>NC_051170.1:42346620-42616620 GCF_013339725.1 Rhipicephalus microplus
AAGAAAGTCTACATAGAAATGGTTGACATCAGTAATGGCGCCTGCGGAAGTGTCGAATCAGCGAGAGGCACGGTCATATATAGTTTGGCCTCGTTCTTTTAAATTGCTTCTCTCTGTAGCTTGCCAATCTTTCGTTTTTTCTTTTCTGACTCGAAGCACTGTCGGTAAAGCCTGTTTTTCGAACAGTTCGAATGTGAAGCTGGACGATAGACTCGACCCACTCCCGCTTTCAAATCTTTTACGGGCATTCCAACTCTACCCCATTATTTTATTTTTATCTAGACTGCTGCCACACAAACGTGTTAAAACTTTTTTTTTGCGTGCCGTTTGATTATTTCTTTCGTATGCGGGAGAATTTGTTCGTGGAAAACTGACAGCGGACAACTGAGAGAACAAAGAGAAAGGGTTTAGGATAAGAGAGCAAACCACAGTTCGAGGAAGTTATTCCTGAACAAAAAGAAAGTTGGAAAGCTTGAGTATGAATGTGGTACTAAAGATTCCTATTTTCATTCGGCTGGGTCCTGAACTGATCACTCACTGCAACACCGATACCACGCCCGAACAGCCCTGCTGTAGTAATTAAGGTGTGGGCATAGAATAAGGAGCGCAGGGTTACGAGGAATACACGAAGCGGGTTTCAGGGTAACGGACAATGTGTGTGTAGTTTCAAAAAAAGTAATAAAGAAACATAGGAGAGACAGGAAGCGGCTGACTGATATCCCCATATATAGGCCACGCGCCGTTTGACCGTTCTGGAAAGTTTCGCGAAGCGCTGCACTGGGAAGGGGGAGGTGTCGAGAAAAGTTTTAACTTATTCCTTCTTTGTCAAGCAAGAAATTATTTTATTTTGTTTTCTTTCGGACACATCCTACTGGCCACAACCTAATATTCGGCTGAATTGCGACAAAACCTGCAAGTTTGTGCTCAAAACAAGCTGTGTCACCATCGCAATCGACAGTCGCGCTTCTTCATAGTAATATTTTAGTGCGATCACGTCAAAGAGCTTGTTGCACAGAAATAGGGCGTTGGTATCGCTCTCGTAAGAAAAGCCATTTTCTTCGTCTGTCCTCTAAAACCCCAAAAAGATGCAAATAAATTAAATAATAAAAAAATGGCAGCATATTCACGGAGTGAATGATGGAGAGTGGGGCGAAGAATTCGTCCGTCCATTTGTTCTTGCTTCCGTCCGTCCATGCGTCCGTCAGTGTGACCGTCCATGCGTCCATCAGCCGTCCGTGCGTGCGTCTGTTCGTGCGTTCGTCCCTGTGTTCGTCCATGCAGCCGCCCCTGCGTCCGTTCATGCGTCCATCCATGCATCTGTCTATGTGTCCGTTCGTCCATCTATTCAACACTCCAAGTACCACCATCTCGCATCTTTTCATCATATATTCCCCATATAGCAGCACCGCCATCCAGCGGACATTCCAAGGACTAAACGAGAGGTGGCACACGCACACTTTCTTACGGCTTGCGCCTCGGGTCTACTTCCCACCTTTAAATACCTCGAGTTCATGGTATATACTACTTCACTGTATTCATGGCACTGCGGCCGAACGCTCGCTAAACCTTTCGGAAACCAAGGAGGTTACGCCCAGCGAGTATGACGTAGCAAACTTTTTCAGTCAGATAGTGCTCAATGTACATGCCAATGGCTGCTAATTGGAAATGAGAGGCGGAGAATTCGGCTTTTACTTTCTTACGGCTTGCGCTTCGTATCTACTTTCCATTTTTAACCACCTCGAGTTCATTCATGGTATATACAAGTTCATTGTATTCAAGGCACTTCGGCTCAACGCTCGCTAAACCTTTCTAAAGCTAAGGAGGTTACACCCAGCGAGTATAACGTAGCAACCCTTTCTTGTCAGATAGTGCTCAATGTACATGCCAATGGCTGCTAATGGTGATCCCATCCTGCGCATTAACTAAAAGCCGAATGCTTCTGTCTCTCATTCCCCATTAGCAGCCATTGACATGTACATTGAGCACTATTTTTTATTCTTCAACAACGCACAGAAGTCTCTCACCGGCACCACCTTGGAGGTCAAAATGTTATACTTGTTACATACTACGGGGGACGAACGGGTGCCGCTAAAAGGAGCTTCGCCCCTAAAACTTCCGCGTTCGAGTGAGGATCGAGACCAGGCCATCCAGGTGGCCAGCATGGGTTCTACTACGTATGCACGTGACTGCTTAGAAATACAGTGAAAATAACATCCTCTGCTTGGAATCGTAGTGAAAATAACTTTCGTGCTTTACAAAAGCTGGCGTCCTGTATACATGCTTCACAGTACAACATATTTAGCGGTACGAGCATGCATTGCCATAGGTCGTCTGTACATCTGGTTATCATGACCACTTCGTGGTTTAAAGCCGGCCACCCGTTACAAAAGGCACCCAAAGTACGGCGCGTATTACTTTAAGACCACGCGCAGTGAGTGCATAACAAGTTTAGAAATCCCTAGAGGTATCTACGCTGGTAAGACGTGCGTAAAGCTCGTAGGATGACCTAGTATGGGCGGAGTAACAAGACTAAGCGCACTTTGGCAGTCATCCTTTGTCGTATAGACTGGAAGCCTTGATAAATATATAGGGTGACCAGATAAATACTAGGCTTCCCATTTCGCTGAATGTGTGAGAACATTGTAAAGTTTTACGACAACCAGTGAAATGATATGAATAATTCGCAGAAACAAAGCTTACCTGAAGCTGGGACAGTATACTTGGCCTAGCTACGATGGTATTCCTGAACTAATTAAGCAAACGAGCGGAAATGTTCTCAGATAAATGCACACTGTGGGAGGCTGGGGGTCTGTCATTATTGATCACAATGGCAATATAGCCAAAACTTGCCCAGGCTTCACACAAGATCCGCTGCGGTTGGAATTACCAAAGCTTGCTGCCAAGTTTTGGTTGTTTTTTCTCGGAGAAAATGACTACTTACCCCACTCTGCAGAGCATTAAAAAACGACGGGAGGTGCATCAGAAAAACACGATGCATGGAATAAAAGGAAAATGTTTGGCTATTTTCGGAATGTCGGGTAAAAGCAAATAATGCAATCTTTTGGACAGCGCAGTGTTGTGGAGAGCCCGCGTAGACAGCCCAGTCAGGCGCACTTGCTCCAGCTCCTGCAACAGTCACTTATTTTTTAACCTTATCAGTTGGATCTCTTGCAGCGATGCTAGAAGGGGCAGTTACGGTGGTATATCTGCACTCTCCTTCCGTAAGGCGGCAGTGTCGCTCGCCTTCTATATAGACCTCACTGAGTTGTACGACTTTCAGCAATGTAACCCACGGCAACTTGCCAGCATACTGTGTGAGAGAGAACATACCGAAGATAGCCATGTAGAGTGTGAAAAAAATTACAAGAAAAGAGAGTACGTAATAAGGCATAGAGAAATGTATCAAAACGCACTTCTTTTATCTGTGTTTCTTGATCGCTCAAGTGATAACGTCGATGGCGAAGAAACACATTTAGTATCCCGGTGCAGCACCCCGCTTGTTGATTGTCGCCAACTGGAAATGACGATGCCTCGCCGTTTGTAGTACCACACCTCACATCCTCCTCTCCACTCCCTTTGTGAATGTCTGGTGAGTGCGTAAAACCAGCCTCTCGAATAGCGAGACGCCGAGTGTTTCAGAAAAGGTGAGGCCTAAACTGCATGACTCATTCGCACATGTGAACGTTCGGACCACCCCGGCGTATAACGTAGAGCGGGAGTGTGTGCACAGTGGACGTCAATGAAAGCGCGTTGTTCAAGGCACCTTCCATAATCCATAGCAAGCTACCCCTCCTGGTTCGCACTGCCATTTCCTCCCGTCACTTTTGCCGTACCTACATTTTCGACCTGCTTTTTGACGCTTTGCCACTGAACACCAGGCCTCTTCCGGGTTTGGTTAGTTTCGAAGACCTCGCGTATGTTGTCCGATAGTGTGCCGGGCTTTCTTGTTTGATTCGCGTCGCAAAGTTCGATAAAGTCGGGCCAACTTGTCAGCTAGTAGTGCATAGCACAGCTGGCGATATGAAGAAAACATGTTCAAAAGGAGCTAAAGCATATAAAGTAAAATCTGAAGCAGAAAGCTGAATCAGCTGGATAATTAAATTCAGTATGCGTCAAGATATCAGGCGGTGCAATCGCTGGCCAGATATACCAGGAAGCCTTGCTTCTGGTGACATCCGCACTATGTCTGTGTCTTCAGCTCGTTCTCATTCGAGTTGTGGTTTATTGTTCCTATGCACGAACTAACTCTTTAAAGTACAAGATAACATGAACACCACGACCCCCTTCGCCTTGACAGAGTGGTGTCTTAAAAGCTGAAACTCTATGTAAAAGCGCCTTTCTTTCAGTAATCCTTCCCGTATTTCCACTAGGCGATTCGTTATATTGAAGTTTAATCTGTAATATATACTATAAAGTTGAAAATTCATAATAAAATGAATTTATAAAGCGTATTGTTGTAAGCAATTTGACGTTCTATTGGCAGGACGACTTTGTTCATGCTACATATCTCATTTCCACGGTACTTCTTGGTATCAAAAAGTCTAGCTTGAATAGCTTCAGGGCTTACAAGTAATACTTTAGTCCATTGTGACACGTAACACTTAGTGAGTGGGCTTATTCAGTTAGTGTCTCCAGACAGACTTCTAGTTTCTACATTGTGTATAATGTAACCAAATCAACGGTCTCCTTTGTGAAGAAAAATGAACAATAGCATATAAAGAATATTGGTACCCTTTGTATACCTCCACTACTCCCATTCTCATTCTGAAATTATTTGAGTGCATAGGAAGCCATAGATGTGGAAGATGTGTAATTGTATTTCTCTCTATATAGATGCCCCTTCGAGCGGCGCCGGCATGCTGAAAGCCCGTCTCGTTTATGTAAACGCGATCACTCATACTACCGAGAGCAGTGCACTCAGCCCTAAAAGCTTGACTTTCGCAAGTTCTTTTTAAAGATACTTCACCAAGAAACAAAAGGTCAAAGGTATAAAGTAGAAGTCCTTCTACTTCCTATAAATAAGGAATCATTTTTTTTGCAGTAAATTTTCTTCAAGGGTGCGCCTTTACCTTGCGCTAGAAGTGAAGACGACCAGTGTAGTTTTTTGTTTTCAGAAAGCGCGTTTTCGTACAAGAAAAGGGGGCTGACCAATTCCTAAACTCAATCTTTTACATTTAAACAAGATGAAGTAAGCACAGCCCCGCGAACTTTGGCTGATGCTCTAAAAGCAAACCTGGAACATGGCTGCAAAATGTGTTTACGCAATTCGCAATCAACTTACCACAAAATATATAGACGTATAAAAAATAAGGAGAAAAAGAAAGCTATAACATTCTACTACAGATGATTGCCGTTACAACGCTGCAGACTCAAATGGTGAAAGCCCTCTCAAATTTTACGCTTTTTTTATAAGGAACGAAAAGTGAACTTCAGTGATGGTCAGTGAGCAAAAGTGTTCGCATATTTTTGAGCCATCAACTGTGACAATATTGAATGTTCACATTGTCTTGATTCCAAAAGAATCATTACAGTCAGTAATTGAAGCTCTGCTTAAAAGTCGCATATCAAGAAAACAGAATACAAAAAAAGTGGCAGATCCCACCTACAGTGGGAACCGATGACATGTGAAGCACGAATGAGAAAGGTTGATGTGTCCATTTAAAACCAGCACAACGTTACGAGGTGGAGTTAAACAATGCCGTACATGACTTCCGTGTCGTGATTATCATAATTGGACGTGTCGTTTACCTTCGTCACCTATTCACGTCACGTAATACCATAATTAGCATATGTGGAGCTAGCGAAACGGCCGCGAGCACGCTATGAACGTGGTATGTTGTCATGTTCTTACATGAAACGCGTGTCAGAATTACCATGTGTGCACCAGTCCTATATTTCATCATCCACTGACATCACGTAACACAAAATTTGATATATGTGGAGCTAGCAAAATGACTAAGAGCACATCATGAAAGGCGCAATATACTCCGATGTAGTGTTGATGCGCGCGCACGCTGGGCACAGCGACGCTACGTTAGCAAAACGCGTGCACTCTATAGTCTGACGCCAGGCGCGACCAGCGCGACCAGCGTCCGTCGGCGCTGCCCGACGGCAACCGGCGCGAAATGCGCCATGCTGCATTTCGCGCCGATGCGTTACCCAGACAACACTGCGTCTTCCTCTTTTCATGATGGATGGACGCCAGACACGCTTCAGCGCACATGCGTCAAAGCAACGCAGCGCGGCGCACGCCTGCGACTATATGGCAGGACCAGCGCCTGGCGTGGCAACGCCGGCGTGACGCGACGAAATGAACGCCGGCAAGCACGCGCACCGCGTCACGTCGGAATGTATTGGCGCCTTGAGTGTGGCATGCAGTCATGTTATTACTTGACACACATCTCATGATTATCATGTTTCGACCAGTCACATACCTTCGTGATCCATTGATTTCACATAATATCAAATTTGGCATATGTGAAGCTAGCGAAGCGGCCTCGAGCACATCAAGAGTGTGGCATGTAGTCATGTTGTTACATGACACGCATGTCGTGATTACATGTTTGGATGTGTCATTTACATATGTCGTCCATTTGCGTTGCGTAATACCGAGTTTGGTACATGTGAAGCTAGCGAAATTGCCACGAGCGCATCATGAGCGTAGCATGCTGTCAGGACGTTACATTTGTGTTATGACTAGTCAAATGTGTTCTTCATACAGTCATGTTATGTCATACCAAGTTTGGTATCGATAGCATTATCGAAAGTGTCAGGAGAGCTAAAAATCATAGGTGGCTAGATAGATAGATAGATAGATAGATAGATAGATAGATAGATAGATAGATAGATAGATAGATAGATAGATAGATAGATAGATAGATAGATAGATACGCTCGAAGTCGCCGAAGTTGGCTAAGAAATGCTGCACCTTTAAAAAAATCTCCACGCAAAACTGACATTGGCAAGCGTACAACTTGTGCGTACGCATAGCGCCTTGCTTCTTAAAACTTTATGATCGAAGCCTCCAACCTGAAATCGTGCAGAGCAGCATCAGCATGGCATTTTTCATCTGCGTCCCAGGATTTTTAGCGTCTGAAAGAGCCGCGTTGAACCGTGTGCTTGTATTGAATATTCACAAAGTCGAAATTTTGTCCGTGAGTGCAGTCCGAAATGTCAGCATTACAATATGTCCGATAGCCTTGGCTTTTAATTCAACATCACCATAAAATATTTGAACGAAGCCTTCACAAGAAGCCCTCTTTTATTCATGTTATCGTTTACCATTTGTTTTGTATTGCCAGCGCAACGCATTCGTACTATTCAGATGTATATTCACATTTTCCAAACATGGCTTGTAAAACTGAGTAAGACACACGACTTCACGACTAGGTAGGAAACTAGCTTTCGGAGCGGGGGCCCTATATATTCGAAACGCCACACCAATAAAAAAATCATTTGACTTGGCTCATTTAATTTTTCTAAGCGTCTTACGCGACAGACAGACAGACAGACAGACAGACAGACAGACAGACAGACAGACAGACAGACAGACAGACAGACAGACAGACAGACAGACAGACAGACAGACAGATAGATAGATAGATAGATAGATAGATAGATAGATAGATAGATAGATAGATAGATAGATAGATAGATAGATAGATAGATAGATAGATAGATAGATAGATAGATAGATAGATAGATAGATAGATAGATAGATAGATAGATAGATAGATAGATAGATAGACAGACAGACAGACAGATAGATAGATAGATAGATAGATAGATAGATAGATAGATAGATAGATAGATAGATAGATAGATAGATAGATAGATAGATAGATAGATAGATAGATAGATAGATAGATAGATAGATAGATCAAACCCTCAGTGCGGCTCGATTGTGTTACGAGTTCTTACAGCACAAACATGGGTGCACATCAAAGGCTTCTAATGCCTAGGTATCATCGCCGTGATTCCCGACGAGCGTGGTACGCATAAGTGCGCCCATCTCCACCTACCTCCGAGCTCGCATACTTGATGGCTTCTCGAATCGTGTACGACGTCAGTGCCGTATTCCTCCCTTCTCCTGCACCGCCACATGACGCGGCTGAGCTCTGCTTGGTGGGCTGCTGTATTATTTATGGCTTGTCAGGGTGATGGCAATCATTGCTGTCTGAAAGCGCTGCCCGTTTTGGCAGCACGGAACGGCAAGACAGAGTGCTGCTGGGAGCTTGATAAGGCGACACAGCACAGACGGCTCTGGTGTCAAAGGAGCTGTAGTGCGATATGCAGCGATGAAGAGAAGCCCTTCGTTCAAACCAGGGCCGTGAAGTCGTCGCGCTTTGACAAAGGGGGGAATTCAGCAAAATAAAGGGAAAACACTGAAAACTGAATTAACAAAAAAAGTGTCGCGATGTGCATACAAAGAGGTTTCCACTGACTTCGACTTACGCAGAAAAGAAAGCCGATGCCTGAATCCTGGTTTTCGTTGTATGCTTGCTTTTAAGCATGATCGCGTGCGCACGTATCGATATGTAGAGAAATGAGGGGCACGGTCTAAATAATAGCCTTAAAGAAAACGTGTGAAAATAAGACCACAGTGAAGGTATTTTTATTTTCGGCAATGGACCGTATACGACATGCACGGGAGCATATCAGGTGCTATACGCCTGAAATTCGCTGGCAGCCCACATTTACTATCAGTTCCATGTGGATGACCATGAATATTAAATTAAGGGGCTATCGGCTATATTTTATTGTCTAGCGTTAGGTGGCTTTCGATGCAAATCGGAGTGGGATGCCGGTACACAAAAGCTGTAGATCGCAGGTTGTTTTTGTTTTTTTCGTCGCGTGCCCAGATATTATGTTCTCTAGTTTATTTTCCTTTGTTGAAATTTCATTGCGTGGTTTTCTAATTAAAGGACCACTTTTTGCGTTAGACTATACAGAGCTGCCGGGAATTTGGGATTCAATCAATATTTGAAGCCTCAGAAAAAATTCTTAATGCCACACAAAAATATTCGAAAACATGTATTGGACATAATTTTGTCATAATAGACGAGGCCTAAGTTTTACTATTTAATGTTATTGCCTGAATTCAGTTTCCTGTGCGATGAAAGCACTACATCATTTCTGATACGTAAGTCGCTCAGCTGTTGTCACTTCCAAAGAATATGTCACTTTTAGCACAGGCATGCGTAATCAGCCGGAGTTACGCGTTGTGTTGGTATGTGAAGTCATCTAGGATGGTTGAAAAATCTGAAAGATGAGTTACCCAGCTTATTAGGCTTGAAAGAAGGTAGTTTGGACGGCTTGTTTTTTTTTTTTTTCTGCAGCCCTAATGAAACTAGCAGATAGTGAGGCCAAAGAATGTAGAAAAGGCGTTAATTTTACTGTTTCAAGTTTATTCTGACGGTTGTGATGTAGATTTGAACAAACTAAAACAACCGAAAAATAAACTTGCCACCTGCAGGTACAATATCTGAAAATTTCAGATCCTAAGGTAATGAGTTCTTGAAACAAAAGAACAAAAATATTACAAGTGAGTCATTTAATGAAAATTTAATTTCACTGACAAAATATATCTCAGTAGTGCCCTGGTGTGCATCATATTCACATAAATGCTAACATGCTTCACGAAAGAACACGTGTATGGAAAGATGGGGTCAATGCTAATAGCAAGTATGAAAACTATTTTAACTCTTTGGCAGCGCTTACCGCTCACCAAATAGTTGAAATTTTGAGCTGTGCTGCGCTCGGCTAGTATGCTTCAAATGGCGAATTTCATTGGGAAACAGGAGCACTCAAAAGCTCGCTCAAAGTGCTCGCTGCACCGGGAGTAGCCAGGAGAAAGGTTTTAGTGTTCTTGCCTGAAAATTGAAGTAGGCGCAGTGATACTAGAATCGCCTGATTTTTACAAGGCATCTTCTCTGTATTTTGTTTTTTAGCTTTCATCGGCCGGTCAGTGCGGTGTCGCGCCCAGCGTCCATGCATGTGTACTTTGACAACGCTAGCCATCTTACTACAGATAGTGTGCACTAGAAGTTCGAATCACTTTACGAAAGTTGCTTGCGGTACTGGCACCGTTTGTACGTGTAGCTACAATGTCGGCTACAATGTGGCGGAGATACGATTGCTGGATGCATCGTTGCACAAACGTGTCATGCAACTGCGGGTGAAGATACTGGCGACTGACTAGTTGCACACGTTTAGGGGTGAAGCTCCTTGACGTCGTGGCTTGGGAGTTGGCGTTGTTGTGCCATAGCCGAGCACATGCAAGGTACCCATGATAGTATACGCTATGATGATGATGATGACGCTCATGACAATAGAGAAGATGACGATGTTGATTACAAACAAGTTGTGTGCCGAGATGCCACACACCTTGCAGATAGTGAAGAGCCTGCTGACCTTTAACACGGATCTACTGAGGCGTCCGTGAGCGCATATCCACGCCAACACATTCATGTGCTACAAGAGTGGAAGGACAAACTGCAGGTTCAGGGAAACGGGCAAAGACCTCGTTTTTGCCAACTTCAGGCTTTCACGGTAACACCTAACGGTAACACCGAAACGGTAATACCGAATGATCCTACTGCTTCACCCCCTCGTCATCATTCACTTCGTGGATACTTTCACTGCTGCCCACAAGCCGGGGTTTCGTATGTTTTGATCACGTTGTATATTTCAACCCATTCGTCACCACCTCACCTGCTCTTCCGAAGCGTGCCTCATTTTAGCGGCAAATCTCGCGGTACTGCTCTGAGTGCCCAGCCCCCCCCCCCCCACCTTCGCACTGCATGACACTCCTACTCCTTTTCTCTCAATAAAACTCGCCATAGGTGAAATGAGTGCTTATTATGCATGAGTTGCTTTTGGGACCACGTATATAAAAGCGCAAAGGGAAGGGCTTGACAGAGCGTGATATAAGCGCGCCCGTACCTTGCCAGCACATCAGGCCTTGTAATGCTCTGGCACAACCGAAAGCACATCATTTCAGAAAATAATGGCTTTTTCATCACTGCTGGCAGCCGACGCGGCTCACTCCACCTATCTATAGTGTCAAGAGAAATACCGGCGTTGCAAGCAATATACATCAGAATACAAGTACATTCAAAGGTAAGAAAAAGAAGCAAATGCAGTCTGGTATCTCATGATTTTACACATCGTTATTCAAACAGTAAACAAGCTTTGGATTTTTGAAATTCAGAGAGGCTGAAAAGTTATGACCATGAAGGGTGCCCGTTAGTGGCTTCTTTTCAAAACACGAAATTCATGCTTTTCGGATCCCTCCTACTAGGGGTGCTGCGTTATACGGCGTTGCGAGTTTCAAGTGCCGTTGGTCCCACCATCAGCGCATAACTTCTCAATTATCACTACTCCGCTGCCGTGGCATGACATAGCTTTTATAGCGCAAAGTTGGCATCCTATAGGCCTCGACGGGAACTCATGCTAGATATCAGGTCACAATGTTTTCCGTCATTGCGAGAAAACTGTATTGATCCTCCTTTTGATTTACTGTTTGTGTACTACCGGTTACTTAGAGCCTCAAAACGATGTTTGATTGCAAAAGACCGCCCAAGCATCGGCTGGTTTTACGATTAATTCCTATGAGCGTACACTTAGCGTGCATGGCTCTTTTGAATGTTGTAGAGGAACCGATAAGCCCTGTCATGGAAGCCTTCTTATGTCTGCTGCGAGAAAGCTTACCATATAGCCTTAAGGAATGAGATGTATCCAGAATTATATTTCATCTGCAGGAAATGTGCTACGACGTTAAACTGAAAGCACTTTTTGTTCTAGTTAGCCTTCACGCCTTTATATCTTCGTCTTTCTATCTCACTTTAGCATTTACTTGATGAAATAACACTCCGGGGAACATGTCAAGGCTCGAGATTTGGGATTACTTACTTTTCAATATTATGAGTGTATATACTTCATGGTGTTGTCGAGGTTACTGTTTTCTGGGAAAAGATCGCAGTTTCATCGTAACGGTGAAGCAGTGAATGAGACAGCAGCAAATTGGAGCATTACTCGGAGCAAGGCTGGCAGCTAACTCTTGTGGATCCGATATCGCGTGATTCTACAAGCCGCTCGTTTGAGAGAATGCGGCCGCTCCAGGGTGAGGTGTTCTTTCTGCACAGTCTCTTGACGCTGAAAGCACAGCACGTAAAATGTTTTCGCAAACTGAACGCTGACGCTTGGTGAAATAGCACATGTCCCAGCAACTACGACCACACCCTCAGAATAAATTTTCACATTTGCTACTCGAAAGAGACCCCCGCCACTGATCACGGCCCTCCTTCATACTCGTTAAAGACGAATGTTTTTTTTTTCTTTTTGCCTTCTTGAGCATTCGAAGGAGGGTCAAACACGCAGAGTAATGTTATCGCATGCGCCCTCCCCGTGATGGAAACAAGTCGGCTGATTTGATTTTATGCTTCAGCCACGTTACTAACCCCGGTCAGAGCGCATTTGCCTACGGGTAGAACCATGGAACACACAATTCGCGGTTATATGTTTTCTATTTGCACTTGGTGACAGTGACGCAGATGACGGAAACCCGCCGCGAATGTACATTTCATTGCCATCGCAATAAATCTCGTCATGAAAGTCTAAGTGAAGTCCACGCTTTAGCTTGCATTTTACCAGTCGCATCGCACACGAAGCCGACAAATAATACTTATTTACTAGAGGATCGAACTTGATCTAGAGCATTCAAATGGAAATCGAATATTGATGTCTTGAAGAAATTTTTAGACCTTCATCGATTGCTTTGAGACTGTGTAGTATTGTTTCCTATCTACTGAAAATTGCACTTTTCTTTGTCTTTTGTTTATCGAACACCTTTTTTCGTTGCAATCTGTATGGAATACTGCCTGTGTGTAAGATACCAGCATGTTTATTCAGACTAATTTGTTGCCGGGAGAGGGAGGGGCGTGCACGACAAAGCCAGGCAAATAATAAGCGTTTAGTCTTGTGCCCCAAGATAATTTCGTATCAAGTATCACATAAATACACCGCAACAAACCAAGCACTACCACAAATATCACTACGCCAGCTCTATAGCCTTCCACTTCAACCTAAAGAGAAGAAGGGGAGGTGGTATTTCGGCCTACAGCCTCCTCAAGTGATATTGCAGAAGGCATGCCAACAGCAGATATCTTGCTCTATCAATCATTCGCTTTAGGCGATATGGCATTCAATTGAGCAACGTTCAATCTACCACAGCCGTATCGTATAACATTAAAATAAAAGGACCAAGGGGATCATGGGAAAGTAAGAGGTCATGTGAGGTCATGCCTGTCAAACACAATGGACGCAAGCAACCTGGTTGTGGTCTCCAGTAAGTATCGATTTTTTACAATGCTCTGCCCAGTTGAGAACGATAGTAATTTCCTGAAGGCTGCGTTTCGCAATCTTTCATTATATTATTATTATTATTATTATTATTATTATTATTATTATTATTATTATTATTATTATTATTATGAAGCCAAGGAAGGTATAGAGGTCGTTAACTGTATTATTTAAGCGTAGTGTAGGAATTGGGATACCTACTTGTGAGCAATTTATAGTGGATGAAAATGCTTCTTACCGCTGGCAGGAATCGAATCTGCAGCCTTCCGACTACGAGTTTGGAGCTCTTACCAATTGAGCTATGGCGGCCGTCGTCCCCTAGTCCACTATGCGTATGGGCATCCATGCACCTGCACACCTTGGGAAGTAACGTATAGAGGACGTTAATTGTACTGTTTCTGTGTAGAAGAATATATTTACATTGAATATAAAACTTCTATTCTACTTTAATTGATTTTTTAACTCCAGAACTTCACTTATTTTTATTTCACAAAAAGCTTGCTGTGCTGCCCGCCCGTTTCGCTCTCTGCTACGGTTGCTTGTGGTCGTACTAATATTTCCTCCTTCTGTCAGTATCTCTTACTTCCACCTCTCACCTTCTTTACACTCTTTCCATTTCCTACAACCCTTCAAACCTGCGATACATTATGGTACAGGTGGGCACTCTAGCTCTTGTCACATCCTGTTTATGTGAAGTGTAGTAATTGGGGAACAAATGGAAGAAAGTTAAACGGACAGAAACACAACTTGTCGCCAGAAGAGACCGAACCTTCTATCTTCGGATTATTAAAATCCTAGAATGCCTGCCATGTCCGACATAATTTACTGGACCTGCTCATGGTGCTCTCGCGGCTGTTCGATCAGCTTTAATATATCAAATTGGTATAGCATGGCATGAGTGCATAACAAACATGAATACAGGCTGCATTATGAAAATCATGACAAGCATGTCATGTCAGCCATAATTTACGTGGCCAATAGTTGGTGCACTGGCTGCCATTACCTTAACTGAATACATACACAAAGTTTGTATGGAATGACCATATTGCGTAACGAACACAAACGCAGGTCACGCATTTATATTCCGGAATGTACGTTTCAATAACATGGTATATATTATACTGTACTCCCATGCATGCGTGACGAACATGCAATGCTGAACGGCGTATCATGACGTGAGGGCCTTGAATAACCTCAATGGCATCACGCGATGTATGTAGATTCTCGATGACTACTTCTTAGTACATCGGTTTCCACAGCGCGTCGGACCTGCTGGACTTTTCATTGGGATAGCAGTTTATATGAACAGTGTCGACGGCTTTTTGTCATTGCTATCACCGTCACCATCGTGTCCTGTATAAAGTCGAAATATATCAGATCCTCCAATGCATCGTTAGTTCTACCCGCGGGTAATAGCGCGTGAGCAAGGGTGACGAGCGTGGCTGAAGGAAAGATCAAATGAGCCGGCCCATCACGATCGCTCGGAGGGCGCATGCGATAAGATAATCTAACCGGCCCTTGAATGCTCCAGCAAAGAGGAAAGAACCCACTCATCTTTAACAATCATGAAAAGACGCAAGGAGGGGGTTGCTCGATAAGCAATTCTGAACCTTGATTTTACGGGTGTGGTCGCCATCACAGGTGCGCTCTATCTCTAACTTCTCGCAAGGCATCAGCGGGTGGCTCATTATCCTCCCACGTGATGCCCTCTCAACGTGAAGATACTGTGCGAAAAGTGTCCCCGGAGCGACCGTATTCTATTACTCCAGTGTTCTGTAGACTTGCGTGAGATGGAATTTGAAAGAGTTAGCTGCTTACCTCACTTTATATAGCCTTACAATTTGTTGGTACTCATGGTCGAAATTCCGGAGCCCTCCGCTACGACATATTTCATAATCATATGGTAGGATTTAGAATGTCAAAGCCCACATATTAATCAATGATTTCTCGATTGATTGATATGTAGGTTTCAACGTCCCAAAACCACTATATGATTATGAAGGACGCCGTAGTGGAGGGCTCCGGAAATTTTGAACACCTGGGTTTCTTTAACGTGCCCCCAAATCTGAGCATTTGAATGATTTCTTGCTATCGCATTCAATGCTTCACCTTTCCGGTGAAAGTGACTTTCCTTTGTGACTCGGTAGATTTGTGTGTGTGTGTATGTGTGTGTGTGTGTGTGTGTGCGTGTTTGTGTGTGCTTTTGTTATGTCAGTATGTGTGTGCTTGACATCTATCCATGGAGTGTTCATGTGGGTACGCCGGCCTACTTTAGGTGCTTCGGCAGGGCACATTTTGAGTGGGGAACTACTTAAGACACCATGTTGCGAGTAAATAATGACTGCATAACGTGTATACTTTTGTTTTTATTGAACGTATATAATGATAGGCTACTGTCGATGGTTGGCGCCAGCTACACCTATTGTTCCGCGTGATTTAATGATCTAAACATTGAAGGATTTTGTCTGGTCAGCCTAGGACAGCCAACTCTTTAAAATAAGAACTTGTACTGCCGTACAAGTTCTAAGCGTTTAGAGTCTGTTTGAAGCTTGAAGGTATAATTTCTTGAGACATTTTGTTCGAAAAGAAAGTACACCTGCTTTCTCGTGAGAAAGAATCATGCCTCCTTTTTTAAAAGACAGATTAATTGTTGTCAGTTCATCTTGCAGCTACAGCTGAGCTGATTGGGCCCTAGTGTCTGATACCTATATGCAGAGTTCTTTGGGCTATAAGGAACATTTCAAAATGATAGGCAAGATTTTCGATAGTTCAGTCATAACACAAATAAATAAAACTAAATAAATACAAGATGAGTACTTCATCCTGCTGAACATCTTTATTAACTTCATGCTCCTCGCAGCGAGCTGTCTCAATCAATATTTTTCGGTGTCTAAAGAATTCTGCAACCTATCTTAGTCTTCGGTGAACTTTGCCCAACTAAATTAAAAATTATGTAGTACATGAATGTGTCTGGTTGAGTCAAATGCTTGTTTTATATCTAAAAATACACCAACAGCAACTCTTCCACAGCTCCTCTCATGATCTCTATAAGTAACAAGGTCTAGAATAGCATTCACAGTGTGACGCTCTGGGGAATTCTACCGTACTATGTGGGAGCAAGTTCGTTCATTCCGTTCGGCACTGAAGCCAGGCGTGCACCACTTTTTTCATAAGTTTACACAGGCCGTGAATCAGCCTGACGGTACGGAGTCAATCTAGGGACAAACGTTTTTTGTCGGGTTTTTAATTGGGAACACTCGCATAAGTTTACAGGAGGAAGAAAGGCATTCTGGTGTGTATGCATCATTAAGAAACATTAACAAAGTGTTTGTGGTCACATGACCAATGTTCATTAGCACCGCTCATGTTATCCCATCAGGAGCAGCTACTCTCCTCAGGTCACACGATTCAAGAAAATTATGTATTTCTCGCAATGAAAATGGACAATCTAGGTCGTCAAGATGGACCTGGAAAGAAAAATAAGTGATGGTTGGACCTCCTCGAAATATTTATTGTATTCAGGCGTGTGCTTTTTAATAACTGACTACCAGTAGCCAGGTTGAGAATGTTCAGTTTCACTCTCATGCTGTTACCTATATACTAATAAATTTATGGATACTTAACAAACATGGAACTGTCCCTGCAGAAGGCATGAAAGTTAAAAAAAGAAGTAAAGAAAGAGAGGAAATAATTTTGAAAAAGTGTACTAAATATGCTATAAACAGAAAATGTTGCGGCGCGTCGTGGAGATCAATATTGGTAATGTACGCGTCATGACATACACCAAGCAGCCACAACTGAATCTAGAGCAGGGGCGTAGCAGAATAGTGGCAAACCGGGCCCAAGCCCCACCTCCCACCCCTCTCAAAATATTTTTCTTTTGCCATGACCTAGAGAGAGAAAAATGATCCTTTCAAGTAGGTGGCCTCCCCAGAATCTAGGAGATGCCCCGCCATCCTGAAAAATATTTCTGGCTATGCCCTTGATCTAAGCAGTCATTAAGCTACAATAGTTGAATGGGGTCAGGAGAACAAGGGTGAATAATAGCCATGCAGCAAAAACATGCACAAAAATATCATGCTGTGCAAAAGCTGGGACTACCTCACTGCTTACAACGCAAATTACAAAGGCGGAGGGGGTGTTTTCGAGAATGTGAGCTGCTTTGGGCAGGCGGCACCTGGCGGAACTCTGCCTGGGCGAAACCGGAAAGTGGCCAGGCCGTAAAGGACATCACTAACAGCTGTTCTCGCTCGCACGAAGAGAGGTGCGGTGGGGTTGAAGGCCTGTTTCCTGAGCAGCAAAGGTGTTCTGCCGCAAAACACCGCTCTTTCGTGCCTTTACGGCACAGTTTCAACGTACAGCTGATACCAAACACACCCTTTGTGTTCGCTCTCTAATAATGACTCGAAAAGAAGGAAGCTGACTGATGCTTTTCTTATTTTATTCAACGTCCCCTGCTTCCATTTAAAAGGCAAATCATTTCAAGAACAAAGCGGCAGTTTCTGTGCAAGTTGATGTCATATGTGGGGTTTAACGTCCGAAAACCACCATACGATTATAAGAGACGCCGTAGTGGAGAGCTTCGAAAATTTAGACCACCTGGGGTTCTTTATCGTTCACCCAAATCTGAGCACACGGGTCTATAGTATCATAGCCTCCATCGAAAATGCAGCCGCCGCCACCGGGATTCGATCCCGTGACCTGCGGGTCAGCAGCCGAGTACCTTAGCTTCTAGACGACCGTGGTGGGGTTTTGTGCAAGTCGTTTTAAAATATTTGTAAGACGGGATTTAAACTGTTAGAAAGACAGGTAGCTAAAATTATAGACATGCGGACGGACAAATGCGTGGTTTGATGGGCTCATAGATAGATAGATAGATAGATAGATAGATAGATAGATAGATAGATAGATAGATAGATAGATAGATAGATAGATAGATAGATAGATAGATAGATAGACAGACAGACAGACAGACAGACAGACAGACAGACAGATAGATAGATAGATAGATAGATAGATAGATAGATAGATAGATAGATAGATAGATAGATAGATAGATAGATAGATAGATAGATAGATAGATAGATAGATAGATAGATAGATAGACAGGCAGACAGGCAGACAGACAGACAGACAGACAGACAGACAGACAGACAGACAGACAGACAGACAGACAGACAGACAGACAGATAGATAGATAGATAGATAGATAGATAGATAGATAGATAGATAGATAGATAGATAGATAGATAGATAGATAGATAGATAGATAGATAGATAGATAGATAGATAGACAGACAGACAGACAGACAGACAGACAGATAGATAGATAGATAGATAGATAGATAGATAGATAGATAGATAGATAGATAGATAGATAGATAGATAGATAGATAGATAGATAGACAGGCAGACAGACAGACAGACAGACAGACAGACAGACAGACAGACAGACAGACAGACAGACAGATAGATAGATAGATAGATAGATAGATAGATAGATAGATAGATAGATAGATAGATAGATAAAACGTTTGCCCAATATTTGCAGAGTTTTCAGTTTTATTTTTCCCGTCTGCAAAGGGAGCCCAACTTGGGAAAAAGTTATCGTGCTTAAAAAAAAAAAAAAAACATTCGGCAGATCCCACGTATCTGGGAATCGAGGATATGCGAAGCATGTGGAAAGAAGGTGACCAAATTGAAATTTTTTTATTGAGCGACACGTCATGAAATGAAACTAAATAAATGTACAAATGTTGCGCGCACAGACATATGTTGTAGGGTTGCAGATGTTTATATAACCAGTTGTTTGCACTTGCGCAACGATGCCAACTTTAACATGTGTATTAGCAACAGCAGAAGCTGATATGAAGCGCTGATGCCCGCGTGGGTGCTGGCCCTGGACACTGCTAAATAAATCATTGAGCGCATGGTAACTAACCACAATTGAAGTTTACCTGACGTGACGGCTGCATCAAACAAGTACATATGTAATGTTTATAAAATTGGGTAGGCAGCACTACAACCACTATTGACGTTTCACGAAGATTAGCGTCTATTTGAAAAGTAGTTCCGAGACCTGGCGTAGCTCTGTGGTAAAATACTTCATTTCCATGCAAAATGCTTCTGTTCAATTCCACCTGGGACCGTGACATTTATTATTTGCATCGTCGGGTCGACGGTATTATTGTCAGGTACTTCTTAACGCTGGCGCGTTAAAATTGCCCATGTGTGTTCTCGTTGTTCCTTGGTAGATAACAAGTGTTAGTCACCTGTGGCACATACCCGCATACCAGTGGCATATACCCGCCCAAGGGTATGTGCCACTGTCTGGCGGAAAGTGTTTGACGACGTACGCGAGGGGATTGTGACATTATTCATGTCTTAATCAGCGTGTCATATTCGTCAAACTATCTCACCCTCCCATGCTAATTTTGGTTCACGCCAAGTTAAGGAAGTGACCACGAGAACACCCAAACGTAAGCGGATAGATAGATAGATAAATACGCTCGAACGCGCCGAAGCTCACTAAGAAATGCTTCGCATTAAAAATGAGATATGAAATGTCAAAATTTTAACACCGAGTAGTGAGAAAATTTATTTGCTTTTATTACCTCATAAAATATTGATGTGGCAGCAGAGGTGCTAACTACAAATATTTATTTTTTATTGGAGTTCTATACACTGTCTACCATAGCAATGTTATATCTTTTTTGTATAACGGATGTTTCGCATAGAGAGAAAAACAAAACATTATTTTAAGAAAAAAGTGAAGAAGAGCCAAAATTGAAGCTAATGTGTTTCTCCAGTTCCTGGGCTACAATGGCTTTCGCATTCTGTCGAACGCGACACAGGTGAGCCTGCTACATCTCCGGGTTCCAGCTGGCGGGTCGTACCAGCTTAGGCACTGTATTTTGAGTTAAACGAACGAATACCATCGATAAAACACACAGCCCCTATGTCATCGGCAACCCAGCCGTGGTGGTCTAGTGGCTAAGGTACTGGGCTCATGACTCGTAGGTTGCAGGATCAAATCCCGGCTGCGGCGGCTGCATTTCTGATGGAGGCGAAAATGTTGTAGGCCCATGTGCTCTGATTTGAGTGCACGTTAAAGAACCCCAGGTGGTCGAAATTTCCGGAGCCCTCCACTACGGCGTCTCTCATAGTCATATGGTGGTTTTGGGACGTTAAACCCCACATATCAATCAATTAATCTATGTCATCGGCACCTGAGAACTTAATGTTCGTTTTCCCTGTCGATGACCTTTTTACATGAAATATGATCGAAAGCATATATGTGCTTCATTTCGGAGCTGCATTATCAAAACAAGGCAACGTTACATTAAAAAATAATGTCAGACCTCACATAAGACGCAATGCTTTCGTAAGGCTCAAGCTTCATGATTTGTTTATCGAGAAAGCTTTTGGCGTAAGACACACCCTCTTTAAACGTCGTCTGTACGCAGACGCGAGCAAGTATGAGTAAAGCTTGCGGGATCCTTACGACATAGTGAATTGTTCGCACAGTAGCCCTGCTTGTGAGCATATAACTGAAATTTCGAATCTTCAACTCGATAGATTTGTGGTTAGGTGGATCCCTTTGGTGCACCTCAGCGACACCAGTGTAAACGGACTTTGTAGTGGAATGTTTTGCCCCAGTAACGTGTTGACACTAGATGAATAACGAACCCGACAAACTACGGTGGACTTTCGCAAACCAATCAAAGTGAGTTTCTGATCGAAGTGCAGAATGAAAGTGCAGAAGTTTTTTTTTCCCCATGCGTATGCCGACAACAGGCAAGCCCTGAGAAAGACATACTTTTTGTCGACTTCTGTTTTTTTATAATTGATTGCTGAGAGATGTATATTTCGGGGCTTCATCTCCTTCACTTGACTATAGGTATGCATAGAGCGATGCTTTTGTATACGCCGCGTTGGTGCATTTTGTCCCAATATATTTTTCAATCCAAGTTTTCAAGAGCAAACTAGGGGAATTGTAGTGTCTATTTCTAGAGAAACCATCACCCTGGGATGGTACAGCTAAAGCTGAAATAAAGCTTAGCAAAGACAGTGTGTTTAGACAACATACTAAGTACATGAGTGTATTCGTGTAAAGTAAGTTTTACGCGTCCTTACTACAACTCTATGACCCGAGTTCTTTCTTTTGGGGTTTCATGTGACATCGTTAACGTAATGTGCCCATATTTATTTTCCTTGCTTGTTGTGGCATGTACAAAACAATTATTTGATGATAATGATCACTCAGTGAAGTTATGAGCGCATAGGAAGCAATAGAATACGAAGCTTAGACGGAGCCCACAGCCATAGTTTCACAAAAGAGCTGCATCACAGTACCATCCGGCTCCACTGTGTAGCTGCAAACGCTTGAGCTTTCTCTTGCAATACTCATGAGAACCCCTTATACGAATTCTTCACCAGCTATTGTCGACAGTGAGGTAATTTTTTACCCCTGGCGGCTTTCCACGCTACTTTTTTATCTCTCTCACTCCATCGTCATGTCTCTTATTGTTCTCTATTGACTGCATGGTTCATGTTGTCTTCAAAGAACAACAAAACTATTGCGAAAATACAGCAAGCCCTATTGATTACACCTTTTATGTGGGAGACGTGCGTGTGTACTCCTAATAATGTGGCCATAATAAATGAGCTCGTATAGATCGCATCGATCGAATGCTTCCCAGTGCACTGAGTTCACTGTTGTAATCTCTGTTTGTATATGCTTGGCTTCGATTTACTGGCAGACTATGTACTATCCTGTATTGGGATTCGATAAGCGACCGTGTGTTGCCAATGTATTGAGTGTTATAGTTGAGATCTAGGGGTGCTGTGCACTTAACGCTTTTGTGCGCTTTGCTCCAAAGCTGCCACAGCAGCATACATTTGATGAAAGTCGGCGAGGGTAGCCATGCCTGCTCATTTGTACGTCGCCAAATGCATCAGTAGTGATCATTCGGGCTCTCTGGATTATTAGTGATA
This sequence comes from Rhipicephalus microplus, assembly GCF_013339725.1. Lineage (NCBI taxonomy): Eukaryota > Metazoa > Arthropoda > Arachnida > Ixodida > Ixodidae > Rhipicephalus > Rhipicephalus microplus. The sequence goes on from NC_051170.1 coordinate 42,368,980, forward strand.
GTCGGCATGAAACTTTACCACTGCAAACCTCGCTTGGAAATGATTGAACAAGCAAGTATATACTAACGTCTCTTTGGCATCTCTAATTTGTTGATCTTTTACAAAAAAAATTTATTAAAAATTCTGTAAATAAGCCCATTGAACTATGCCCATCTCCTCACATTGTCAAACCAAACTTGCAGCTTTTTCTATAAATAAAAACCGATAGCTTGAAGGATACGATAAAGCCCATCCTAAAATGACACGGGCGTATTGATTCAGGCAGGTAAGCTTTTCAAATAGACGTGATTTGTAGGAACATTAACAAATTATCCACCAATTGAAAGATTTCTACGCATGAGCTTTCAGGTAAACTTCATGCTAAGAGTAGCATCTTTGGTTTCCAATGAAAAGTGAGTGGCAATTTTAAGTTCAGGGTGGGCACTGCATCATTCTGTTACCTTATTTGGGCAAGCACTACACCTTTGTATTACATGCTTCCAGTTGACACAAAATATCACCTTACAGATATCGGGGTACTTCAACGCTAAAGTTCTGGTCTATCTGTTTATGTCTGTCCAACCCTTCAGTCATTCAGCTATTTGGCTCTTGCTTAAAGACCACCCATCTTTATGGGCTTGATTGAGTTCATACTTGTGATCATTGTCAATCAAAAATCAAGTATTACTCAAATTTTAGGTGAATATCAATACATAAGTAATATGTTGGGTGTTTCTCTGTTTCTGAAATGCATAGACACGTCATTCTAAAGACTGCAGTGCTTGTTACGCGGCGTGGACGATGGTACGCTATGAACGAAAAAGTGGGTGTTTCCTATGCTTCACTAAAGCGATGAGGTGCTGCCACCTACTAACGGCTCTCCAGTCTAGAACATCTTCATTATTATTAATAATAATAATAATAATAATAATAATAAAGAGAAAAAGGAGAAGAACAATAGTCGTTGTTATATAGAAGTTCACTGAAGAACGACTTGTTTTTCATCATTTACTCGATTCCATTATCCAGCTTGATTCGAACCCCTCGAGCTCTTTAAATCCCTATTGTTTGCAAAATATTCACCTCAGTTGCACCAGCAACATAATTGATGAATGTTATTTCGCACAAAAGCACGTTCAGAGTTGTTCTAAAGTTCGACATGTTTGAAACATAGTCGGTCAGCTCCTGAGGGCACCACCCACTTCATCACCTTCAGGCACGCAATAAGGCTTTAAAACAAAACAAAAAATGATAAGAATACAAAACAAAGTGCCGTGAGACAACACTAAGCACTCGTTCTCACAGGGCAGCTGCAAATATCGGAGAGGAAGAACGCGATCGTCTGGTGTTTACACCCTTTGTCACGCTTCTGTGCGTGTGGCCGACAAATAAAAGTAAAAGAAATGAAGTGTGCTGTATTAATGCTACCCTAAATATTTAAATATATAACGGGGTGGCGTCACTTTTTTGGGTTTTTTTTTGCTCTGTCAGCCAGGACGATGTTGAAGCTTTTTTTATACATTCACCTCATGCCTTCGACGTGTAAGCATTAAGGGCTGACACGCGTCACGTCAGCAACGTTTCAGAAAAGCAGCAAATGAAAGTTTCGAAATTGCGTTCAGTTTACTTAATCAGAAGCCCATTGCATGCGCTTCGATAGAGTATAAATAAAAGGTGAGATAGCAAAATAATGAAAATAAAAACAAGGAAATTAAAAAAATGATGATAAAAGTAGTTTTGTTATTACCGCCTTCTGCGAGAAAGATGCAGTGCTTTGAAAGGCGTGCGCTCGAAGGCTTTGTATGACTGCTGTCGTCCGTAGGCGACAGCGCTGTCATATTCTTAATTACTGCTCGAAGGTGTTCTGTTTGTTTTGAACGTTATGGTGTTAAGTTCTTGCAGCCAACAGCGCAGGCGCTTCAGCCTAATGAATATGAGCAACATGTAAGTTCGGTTCACTGGGAGTGCATTTTTAATGGTCCCAGTGAAACACATCTAGAGCTGAGGGGTAAATATAGAAAAAAAAGTGTGGTATGAAGAAAAAAATGTGATAAAGAACGCCTGCACGCCAAATTAAGGGCTTCGCCTCGAGCGTACAGGTCTAACAGGGCCCAAGTTCAGGCCCCCCAGCATACTTTAGTATAGATGCGGGAATCAGTGGTGGCAGTTATCAAGTTTAAAACCTACATAAAATGTTGATACTTCGGGAACTAAACAAAGATGCGCTAGACCTTATTGGCCAGTGGCGGTTATTGAGCGAAACCGCATCGAAGATCATCGCACACGGCAGCGTCCAGTTCCTTTGTGATGTTTTATTCTCTGTCAAAAAATGCAGAAAGTAAGTGATAACGAAGACACGTGCTCCCATGATATTGGCCAGCTTCAAAGATTCCCCATCATCCTGGCCTGTCAGCACCATCCCCAGTACACAGTGTAATAGAAGAGCGTTTAAGGCAAGCTTTCATAGGTCGCAGATGTCGACTTCCAACGCAAAAACGTGCCTGCGAACGTAGTGACATGTGGCCCGAAGGTCAGCCCTATCACAATCAGCGTACAAAAAGCACAAACAAAAACTCAAGAAAATGCACGAAAGAAGCGTGTGCTTTATTGTTGGTGGCTTCCTGTATTTGGCTGGAAGGGGAGCCGCTTATAAGCGTATTTATATATGCGCCGTATTCCGCAAATGTATGGATCTCTCGATCCTTGGCTTGCCACTGAACAGCTGTATCTGATATTAAGATGTGGTATTTTATCAGTCAGTGGTCGTTTCATGCAGCCTCGCTGACTTCTGCCTGGATATTTAAATGTTGCCTGGTTGTTGCCTGTAGAAGTGTAGTGTTGCCCTCTAAGCGTTATGAAGTTCGTTATGAAGAAATGAATTATTTGTGATGGTACTGTTTGCAATGCGACAGAAAGAAATATATAACAAATAAATAAATAAGTAAATAAATAAATAAATAATTAATAAATAATACGTTGCTCACGCACACGCCAAGCCTCGCTTGCTTCTAATTTCCTGATAGGCCCACGAATCCTGAATTTTTTAGCTGTCCTGATTTATTTATGTTTCGCAGTGCAGGATATACTACACATATTACAAGTGCGTGTGGCAAAATATGCGGCAGAAGGGCGGTGTAATCTAAAATTTTCAAAAATCCTTTAAGAAAGAGACAGGTGATTGACGCAGCGCACCTCTGCACCCAGCAGGACCAATGGGGTGATGAACTGCCTGTTACGACAAGCAGAAAAGGCGTCCAACTAACCAAGGCGCACGTATAGATCACTTTACTTTTTGTGTAGCCCGTGCAGGTATAGATAATTCTGCATGACATAGCTGCGAATGTCTCAGAATAATTTTCTACTTTCTGATTTCCTCCCAACAAAAATATCAATTGTTAAGTTCAGGTCTGGTTCACTTATGTATACACGACGAATATCCCGAACAGAGTTAACAGGCCATGCAGGCAGCTCGAAATCAAATAAGGAATGTATGATAAATCAGGCCTGGATAGCAAAAATAGCAATGTCACAATAATCAAATGCACAAAAGTGCAAACCAGATAGAAATAACAGGCGATAAACAATATTGCGCTAGTCAACTTCAACATTAAATAAATTCATAAAACTATTGAAACCTGTAAATAAAGCAAAGTTTCTAGCATGAAAGAGTGTGTCAAGAGGCGAGTAAAGTAAGAATTGAAAAAGGCACTAGAATTTCAGGATGCACAATGGCGCCCATAAATAGAAAGCTCGTCCAATAAGATCACTAACAACATATGTAGTGTCGTTCGTCGTAAGCCCTCACTGACTGCTTTAATAACGTTGAAATAGAACGGTTACGAAATGATATTCGACTGGCCTCCTCATGCAAACAAAAAATCTGCTTCTTTTACAAAGAATAAAAAAAATTAAAACTTGATTTACCCAGCCATAAAACTGGTTTCCCATATGTACGTCTGTGATTGCGAAAGCAGTACTGCCCATGGACCACTGAATCTGTTATCACAGTCCGGTTTTGTGCGCTATGCCTGGTCCTTCGATTATCTTTAATATGAGATGAAATAGCAGAATTCAGGCGCCCTTGTGGAGCCTTGCCGAGACACCCAATGATCCCCACGCGAATTCAAAAACGTTCATGGGACTAAGAGGGATTGTTCCCCGAGTTCTTATACTTACACAATGTTTCAAAGATTGCATCGCGAAGTTTATACATCGTACATAGGAGAATGAACGGTCCTGGTATTACATATAGCTGCCATTTAATTTACGCACGTGGGGGAAACTTCTTTATCTGGGTACATTTGAAAAAAAAAAAGCCTGTCCGATACAGTTCTGGCTAACTACGTTTTCTGCTTTACCAATGCCGGAAAAGTGCAGATCGATTAAGCTCGAACCCGATCACAGAAATAACAGTGTGAGATGAGCAACCATATCACGGGCAGTAAATGGTCGACAAGGAACGTTAACAGACCTGAAATGTGCCCACCAGCAAGCATTGAGGAAGCGCAACATACACAATAAGGTATAGCATTGTTCGATTATAAAAAAAGATAGTGAGGCCTTACGGTCTCTTTGTATCTCGATCTGCAGAGTATTTGATTGACTCTAATAGGAAAAGCAGGAACAATGTTGTGTTTGTTATAAAAAACAATGTGGAGTTCTTTAAGCTCATCACCCATAGTGTCATGAAAAGGGTGTGAAAGAGATACGGTATTTTAGGAAAGGGTAGCACGCAAGTGGCATGCAGCTAGCCTTTGCTAGTTTCTGATTTCAGGTTATTCTGGGTGCTTCACTCAATTAGTAATATTTACCAATGAAGACTGCTTATAACTTATCTATGCAGCGAACACATTGCAAATTTTATTCTGGTGGATGAAGTGCCAGTTGCAATAACAAGGGACTACAGGCGCTTGAAATAGAGATAGAAAAGAGGGTTAGAGACGTGGAAAGAGAGAGAGCTTGCTAGACCTCGTCTGCTATGTTATTCTACAATGAACGGACAACCAGAGCAAAATGCACTGTATATAGTACTAGGGCCTGAACAATTTACACGCATTATACAAGGTACAGCCTTATATTTAGTGCCTAGGTAGATGGTTGAGTCTGTCACCTTCGTGCAGTACAGATTAGCTCGAGTGGCTTTTTTCGCCTCACGGGGTGTCAGACAACACTCTCTGGATGCTGATTACCGCAAGAGCCCGAAATCGTAAATCTTTAGGGATGAGTTGGTCATGCTCGTGCGTTCGCAAAAAAAACGTTAAAAACATCACCTTTAGAGGTAATGCTCTAGCTTAAAGGGCGATCGCATTGTACTCCCTTCTACGATAAAGTGCCTGAAGTTATACCGGTGCTGGTTTCTTCTCGGTCAGCGCGCACCGCATACATTCTTCTCAGCCTGCCTACGTGGGGTTATTTTCCCGCCAGAAAGAACAAATAATAGTAAAGAAGTTAGGTAAGCATGGACATAAAAAGGAACTCCTTACGCCACTGTCATTCACGCCACCACATACGAGAACATGAGTCTCTGAGAGAGTAGCTTGATTGATTGATATGTGGGGTGTAACGTCCCAAAACCACCATATGATTATAAGAGACGCCGTAGTGGAGGGGCTCCGGAAATTTGGACCACCTGGGGTTCTTTAACATGCACCCAAATCTGAGCACACGAGCCTACAACGTTTCCGACTCCATCGGCTGAGAGAGTAGCGCCTCCTATCGAAACGCCCCCAACGAAAAAATAGGAGAAGTACCACTTCTTTCGCGAAAAGAGCTACTTGTCACGAATTCTTGTCGCTTTCGCGATAACGCGTCTTGCTGACACGGCGTTACGCAATTAACCAGGCTTTCGGAATGTTGTTTTTAGGATTTTTTCACTGCTCGCCCTTTTTATTACTCTGGAGTGCTCTCGCCTGCTTAATTAATTTGTCCTACTCAGCGGCTCTGTCTCACTCAGGACTTGACATGAGGAAGACTCTGATGTACACTAGTCCGACACCCGTATAGTATAGTAGACAAGAAGCACCTGTTGTCCTGTGTTAATGAAAAATCAAGCGCACGTGTGGTGCGTTAATAATTTAAGTCATAGCATCCCCTTCAGCCTCTATTTTCCAGATTTCATCTTCAATAGCACCACATAACTAAGTTAAGCGCTGAAGATTGCAGTGTTATAGCCGCATTGGTCGGGTTATTATTATGTGGTACTCCCAATAAAATTCTGTTCATAGTCTTCGCAATGTTGCGTATGTTTCTTTTTTTATTTTTGCCTTTGATTAGCAAGCAAGACATTCATTGTGGCCACAGCGGGAGAGGCATATGGCGATGACACATAAGAAACGAAGGTGGACCTTCTAGCGCACTGTTTTGTTGATCAAACAATATTTAAAGGTTTATAATCACCTAGTGTGCCATAAATTAGTTTAGGGAACGTGGTGCCAGTACACTGGCTTTGATATAATTCTGAAGCAAGATAAGCAACTTAGCACACTTCAATGACACAACGAAATACTTTTTATTAGTTAATTTGTTTTGAGGATTGCAGCATCCATGTGAACTCTTGCCTAATTTTAGAGGAAAAGAGGTTCAACTACGCGTGTTCATGAAGGCAAAGTACTTAAGACGCCTCATTATTGCGTAAAGTTAACTTCGGTGTCGGCATTAGCCCGACAACTGCAAGTAATTACCATCATGTCACGGAACAACTTATGACGTCCCCGTGATGTCATAGGTTGTCATAATCTGTGATGTCACTATAACGACAGATAATGATGTCATCATGTGACGTCATCACTTCGCCAAATATTGGTCAATACCGCAGGCACTGCTAAACCACCTGACGTGCAGAAAGCTTGAAATACCTGCGATCCCGGAGGCAATAGTGCTAATCACATGCTTGGTTTTGCACGCGATAATTTTGTATCCACCTCTTTAAATTTAAAACTTGAAATAAAGACAACACTCGCTAGATCTAAACTCAAATACGCATGTTCTATTTGGGATTCATTTAGCTCCGCATCAACTACATCCATTGACTCCGTCAAGAACCGTCCAGCTTGTTTTGTGCTTTCCAATTAGAACCGCTCATTGATTGATATGTGGGGTTTAACGTCCCAAAACCACTATATGATTATGAGAGACGCCGTAGTGGAGAGCTCCGGAAATTTAGACCACCTGGGGTTCTTTAACGTGCACCCAAATCTGAGCACACGGGCCTACACCAATTAGAACCGCTACACCTGTGTTTCTTAAAAAAACCTACTCAAGGTCTAGCAAATTTTGAAGGTTAACTGCAACAAAATTGTGCACACATCAAGAAGCCACTTTATAGGCAGTCTAGCTGGAGACAATAGTGCCTGCCAAATTTGAACTTCGAAATGCAAGTGGTTACTAAAAAAATAAACTCGCCAACGCAATTTTCGATCTACAGTACTGAACTCGGCTGTCTATAACGACGGAGCGTCGCGCGCGGAACAGCACGAGTGACATCTGCAGTCGCAAATACGCCACACCTGAGCATGCGCGGCGCCAATGATGTGCCTGCCCTGCAGTTTCCACCCGTCTTTATCTCCGCTGCCACCATTGCTTCTTTGGCCGTCGAAGCGCTGTCAACATTACGAAATCAGTATAGAACAACAACAAAAAATATTCTCGCTTCGTGATATCAAATCAAAGCGACAACGGTTTTACTTCGTCTTTCTTTTTGTTGTTTTTGTTTTTTCGCGAAATCACTCGGAGCGCTTTCGACGACCAAAGCGGTTGTTGCATCCGCGGCGATAAACAGGGATCAGTATTGCGAGGCAGGCACATCACTGGCGCCGCGAATGCTCCGACGGGGCGTATTTGCGACTGCAGATGTCGCCCGTGCTGTTTCGCGCCCGACGCTCCGTCGTTATAGACAGTCGAGTTGAGCACTGTACTCCCGTATTCACAAACGCTCCCCGACTCGACTATCCCCCTTCACTTGACAAGAGTTGAGCACTGTGCTGCTGCATGGCTGAAAATGACGCTGCGCTACTTAAGAATCACAGCAGATTATCACTAATATGTAGTCACTTTCCCTGCCTAGAGACGGCGCTCCCATCGGACTTCTCGAGTGAAGGTGAAGCGTTGAGTGAAGGGACGTTCTAGAGTACGGGCGTACAAGTGAGGGACGGGAATAAGCGTAATAGACTGAAAAGTGTATTACGCTTATTCGCTTACGAAAAGACTACAATCAAGCCGAGGCTTTAGCCTTGAGTTGCCTAAGGCAAATGCTTCGGTGACCTTGTGACTTTCATATAAATTTGAATGCACGTCGGGTGAATGAAAATTCACGAAATGATTTTTGGGTGAGCACGTAATATGCAGACTCCTGCGGCTGTGGACCAATGCGTGTACATGGCACGTCTTATGCATAGCATAGTGATTATTTATTCAAGTGCATGTCACTGTCATTGGCTCTTTACCTCTACTTTGCTATTTCTCTGTCTATAGATCAACAGCAAACTGGATATGTAGATACATGATCTTCGAGCTGACGTCACATTTCTGACCTCCATGAAATCCTCTACCAAACTTTTCGGATGTTTAGATTTCGGAAATTTCCTCAAAAGCCGTAAGTGAACAAAGAATTATTCAAAATTATTTTTAAAAAAATGCAGCGCTTTAAGGGTAGGCGCCTTTCAATGTCATCACCTTGCAGCGCCGCTAGAAGTTATCACAATGCTGACAACCTTGATATTTAACACAAAGAAGTCGACAACAGTTCAAGCTTTCAAACAACGGGAAAATTGTCTTATTCTATCTATTGATAAACACGCTATTATTTGGTCGGTGCTACTTCAAAGAAACGAATAGCAACTGGCTACTGCAACCTCAGATGTCGCACTACAAATAACAAAATCTACTTAACCACTGTTGAATATTCATTATTCAGGCATTCTCTGTCACATCTTCTAAGTGCTAACGAAGGGAAAAAAGGGCGTGCATCGAAGACAAGACGTTATTTTAGTTTAGTGCGAATGATATATGCCTTGAATGCGGCTCGGCTCATAGTTGCGTTCTTCGCAACCTACTCCTAAAAGCAATCGGCTGCAACACTCAAGTCCTACAATCAAGCCGAGACGAAGTTCTCTGTTCGCTCTTGAGGTGGCCAAAGGATGAAGCGAAAATTACTAATCGTTGATGGGATTGAACATTGTTTTTTTTTGTTTCTGTCATATTTCTTAATTTCTGGACAAGTTCTACTTTATTGCACTCTTTCTTATAAGTCAACCGTTCTAAATAGATTAACGATGATACGTGACGGCAGAAAAGCAATTCAGGAAGACAAAAGCACAACACACATGTTTGTTTACATTGAGAAAAAAAGTAAAAATATTTGCAAGAGCCATACATACTTGCGCAAAAGCCTTTTTTCTTGCTTAGTGTTATGTGTTATATTATCGCGCAAGAGATTAAGCAATAGGTCAAGACTTAAAGTTCAACGGCGAGAAAAGCTTTCATGTGCCATTTCAATAAAAGCTCTGCCCTTCTGGTGAAAGTGTTTTTTCGTCACTTATACTCGAGTATAAGGACCTTCAGAACCTGTTTAGCATTCAAGAAGTGAAAAATTGGCTCGTATAATACCAGAATCAGAAATAATGCTGGAAAAATATAACACAATAGAATTTGAAGCTTGTCCTCGGCTTCCACGGCAGAAAAAAAAGCTCACCTTGCGTGGCTGCCCCCTGGCTATGTATACGCAATAGTTTCTTGAAAGAACGTATTTTCTTTGTCGTCCTTGTGCTGCTTTGAAATTTCCATCAATGCTGCCGTACTCCCCTGAGTCAAGGTGGCCTTCTTTAGGGTGGACAAATAGATAGTAGGGCTCGCTACGCCAAAGGAAATACCACAGCGCCCAACCTTCAAATCTCAAACTGACCTTTAAATTCAAGCAGTACGTCTATAAAGTACGTTACATGAATTAAAAAAGAATGATCAAATCGGAAGCGTTAGCTAGGGTGGGCTTGCTCAAGACGGCTCAGCCTAAGTGATCTCAAATGCGCAACGACTATCAAATATACCGGCAAACATTGTGAAATCTTTAGATACAGTCGAATGGCACGCGCCACCTCTGGCTTGCTCGCAAAAAAATACACACCAAGTACTTTTAAAAACGCTTTTTATATGTTTCAATTTTATTCATTATTAGTATCGATTTTCTTTTCTCAAGTGGGTAGGGGCGTTTCGCCTGTGGTTTGCGCGCTGTGGTGAGGTCATTATCACGAATACGAAGTCCTTGGGTTGAGGGGGTGACATTTATTTCTGTATTCTATTTTGTTTGTGCTGGGGTCGGGCGAAGAAGACTATATTGAAAAAGAGAAGTAAATATCATAAACAAGAACTACACCGTAAATAACCTAAAAAAATGTACGACATAATTTTTTTTTTGCAATCGATATGTTCAATACGTTACGCTTGAGAGCAGAACCTAACAAAGTGTACGGGTGAGAACGTCACCGTCGAATGGTTGCTCATTTGCATAAGCATCATTTGTGGGTTGTGGTGTTTTAATCTCTAGAACGTTCGATCACTAACGTACCAATATATATATATATATATATATATATATATATATATATATGTGTGTGTGTGTGTGTGTGTGTGTGTGTGTGTTTATTGCCTAAGTACTTCTTCAAAGACTCGAACTCGTAGTGTAATATTTTCGCTGCAAACACAATAAGAGAACATCTGTATTCATAATATATTTTTTAATATGCCAAGGTCTTTCCGTGGGATTTAAAGAAGAATCCAAGATGTTTGTTTTTTAATAATCACTTTTTCAATAGGCTTGACTGTTGCCGAACATGAAAGCATCAGATCATTTATTAAAATATTTATTTGAACTACAGCCACAGTATTTCCAGGTAGTACTGAAAATATTATGTTTTATTCGTTACGAAGGAATGAAACAGTGGCTGCTTTAGCTTAGGAAGAAAGAAAATCTCATATATCTAGCAACTTTTAAAAAAAAGTCGTCTTTTCAGATATTTTTCAAAAACAGTTTGCTTCAGGCCATGGGTTTCAAACAGTGCTGCTTCACTGTACCTTACGCGTGTACATATAAAAAAAATCGGCATTATAACGTTATTTATGTGTTTTTACATGATCGATAAATATCGAGAGTGAAAACGGATGAAATCGGTCCCTCCATGCAGGATAAGTTCGATGTTTTTTTTCTTCCGCAGGTAATAAAAAAATGCAGGTAATAAAAAATGCAGGTAATAAAAAAACGAAGTTAGCTTTCAGGCCACTGGGTGTTATTTGCTCAAAATATAAAATGCTCAATCAGATATAAAATATCAACTTTGGGACCCGTGTCGATATTTCGTGGAATCACCCCAGAGGCGATTTCGCAGATAGCCTTGCAACATTGCAGTGTGGCCGAGTGTATGGAAGCAACATCAACACTGCGAGGCCTTTGCCAGGTCAAAAAAAAAAACAAAAATGGGCAAGGCAACTCACAAGAAACGGCAGGGAGCTCAAATTCCCCATCTATATTTTACAAATCCCTGGAATATTTGCATTTCACTATTTTCGCAAACCTGGCGAAAGAAATTCCCCGACGACCCATTGTTATCGGTCATCCCGGCGGCTCTTAAAAGGAATCTCAGTGGTGAGGACGTGTCTGTTGGGGATATTACCGGATTTTCACAAACGTCGGGATCAACCAGTCACACTCACAATATTTCTTGTAAAAGTGCTGCAAAAATCACTATTAAATCATGCATACGTTAGAGGCGGGAATACATAAACATACCAACTGCCACAAAAGTTCTATGACACTGTGCCTTTTATGGTACTGTTACCAATACCTTAGACCGTGAGAGAAGTTTGAGTCAGAGAACAATTTTTCCGGCGTTCGGGCGTATTCACGGAGTTCAATGGCTTGAGCGAAGCATTAAAGCTAAGCTGAGAAAAGCGTGTACCAAAAAATGCATTCGCAGTTTGTAGCGAATGGATCAACCTTCGTTTTTATATACCATATGTCAAGATGACTGTATTATTTCATATTTTATGTACATGAAAAGACTGCCACAATGCATATCTTTACATTATATAGTGAAGCAATGACACTGAAAAAACCGATGCAGCTGTGATGCTGGTTCACTTTAAACAGGAAGTTAAAATAATGTGAAGGAGTGTTCTTAGGATTCTCACCATTTGGCGTCATCAAGTTGCTAGTACACATTAACATTTCTGTATATAACAGCAGTAGGGTTACTAGGGACAGGAGCATAAACCAAAACTGCTGTAAAAAATACCAGCTTCGACTCACATGTGATAATTCATAACGCCAATGAGCTACCCCGAGCTATTTCACTATACAAAAAGCAGAGCACATGTTAGAAGCCTGAGAAAAAATAGTGATGATTTCATAAGGCATGCTGCATCTGCTGGGAGGCTTGACATCCCCGTTGCCGACCTGCTATTAATTAGCAAGACAGATGACAATACCGTTCTGTACAGGACGTTATTAAGTTATTTCCGCACGTCCTACAACACACATTTACTCCAAATAGCAGCAACAAAATACACACATGAGAAAGAACGGACCCTTTTGCAGTCAGGCATGGCATTATTTTTTGCGCCAACTACGCCGTTTCAGTTATTTAGCGATTGCGGTGCGTTTTATCTCTGCTAACAATGCTGTCTTCTTTAACACATACCCATATATTCGTCATTTAGTTTGTGTGTTTATTTGCTTTCTTGTAAAAGATGCGTATTTTTGGTATAAATATCTTCAATTTCAAGTACTCAAATTTCAAATATTTTCAATTTTCAGGAAACAGTGCGTCATCGATATGTGTACTCACAGGTTACACCCCGCTATATCAACATTTTCGGTCATGTCAAAGCAAAAATTCATTTCTTCGACATTGCCTTGTCTTAGGTTCACGAGCTTGAATGCTGCATAACCCAAACGTTAACCTTTTCTTCGCGAACTGGACACATGTCGGCAGACAACAATGGTCGTGTTACGGCCTAGTAATAGCCTGGTTCACTCCACAGGGCCATATTCCTTGCTAGCCCACAGAGGGACAAACTAAACTTCCATAGGAGGCGCATGGTTTTTTTTTTTTTGGCAGACAAGAGAGGGTACCCCTTATTCCACTTTGTTGAGCAAACAACGTCTCAATTGGAACGCGGCACAATGACATGGCGCTCCGATCACGAGTGAACTGTGTGGCTTTGTCGGGCGCACGTGCATATCATATACGGGGTGACCTACCCGCTATCATGTATTTTCTTTGTTGAGTTTCATAGAGCTTCGGTGCATGGCTGGATCTACTGGCGAAACTCGACCTCTTTATGCGATGGTTTCAGACGTGCGTCTGCAACCATACCTCAAGATGACATTCTGCCGTGAGAACGTCACACTGAAAGACAGTGTGCATGCTTATATGTATGCGCAATCTGAGGTTGAAAAATTGTACTTATCTTTGTGCATCTCCCCATCTCCAATGTTTGCTTACTTTTCTTTAAACAGAGAAGCTGTTTTACGCTCACCGTAATTTGTCTGTTGGAAACACGTATGATAATCATCATGAATCAGTACGCACGCTCTGTCTTCTTTAATGACGTTTTTTCCTCTTCTGCTTTGCTTCCAGAAAACGTGCGAGAAAATAAGTATACATTCAGAGAAGAAAGCAAGACAAAGAAAGAGAGAAAAAGAAATATAGGAAAAGAAGAACAAATCAATGGAAAAGAAATTTTCTTGTTAGGTAGGATTCGTCCATGCGTTCCCACGGTAGGAAGAGGAGCATCTCAGCCAGTCTGCTATTCAGGTGTGCTAGCAGAGCATAATGACATGGTCTTCAACAGCATGCTATAAGAAGGGAGTATAATAAAGGCAAGTGAGGGTGGCGAGGAGGGAGAAAATATGGCACAGCTTAATCTCTTCTAATGGTAGCTGACAGGTGGTCAACATATTCGGAGCTCTTCACAACTCACGTCGTTCATGATGTCTATTCTTCTTCTTCTTCCTTTTATATTATTATTATTATTATTATTATTATTAGCTCACTAAATCTTAAGAATGACTCAAGGTATAGCTCAAAGCAGCAAGAACATGAACGCACATGAACTATAACAGAACTTCGTAGAGGCCATGGTACCGTTAAAATGATCCAGTTTGTGGCATTTGCTGAAGCCACTCGCGTAAACGTTGGCCTGGCGGTCGAGAGTGGGAAGACCACATGTAGTCGTGCTCAAAACGGCGTTCAGTTTGTATGTAAGCGGGTCTGCCAGGAAATGATGACAACTAGAGATATGCCCCTTCTCTTTCTCCCTGTACAGTGAAGAACCCGCGATTGACATCAACCGCTGTTTTACGGTAGCGAGAGACTCCGAAGTTTGCGCGATTGGGGCTTTAGCGTATGACTCATTCGGACATTAACCACGGCCGCCCTGATAAGCGCGTTGAGCAATAACCTGTATAGAGGAAAAGCAGGACGCTTCTGGAGGTGATAGCATTGGCGTAGTCATGGACACTTCGCATAAGGCACACTTTTAAGAAGATAAGGCAGATTTTTGAAACTCATCTTGTACTTGTATTTTCCCATATTTTCCTTTTGCTTTCGTAAGTAGCCTTACCGCAATAAAATAAGGTCAGTTCATGAGTGCGGTTATTAGCCTTGTATGGTATAGCACAGCAAAGGGCTGGAAAAAGAATGTCAGTGGAAGAATGAGAGATGTGAGGATGAGTAGAAAAAAAGAAAAGAAAGGAAGCGAGAGTAACGCATTACATAAAACTAAGGATGTAGTACAGAGAAAAAAAAAACAGGTTGAGCAAAAAGACCGCTCGAGAGAGAGAGAATCTAGGAAATAATATATATATAGAGAGGAAAAGATAAATCGAAAAATAATAATAAATGTATAAACAGACACAAATGACACAGAGACAAAAAGAGACAAAAAACACATACAAAAAAGACACATAAAAACAGTGATAAAGAGCAAAGAAGAAAACGTGAGAATTAAACAGCAAAGAAAGAAAGCCGCCTTGATTTTACTCCCATCAGACTTGGCACTACTTGCGCGAAGCTGCCCTAAAAATTGTCCTGTTCTTAGTATGACGTTCGCTTTATCGGTTAGTATAGTGATCAGCTTTGAAGTCAGTGCCTTAGGCAACTCTTAAATGCCCCTAAAGCTTCATAGGTACACGGATGGCACGAGAGGTTGAATAGAGCCAAATAGAGAGACTTAAGGCGTGAAGAATGCCTGTTATTGCGAAACATCATGTGTTCATGTTGCACTTATCTGAAGTAATGCGCATCCCTTCATCGCGAAGTGTTACACAAAATCTTTAAGCGCCAACTCAACCTCGTAACGCAAAACCTCCTGTTTGCCAGGAAGCTCCCAACAATGTTACGTTTAAGACTTGCCACAAAGTGAAGTAAGGCTAATGTTCCTGCTCACTTTGGCTGCCTCCTTGTTTTAATTTGCCGCGCCCGTGTTGCCCGTGGTGTTTGCGTGGTGTTCATTGACCACTTCATTTTGTGTTTTGCCCGACATTCATGCCTATTGAGTGACTTTTTCTATCAACTTAGGCAGCAGTAACAAGAGTGGTATACAGCAACACATCTGGCTGATTTACGCGGCTTAGTTGTACTTATTGAACGAGTGAGAAAAACAACTTGACTCGGCTCACATGAGTGGACCGAATCGGACTGTCATAGGGCTCTCATCTGGCTCCTGTGACATCAGTGAAATCAAAGTCGTCTGGCTAGGCCGTCCAAAGTAATTATAACAAGGCGGCAATTAATTTATCCTGATGTGATGTTGAGCACCGATCTAAAAGACATTTCCCAAATCTTTAAGCTGAGCGAACAAGTCAATAGAAAATGCCATTTCGGAGACAGCTATCCGCGCAATGCTAAACCTTATATAACCGCTTGCATGTACGTATGACAATTGTTCTCTGAATACAAGCCAAGCAGCTACCCAATGTTGCCCCACTGTGATGATGTAGTGGGTGTGGCACTCGACTGCTAACCCGAAGGTCATGGGATCGAATCCCGCTTGCAGCGGCTACGTTTTCAATGAAGATGAAAATGTTTCATGTTCGAATTCTCAGATTTAGGTGGACTATAATCAACCTCAGGTGGTCGGAATTTTCGGAGTCTGTCATATCGTATCGTGGTTTTCGGACGTTAAACCCAAAGTATTATGAACTCCGTCAATGTTTATTAGTCAAATTTTGCGGGCCTCTACCGTAACACGGAATACGGAATAGAATGCTGTGTTGCTCTTCCATGATTGGTAATTTTCAAATTCATCACATATTGGCAGTGTCAGCGGCGTGAATCATCACTACATGCAGAAACCGGAGTAGTAATCTATATTCCATGGTATGCCATAGGCCCACTATGCAATGAAAGTGGCTCGTTTGTTCATGTTAGCCTAGTGATGCGCTTATGGTAGGGAGACGTACAAAGAACACATCACACAGTTTTTAAAAGGCGGAGCACAAACTTTCAACTGATTTTACCACTTATTCAAAGCTGAAATAAATTTCACAAAAGCACTTAGAAGGAAACAGAGAGAAGCAAGGTATGGGCCCACGGCGCTTTAAATAATAAAGTGTGAATGAATGTACCGTCACTGTTGGAAAACAATTATTCTAAATCAAATATCTTTGCAGTATCTGGCTGTAACATTTATAATAAGCGGTGGACTCACCACTGCCAGGTTACTTTTGTATTTGTTACTTAGGCATGGTATATAACATGCTGAAGTATTTATTATGCTATTCAGACTATGGCGAAGAGGCCCATCTTTGTATAATGCGGGAAAATGGCAGAATCACTTCAATTTAGAAAGGACTGTTGCAACTGGGTCAATATGTTTAAAGCGATAAGCGAGCGACACTTGTCTTGTTTGGTGACCGAAACTCATGATTGAATCGGAGCGGCGTTTAGATTAGAAGAAGTGGTATCATTTATTAATCAAACTTTCAAGTCACTATATTGGCTTCTGGTTGATGCTGATAATTTTGGTGAATGAAGCTAAAGGACTTCAAGGCCGACGCTACCTCAGGAAAACAAATTGACGTGATGTACTTCGGAAAGTTCTGGCTCATTCGAGTTTTTGACATAAAATCGTTCATAATTAATTGCTCCCAAAGATCGTTAATTGCGCGGTACTACAGTTACACGTCGAGTCATTATTCAGGACTGGTGGTTGGACATGATGACCTAGAAGCATGGTCATTGTTCAAATTTTTTGCAGCAGCTTGTGCAAATAAATTTTACAGCCGGACACATCTCCATATGAAGTGTTCATACTTCGTTCCTAGCTTTTACGTTTCTCAAATTTTCGTCTAACATCAATGATGTGCTGAAAATCTCTCAATCGCTGTGTGGTTGAAACAACAATTGAGAAATGGTTAATATAGTAAATGATAGAAAACAAGCGTTAGTCATTGAATGATAATGCTTGGTTATCCTAATGATAATTACTACTGGGCTATAATAATTTGTCTCCACGGTGAAACGGTGGATCGACGTGGCGCCAATTAGAACCTTGCGTGTCTGCTCTGCCTCGGGTATGATGTTTTCTTCAGGAATATTGATCATGCAGAATATATAGTTTCCGCAAGGCTGTTTCAAAGTGTGCTCACATCACGAGCATTTGAGAGACCGTGGTTTGAACTAGCTATACTTCATATGCAATAAATGCAGTCTAGCAATTACTCAGGTGTTCAAAAACTTTAAACTACAGTTTTCTTTTTTAGGGGAGGGGGAAGGAAGAATTTTCGAAAGAGATGCAATATTTATAGCACGAGCGCAATGCTAGTCTATTACCGCAGTAATATTGCGGCCATTCTATTTTATAACGGTGAAATAGCCCACACAGTCGATAGCACTGTTTACATGTGTATTTCATGGACATATTATTAACAGAGATAATCTTTTATATTGACGGTTCTGAAGTAGGTACCACTGTGATATACTAGACCATGCGAAGTAGTTACTCTGTCATTCAAAGACTTTTATTTCACGAAATAATCATTGTCATCATTTATTCTTCATGCAACAATGAGTCTCTGCTGCGCTCAACACTTTGTCATGCAGTAACATGTGCAAACATGGTGCGTGTGCCACATGCACAGCACACACTCGGTCATTTAAACTTTGTTTGTGTAGCGACGTGGCTCTCAAATGAGAAAACATCCTTTCATCACGTCGGGAGGCAATACAATTGGGAACACAAATCGAAAGTAGCCCATGATGAAAAGTTGTGTAGGAAGTTCTAAAGACCAAGTTATCACTACTCGTGCAATCAGAAACCATAAGGTATCATCGGTGCATTGTATGCGTTCCCTTTGAATGTCTGGAACGGTGCAGTGAAATCGATGGGCCAATTAGTTTTTCGTTGGGCAACAGAATACGGGGCATATTTCAGTGGGCCACGAGTCTGGAG
This sequence comes from Rhipicephalus microplus, assembly GCF_013339725.1. NCBI lineage: Eukaryota > Metazoa > Arthropoda > Arachnida > Ixodida > Ixodidae > Rhipicephalus > Rhipicephalus microplus. The sequence goes on from NC_051170.1 coordinate 42,387,403, forward strand.
AGTTGTTTACGTCGCAGTTGTCGACCGAATAAGTGAAGCTTGAGCCAAATGAGAACTTGTACTGGACATCGAAAATTTATGCGACGATATTGTTTTCCATCGGGCTTGTGCCCAAAGCTATGTAATTATGCTTCGACCTTGTACAATCGAACTGCTTTAGTTTTAACATGCATGTCCCTTCAGCAAGAGTTCATTAGTACACGAAGGTAAAACTAATCAGAACACTTAAATATTTCGACACTCCCCTCGTTCTTTCAGTAACCAAAACATAGCTGAAGAAAGCATCAGTTATGAATACACGATTGAGAGAGGTAAAATATTTTGAAAAACTAACCAGCTGTCTAGTAATCTATCATCATAGCCTAATGACATATTGCGTGAGTTCAAGTCAACTTCTTAATGACTGAACAATGCGAGTCCTCTTTGTTACAACGCTGGTTCAAGATATTTCTTGAAATTTTGTTATCACTTTCACAATTCAAAATATACATGTTTGACCAAACCTGTGCTTGTTGGCAATGTTTTAATTATAGAGGAGGAGGAGGAATAAAGGAGGAAGGACAGGGAGGTTTAATTATAGAAATTCTTATTGCAGGAACGATAGCGAAGACAGGCACCCCAGTAGAAAGCTTTTGTGCCAAAACATTGAGACACCATTTTTTTTTCACACAAGCCCTGAGGAAGCACCATTTGAAATAGGACAGGAAAAAGCGAAATTATGAAAATATGGTGCGGTGCAGGTGTGTGAATGTGGCCAGTACGTTTTGGTGAATGTATGCGCATGTAGTCTGAAAGTTTTCAACTGGAATACCACGGTGTTTTTTTTTCCTTCAGCTGATCGTGTAATAGAAGTACCATCACTGTATTTGTAGGAACTAACACCTTAATTTCGGAGACTCCTTAAACAAAAAAATTATTGCAAATGAGGCCCACCTGCCGACCCCAACGAAAAGCTTGAACAAAAGTTGAAAATACAGGCTATGATCTATATTCAAGATTCGTGCTATTGGCAGTACTGATGACTACAGAACTTTCCCTCGCATTCATTTTTAAACGACTTCTGGACACAAAATAAAGCGAAGAAAGAGTACAAAAACAATCACTAGAAAACAGCCTTAATTTGCTCAAGAAACCGATACTAAAAAGGCCTTCACCACTTTTAGTTTCAGACTTTCTAAACTTACCCTCTTTCAACTGCTGCTGTAGAATGCAACCCCTATTAGGCTACGACCCCGGCAAGGGGCCGTAGCACACACACATGTCGTGATTATCATGTTTGGATGTGTCATTTACCTATGTCATCCGTTCGCGTCGCGTAATACTGAGTTTGGTACATGTGGAGCTAGCAAAATGGCTGCGAGTGCATCATGAGCGTAGCATGTAGTCATGTTGTTACATGACACGCATCTCATGTTTATCATTTTTGCACCAGTATCATACCTTCGTCATCCATTCAAGTCCCGTAATACCAAATTTGGTATAAGTGACACTAGCGAAATGGCCGCGAGCGCATCATGAGCGTGGCATGTAGTGATGTCGTTACATGACACGCATGTCGTGAATTTTATGTTAGGGTCTGTCACTTTTGTTCGCCACGCAATCATGTCATACCATACCAGTTTTGCAACACGCCATGTGAACGAAACCACCGCAAGAGCTGCAGGACCATAAAATGGAAATCATGACATTCATGACATACATATGATTTTCATGTTATGACTAGTCAAATGTGTTCTTCATACACTCATGTTATGCCATACCAAGTTTGGTAACGATACCATTATCGAAACGGCCAGAAGAGCTAAATGTCGTAGGCGGCTAGGCAGATAGATACCCTCAAAGTCGCCGAAGATCGCTAAGGAATGCTTCGCATTTAATATCAGTGATGACGATAATGTTTATACATATATATATATATATATATATATATATATATATATATATATATATATATATATATATATATATATATATATATATATATATATATATATATATATATATATATATACACCTTACAGAAGCTTCCATTATGGCGTGAGCGTCTTAGTTGAGCCCCATTGAAATCATTGTGGCCATCACGAGCATTTTAAATATGTAACACGACAGTATAAGCAAGCGGAAACTATACGAATGATATTGGGCGAAGTAGCGGGGCGTAGCTGCACAGATGCCGTGGAAGGCTTTCGCTTCTGCTTTTAAGGGGCTTGTGATAACATGCTCTTGCTAGTCAAATGAATAGCCATCCATAGTGCTTTAGTGCCTAAAATGATGACTTCATATGATGAAAATGATGAACTTCATATATATATATATATATATATATATATATATATATATATATATATATATATATATATATATATATATATATATATATATATATATATTTCTTGGGGCCCAACTTTCAAGGTGAAAAGAAGGTGGTGTTGCTGCTATAAGTAACCTCCTTTCTTTCTTTCTTGCTAAAAAGTTAGATACATGGACAGTGTAATTGGCGGGGGGGGGGGGGGGGGACTCATATGAAAGCTTTGCGATGTTCCAGTTTGAAAAATACGATCAATATAACAGCATGCGCCACACAATTAGAGTAGTCTACGAATTGAAGTGGAACCAAAGTGTTGCTTTTAGGCGCTCCAGATAAGCGAGGTAAGGGCTTCCAGCGAAAAAAAAAAGGCAACTAAGACTCACCCATTGCTCCAGGCTTCATAACGGGACAAGCTTGCATCGTGGTTTGCGTCGGACATATTCGCTGCACCACGAATCAGCCATTAGCCGGTAATTTGCATGCGTAGACGATGGCAGATGCCTCGAGTGCTTATAAATGATGAACAATGAAATCAACAATGCAGTAAACTAGCCAAGCAAGACAGGCCACTGATGAGGAACGCTGCCACCACCACGCAGCCTTTCGCGAATAATGAGGAGTGGAGCGTCCAAGCCAGATGAGTTTTGTAGCACAGCTTGCCCTTTTGGTAATTAGTTAAAGGCGGCTGCGAAGCTGAGATATCGTGGGACATCTGCTACAGCTGTTGTCGCTCAACAAAACTACGCAGTGCCATCACGTGCGTGGTGCCAAAGTGGCGAAATTATTCTGCCTCGAAAACATGGAAATGAGCTACATTGGCTCTTCGTAGGCGCCGTTCTTATGGCCATGCACATCTTTCTCATGGTCTCCTGTTTAACTACGCACTACCCCATACGGCATGATGAAAAAAAGCTGTAGAGACACCATCGCACAAGTTTTTTTTTTTCCTTCATGATTCGGCAAGACACACTTGCAGCCGTGGTTGAGGTGTGGGGGAGTGAAATGGACCAGAAATACACAAGTTTTTCATGCATTTCGATCTTGTAATTTATTTACAGGACTTCAAAATAGAAAATGTTAAATGATCTTGTAAATTCACGCTTGTTTTTCAGTTGTTTACAGATAGTTAAATGGCATCGAAACGTCATACGTTGCCACGAAGAAAATAAAAAAGCAGAAGGGTAAACCTGTGGCTGAAAGAAAGTTATAACCCAACATAAGTACACGTTCCATCACTGCTATTTTCTTCCTTTTTACTTCGTTCATTCTCATTTGCTTAATTAAGCGAATATCGGAAGAATGGGGGAAACGTTCCAGCAAGAATGTCGCGAAGTGATGTACTGGTGGCGCAACGTTTTTCACGGCGCTCCTGAAAATCGCTATTGCGGGGCTGGAGGTGACAGCGGCAGCGACCGATGTGCTAGACAAGGCCTACGCTTTCTTTCTCGAAAGAAAACGGTGGGTGGCTCACGGGGCGCTAACGATTGCCCCACGGAAACGTCGGAGCGAATGGTTTCTATATATGGCTCTCGCACAATAGAACTCTATTATTACGGGCATTATGGAGCAGTTCCGCTCTGAGCACCTTTTATTCGTTGAAAATTTTTACTGCGAGCGTTTCTTTCTTGCCCACCTCACACACACACACAAAAATCTGCAGGAAGAAGTGGAGGACGCAGGCTATGTATATGAACTTTGGCCTGCCGTGCTCATGTTTATACACTTTAATCTATCAAACCACCCTAAAGGAACAAAAGAACGGCAGCTTCAGGAGCACATTCATTTATTGCCTTTCTTTTCTGTGGCGAATATATTACGTGATAGACGGAAGCTAGGGTCATGCCACTGTGTTTGACGCCAAACATATATTTAGACCGAAACGAAAAAAGAAAGCGCACAAGTACTACTAGATCAATGAACACATGATGAATAAAACTCGTGGTAGAAGACACAGGCCGCACTACTTTGCATTCCTTTTTTTTCTAGTTTTTTTTTTGTTTCATGGTCTTAACGGCATCGAGAAACACTTAGAGCGGAGTGTCGTTGACCGGCCGGCTTTTGTTCGCCATCTCTGTATGGCCCGCGTTTTTGTGGGTGTGGTTACGTTGAAATAGTAAGAACAATGTTTAATTTTCTTTATTATTATGATGAAATTGTAGAGGTTGGTGCCAATATGGTGGCACAGGCTACTCTTTTTCTCTTAGTAGACAAGATATGCCTACTAATCTAGATAATTTAAAATATTTAGCAGTATGTCATAAGTATGTCAGTAATGCGACATTTACAACCATGTATATTTTCACTAGCGGAAATGCATAGGAAAGATAACTATAGGTCATTTGGCTGAAGAAACAATTGGTCATGAAACAGAAGCAGCTGCATGCTCTGCATCTGCTACCAGCCTGAATACTCAAAGAAAATAATAAGCACTTATTTCGATGACTTCGTTTTGTAACGAATTTTGTGTATAGGAGGTATAAAACATTTTAAATGAAGATTGAGCTTCACTTTCAAGAGAATAACGCGTTATACAGCAATTGAGGTCCTTGCGCCTCACTTCAAGCATGTCGCGAGGACAGTAACGTTTCCGCGAGTAACATCGGAGTTCGAAACAATCATAGAATGGTGATAAATTAGGCCAGCTAGTGCTAGTTCAAGGTGTAACAGTGCAAAACATAGATGAGAGCAAAACTAAGGAGAAGAAATCAGATTTTTGTTCACAACCAGGGAGACCAACATAAGAACTTCGGCGGAACGAGCTTTTTAAGACTGTTATTTAATTTGAGACAGTCAATTCCAGAGGTACCATTTAGGATTGGATCCATGGGATAAAATGATACACGGGCAAAAACGAAAAAATTAAATTTGCCGGATTTGGTAGCTAGTACAAAAAGTACTTCCATTTGTTTTTCTTTTCCAGTTACAAGTGCATGTACTTGTCTGCCTTTTCGCGTATAAATATTGATGATTGCTCGCAGTGTTTTTACGCGGCTAGTGTCGGTGTTTTAGTGACCCGACAAACAGGGGCGAAATTCTGCTCACCTAAATTTTAGGATTCATGCACAAAACTACTCCAGCGTCAGTACGAGGTATTTTTTACTTTGTTACAATATACTTCTAGCTGCTTGGCACCAAACGTTTAGTTCATTTAGTTCTTGCCGAACCAAAGGGGAATTTTTTAAATTTTAAGCACGTCAGAGGGGCAAAACGTGACAAAAAGTCATCAAGTTACCTTTTAGAATGTCTTATTACACATTATATAGTTCAATTTGTTTGGGAGGCTTCGGACATACAAACGAATATGATATAGAGGTTCCTGACACGAAAACAACATTAAAAAGCACAGATTGCTGTTGAGCATAGGACTCACTCCACTCACGCTGCGTCGAGGTGGTTCCGTGTTTCCAAAGATACTCTGAGGAAGTGCACGAAAAATTGGACCAATGTCCAACTCGAGCTGTTTACAAACACGTTTTTAAATCAAGTTTTTAAATCAAGTGTTAGCGACGCATTTTTCATACGCAAATTTCGAAAATAACACGCTATATAAAATACAAAATTATTTGCCTCCCAAAGCCCGGCTGACGAAGTAGAAAGTTACAAAATGCTTGTAAAGTTCTGCATCCGAAATGGCAAAAATAGGTTAAGAATGTGTGTCACAACGCATCTAGATTTCAATTGTTGAATAATGCGATGACGTGCAACCGTTAAAAGAAGACAATAGAACAGTAAGAAAGACTGATGCGAAGGCGCACAAGTGAGTTTCAGGTCCCTCTACCGAAACAGCTGAAGGAATAAAATTTTTTCACACTGTCTTGTTTTGCCCCACAGGTTTGGGCAAAATGAGACGCCTGGTGTCTTTTTTATTTCCTTTTTAAGTAGACATTCGAACTGTGGCAACATGGTGATAATTAGGTAGCACAAAACTTATGACCAAAAAAAAACTTCTGCATTGACAAAAAGTTTTCTAAATTTGTTTAATTTTACCCCACCCTACTCTACAAGAATTTCCAGCACTTTCACGCGCGAGCACAAGTGCATGACAAACAGCTGGATTATGCTAAAAATCTGCATTCTGTGAAAACCGTCGCTAATTACCCTCGCAGAAGTACAAGTGAGGCTGACCTAATTACAGAAAGGTAATTACGTGCCTGACTTATTTATTTAAAAGGTAAATGATGAGTGGGAGATAAGATACTGCTGATCGTTGTTTATAATCCTATTGGTATCAGTGGAACCTTTCGACGGCGAGAGAAATACTTTCATGGGACAGAATATAATAGAAACTTACACTCAGGAAGGCTAATAAGATTGGTAAGCCGGGAGTATAAAGCTTTCCTAGGACTCCACTGGAAGCACAAAAATCGGCAAATGGTAGCCTAATAAGGGCACCATTCCCACATAGTACTCAGGTTCACTGCTCAACGTTTTTCTTAACTGTGACAAACAACTTTATGAGTTTTGGAATAATGTTCACAGCTCAAAGAACCTTAGCGTGCTCCCGAACGAAAGTGTTCGCTAGGTTCCGCGCTTTAGTTCTTCAGAGAACAGGCTACAGTGAACTGCTGCAAAGTCTGAATGACAGAAGGATTTCTTTCATTGCGTTTATGTTACGCTGTTTCAACATCGGGAGGATACCAGGGAGATTTGCTCTCGTGTACACGTCCTAGGAATCCCGGTAAATCAAATTAGGAATTGCCAGCAGGCGTTACTGCAGAAATAACTTTCCGCGGAAGCATAGCTAAGCTAGTGAGATTCAGACAAAGGCCGAATATATTTTGAAACGTACAAGTTTTGGGCTACACCCCTGCGAAGTGGCTCCCATTTTTCGCTTACAAACGCCTACGAAAGCCCGAAACAGCCTCGAAGCCAGAGTCTTCCACGAATATTGCAGTGAATGTGAGAATGGTTGATACAGCATAATTCAGAACCTTAGTCATTATTGGTATATTTAATTTTTCTCTGCGTTTCTTCGCATTTACTGATTGCGAACACTGTGATCCCGTTGATAAGTAAAAGTGTACGAACTTAAAAGCAAACAGCATTGAGCATGTACGCACAACATGCATGATTCAGTTTACATTGTCGGGCGTGCCTCTTTCCGCCGATGTTGATGCATGCAGCTCGGCAAATTAAGGTTGTGCCACTAGCGACACTTCACAAACACAAGACTATCTAACGAGGTTCAATGACTTTCTTCTTTTGATCTACTGCAAAATACAAAAAAAACTAAATGACATCATAAAGTGTTTAAAATCGAGCCGCAAAAAGTGAAAGTTATTTTCAGGGCGTTTTTGTCACAGAGACGTCCCCTGACTTACCCTAACCTACTTTTTATTATATCAACATTTAAAGAGTGTTCTAGAGATAGACGTTTTGGGCTTAGCTGAGCGATTCGAACAATCAGGCACACCTTAGTGTTCGTGTGAAAAACGAGAACGGTTAACGTTCCAAGAGACATAGAAAACCTGCCTCGTTAGAGCAGAAATAAATTAATGACCAACAGTAAACGAATGCGTCCTTTTATAAAACATGAGGAGGGCGTTGAAGCTGCAGGCTCATTTCATGTCCCTTACGTATCCTTCGACAATGCGAACGACTACGCTGTATCCCGCACTCATGTAGCTTCACTCATTCATTACCCGCTTGTCTTGTTTCGGTGGTGTGATTGATAAAGGAAGGAAAATGGGTTTCGTAGATATGAAGAGCGAAATACAGAGTCCAGGACGAAGACATGAACGATAGGGGTTTCACACTTTCCATTTTGCCTCTGAATTGCGCCTTAATATTTGTGGCGTTCTAAGCCTCGTTAAAAACGATTGTGCACGTCTGGTCACAGCGTGGTTTTTTCCCCTTCTGAACAACTTATCTGCATGGTTGAAAAGAACGCTGAGTGAACTCAAAGGAAAATCACGGATGGCTAATTCATGGGGGGCTGCAAATGCAGCTTCAGCGAGCTTTATCGCGAAACAAATAAGCGAGAAGGACAGTTGAGCCCCAGTCACGCTGTAAACTTGGTCATTAATTGGAGATTGGTGTTATGGTGGAACGAAATTCGCATTATGAAAAGTCTTTCGTCATGTTTTTGCGCCACTCTCTTCCAAACCACTATCGCCACTCTTCCGAAAAGCTCGTACGCATTAGAACGAGGAAATGAGGCTACTTGCGCATCTGGAAAATTCGCTGTTTAGCAACCATAAATGTTTCATGTATGAACGGGGTCGCAATCCCGTGCAAAAAAAAATGACAAGCTTGTGCGAAAAACTCGACACGATTGTGGAACACCGTGTTGCATGCGTCCGCGCTTCCCACGTGTACGACTGCACGATTTGCTTAATTAGCTCACTCGGTGAAAGTGGTCAAAGTGTGAGTTAGTGTAATTCATGTGCGTTTATTGCCTAATGTACCCAGCTTAGGCCTTTATTATAGGTGTTAGAGATGCGGGAGAAGGTCACGGTGCGAGAAAACTTGTAACACACAGCTTTCCGATGCCATACCTGTTTGGGAATTTACTTTTGCAGTTCAGCGTGGATTGTCTTTAACAGCGCTGAAATGTCTGTGACAGCGCCGAAATAAGTGGACTGTATAAACAATGCCACTTAGACGAGAAGTAATAAGCATCTCTATGCGCATTTACGTATTTAGCAGTACATACTTGCATAGCGGATCAATTGCGATCCAGTTGGTGCGTATGCATAAATAAAAGAAAACCAAACAGTAACCTCTATGAACACGGAGAGCCTGCGCAAATCCTCTTGGCATATTCTCCTTGTTTAACTTGCACTGTTTTTAAGCATGGGAGCTTGTATATTTCTGATCTAGTAATATGATATACTATGTGTTGTATGCGTAAAAACAATTGCAAGGGAAAGCGGGGATTGCTTCCAGCTTTATGCCCTTCCATTAGAGCTCAGCCACCATACCGACCTTTGGAAAACTCAAAAGGAACAACACCATCCTTCCGAAAGTAGGATGCTTGGATAACGCGTACTAGGACGCGATATTAGGGGGAAAATAAACTAAGCATAAAACACGGCTCCTGAGAAACGGCACACAAACATCGCTGTTGACAATGCATGAACAGGAAATCCAATTTACCAGAGCCACCTCCGTCGCCTGGGCGAGCTCCGCTACCTACATCGCCTTCTTTCAGGGTTGGGGAGATTTGCTCGTTCTGAAGCGTACTCCATGTAGCATGGGCAAGCGGGTCAAAGAAGTACCACCAAGGGAACTAACTGTTCCTGTTGCGTGCATTACCTATAAGCTGACTCCGCGCCGCCTTTTGTAAACAGAACACTGTCTGTCTGTTTGTCTGATAATGCCGGTTACGCCTGACACAGGACAAGGTTAGACTAAGGGATCTTTTGCCCCTAAAATGAGGTCATGCTCGGTAAATACTACGCGGTATGTTGTCACTATCATGAACGCTGTACGTGCCCAAATATGAATATTTAAAACCACGTTGATCCTGGTATCAACGTTCTAGATTTCCTTTCTTGTTTAGGTGTTCTGTAGTACACACTTATTACATGTGCTACTAACACAAGCACAAGCTTCCACAATCGGAAGCTTTGTTATCGTTGTTGTTGTTGTTGAAACACAATATCTTTTTTTCTTTACATCGTCATACATACACAGATATGTATGTGTGAGATTGGTGTATAAAAGATATTGCAACTAATTTATGAGAAACAGTTTGCATCAGAAATTATTAACAAACGTATCTTCATTGTAAACTACTCTCCTACTTCAAGCACGTTGCACTACGACTGTACTGGAAATTAAAATTACAGAACATGACACCCAGTGAAGGAATCGACTGCATGTGAAGCAGTCAGCGAGTACCTTTCTATCCTGTACTTTTTTTTTACTTTAAGATAAGCGTTAGGAGGGGGGCCAGCGTGTTTTCCTGTAGTAGTAGTCCTGGAAACGGTTGTGGTCTTACAAGGCACGTATGCGGCACTGGCGTTTTAGGATAATCAGATACTTGTCGAGCACGTCATGGAACCATTTTTTTCAAACCCGTGTAACGCATACTGATATACTACAGCGCATGCGATGCGTGTATGAGCAAACCGTTTTTCACTGTTTGCATCAAATTAAGAAAGGCAATAAGATACTTTTCAAATACCTTTACGCTATCGTGTTACAGAGCTTGTGTAGCAGAATATGCGAGGCAAGTGTTGGCAGCATTCTCGGTGAGGGAAATATCAGAGGCAAAAAAAATTTACAATGACGTTGGAGCCGCAATCAAAACCAGGCATTCTGTGTGGCACTCAACTATCCATCCACAGAACTGCACCAGTGCTTGACACTTTGTACTAAAAAGACCACCAGGGCTGCGCAGAACGCGCAGCACAGACACAGCGAGAGCTAAAAAATCGGCCTTTCAGAGCTTTCTTTAGTAACTGCAAAAGCTGTTATGAGATCACAACTCGGTTCACGCGCGGAGCCGTATAGTTATCCGCTGCCGCCGCCGCTAGTGTCCGTAACCACTATCGCCCGAAATAAGAAAAGAAACTTAAGAAAGAAGTACGAAAGTGTAATTCGAACCCGGGTCCGCTTTGTGCAAGCCCAGTATTCTATCACTGGGCCACGCCAATGCTTGGAGCTCGATTCGAAACTGGCCATAGGCATGCTTGATGTTCGGAAAGGAATCTCCTTCCTGAAAAAACATATTTCAGTCCTTCATTTGAACGCCCAAAGTTTAAAAAATAAGCAAGATAAAGTTGAAGAGTTGCTTCAACAGACCGAAACCAATCTCGATGTGCTTCTTTTTACTGAAACGTGGCTTTCTGATAAGGATTATGCCTTCCGGCTCGATAACTACAGATATCACGGACTAAACCGCACCTACGCTCGGGGTGGCGGCTTGGCTGTCTACGTACGAAATGATCTGAATTCGGAGATAATTTCAGATTTCTCGCTGAATAATCAAAACATTGAATGCCTCACTATTGGTCTTAAAACAGTAACACTTTCAGTACTCTACAGGCCACCTTGCGGAAACAAAAAGGATTTCTTTTCCTATATGGATAAACTTCTATCTTACCTCAGCGAAGCAGGCAAAATGTTCGCCATACTAGGTGATACGAACATAGATATGATGGCTGAAAACGCTAACAACTAGAGAATATAAGCAGTTGATGTACTCTTACGCATGCTCGAATATGATAACCCTGCCAACACGAGTGACCGCTTCTAGTGCCACCCTGTTGGATGTTTGTATCACCAATGTACATGCTCCTACTGTGACTGCTGGTGTCATGTCCGTCGACATAAGTGATCATCTTCCAATTTTCTGTTTCCTGTCCTGCTCCAAGAAATTCAAGCGTAGCACCTTTTCCTATCGTCTCATTGATGAAACGACAATAGCCCTATTTCGCTCACTTATTAGCGAAATAAGCTGGGAATCTGAACTGCTTGAAAGTGACCCAAATAAGGCATACAATTCATTTTACAATAAAATGATTGCTGGTTACAATAAAGCCTTTCCGCAATATAGTGTTACAAAACGACCTAAAAAAATGAGGAAACCATGGGTTAATGCTGCGCTTCTCACAAAAATTAAAACAAAAAATCAAATGTACCACACATTCATTAAAACACGGAATATTATTCAATTAGCCGAATTTAAGACTTTTAGTAACCAAATAAATTCAGAGCTAAGAAAAGCGAAGGAAAAATATTACGAAAGGGTTTTCTCGCGTATATATACGAATCCAAGAAAAATTTTGCAAGAAATTAAAAAAGTTGTCTGGAGCGAATGCTACTTGTGAAAGCGTACGAATATCTTCGGTAAATGGTGCTCTTACAGACAGTGAAGCTGCCAGTGCCCTAAATACTCACTTTGTTGAATGCTGTAACAGCAATTCCTTTGAAAATCCCGAGTATGTAAGACTCGCTGTAACCAAACAATCTGTGCCAAATTCTTTTGTATTATTTCCTACGACTGCAGGTGAAGTTGAAAAGGTAATCAGTAGTTTTAAATGCAATGCAGCTGCAGGATTTCACGATATACTGACATCTCCCATAAAATATGTATCGGATATCATATCTACAGTCCTAGCCCATATTATCAATAGAATGTTCGAATGCGGAATTTTTCCAAGCAAACTTAAAATAGCCCGTGTCTCTCCAATTCACAAAGGGGGTGCAGACAATTCTGTAAACAATTTTCGACCTATTTCAATACTACCACTCTTCTCAAAATTTTTGAGGCTGTTATTAATTCACGACTGGAAGGTTTTTTAAATAAGTATGCTATAATTAGTACATCTAAGTATGAATTTCAGAAAAATAAATCATGTGAGGATGCACTCCTAGAAATAAAACATGAAATACTACAAAACATTGAAAATCGTTTATACACGGTCGGTTTATTCCATGACCTCCGTAAAGTATTCGAATGTGTGAATCATGAAATACTGTTATCTAAACTTCATAGCTATGGGATACGCGGTACAACGTTAGATCTCATGCGAAGCTACTTAACGGATCGTTTTCAGTATGTTTCGCTTAATCAGGTGGCCTCCCCATATCTAAGAGTACAGACTGGCGTACCGCAGGGATCCATACTTGGCCCGGTATTATTTAACATATACATCAATGACCTCCCAAACATTTCACCTACACCGAACATAGTCATGTATGCGGATGACACTAATCTTTTCTTTTCAAATTCGTCCCTACAACAGATTGAAAAAGAAATTAATGATTATTCAGATTTATTATCTGACTGGCTGAAGTTAAACAAACTTCAATTAAATGTCAGCAAAACTAAGTATATAATATTTAAACCGATAAATAAGCCAATGCCTGTCAAGATTACTGTTTTATTTAAAGGAGGGCAGATAGAACAGGTAACAACGCAAAAGTTTTTGGGGGTATGGTTTCAAGAAAACCTCTCTTGGGACAATCATTTCAATAAACTCAGCAGCGGCCTCAGTAAAGTAGTAGGCTCTATGTACAAAATTAGTAGTCTTATACGACTAACACTAAAGAAGGCAATGTACTACGCCCTCTTTCACTCATAACTTAGCTATTGTGCATTAATATGGGGAACAACAACTGCAAAAAATTACAACAAATTAATAAAACTGCAAAAAAGGGCAATGCGAATTTTCGAAAACTATCACTGTAGACCGCGAGATTTACCCACACACAATCTTTTTGAGAAACACTCGTTAATCAGAGCAAATCAAATCTACTATTATAGATTACTTTTGCACATAAAAAAGCGCAGGCTCCATGTTAGTAGCCTGCCCGTTTCTCCCCCTTGATATCAATTACGCCACCAAACGAGAATGCCACCACTTATGCGAACTAACTACGGGCGTCAGGACGTTGAGTATCAAGTACCCCGGCTATTGAACATTGTTGAACATCATATAGATTTTCATGCACCCCGCTTTAAAAAATTTATAAAGAACTTTCTGTTACATTCCACGATAACTTATCAATAAAATATATCTGTCTAATTTTCTACGTGTACCGCACATACAGTTTGTGCTACAATTTGAAAGTTTACAATTTATTGCGTATAGGTATATATTCTTGGAGTGTCTGTATGATATGTTTGTTTCCATGAAGAGTTTTCATGTATGATGTCTACCTGTAATGCTTTATTTGCAGTGACAATTATGTACATGCATGTTTTGATTTTTCTGGTTGCTCTATTGTTTGTATACTCGCATCGCATGCAAACATGTACACGCATGCCGAATGCGCATGGGAGTAGGAGCCTCTGTCAGGCAATACGGCCTTTAGCTCTTACTCCTCTTTCTGTATCAGAAAGAAATAAAATAAACTTCAAACTTAGTATTAGTAATAAAGCGTTTTAAAACAGCAAGGCCTGGCTGTTCCTTTGATTGTCGAAAACGCTTTATTGCTGATACTAATGGGATTCCTTTCTTGATATCCAGCCTACCTATAACCAGTTTAGAAACGGCCACAAAGCACTGGCGTCGCTGGATGGTATAGAATACTGGGCTTGCGCTCAGTGGACTCGGGTTCGAATCGCGTTGTGTTATCAGTGTTTTTTTTATTCAATACTGTTTACGGACGCCAGTGGTGGTGGTGATGGCGGACAACAACGGCGCAGCTCGTGACCCGTGTTCTGATCTCATAACAGCTTTCGCTGTAAAAAAGGCATCGCATAAGGCAGCAACGTCTGCTGTGATCTGGATGTTCGCTATTGGCTTGGGAACAGTGTAATAAACATTACATATCAAGTTCAATGACAAGCCAAGCTAATTAGGCGACTGTTTTGCGGCTGCGGCGGCCGCATTTATAGCGGAAGTTGTTATGAGATCAGAACACGGGTCACGTGCAACACCGTATTTGCCCGCGACTGTCACCACCGCCACCAGTGTCTGTGACAAGTATCGCAAGAAATAAGAAAACAAATGAGATTCGAACCCAGGTCGGCTGCGTGCCAGCCCACTATTCTGCCTCTGAGCCACGCTGGCACTTGTAACTCATTTCCTAAGCTGGCCTTTGACAGGCTTGATGTCGGGAGAGGAATCGCAGTTATATGAATAATAAAGCGTTTTACAACTTCACAAGAACAACAGGACGTCACAAAGTGCGAATTGCATAAAGAGTGGTCGTCCAATTATCCAACCCATGATAAAGCTTGTTTCTGTTCACCTATTAACTTTGGCGCATACACGCATTCGCTCATCTTCATAATCGACAGCTACTGCATAAAGATTGCACAAGAATCTTAGAAAGTGTGTAGAGGATACCACGACTTCTCCGAAGAATGATGAAGGATAGCATGGTTAATGCCAGCCTACTACACAAACATCATGATCATTTATGGCGCAGTGTGTAGCCAGCAAGTGCGCTTGTGGCAGTTACTCAAATAGTGTTAGAAGAGGCTCTGAAAGGCCTGCTTTTCTAGCTTGTTTGTTTTTTTCATTTAGAGGGGAATGTTTGACACAAATGCTTTTACATATAAAGGCACCCATTAAACAACCCCATGTGGTCCTAACTTCCAGAACCCTCCACTACGGTGTCTCTCATAATTGTATTGTAGTTTTGTAACATTAAACACAAACTATTATAACAATGTGAACTTTTGTAAAATCCGAGGAATAAGTAAAAAACTGCTCCTTGTGATGTGCACATCAACGAACGGTAGCATGCAGTTCAATTAAACGAACATCTTTGCCATAAGTTGTGAACCGTCGTTGCTTCAGATTGTAGGCCATTCTTTAAGCGTCGCTGAAGTTGACGTGCCGGTATACCCACAATCAGAGTCGTCCGCATTAGGGAAGTAAGGCCACTAAGAGATCCCCCTGCCCTCCTATGTTGTTGCTTAATGGACACATTGAGCAAAATAGGTGCTTACCCCAAAAGTCTAGGCATTCATCATTATTAACATTCATACTCCGCTCTTCCCACGCTCCCCTAATGAAATTCGCGCATGATCAAGTTCGAGTATGATATACCCGTAGAGAGAGAGAGAGAAATAAATAAAAGAAAGAGGACAGGGAGGTTAACCTAGACGAGCTGGTTTGCTACCCTGTACGGGGGTGGGGAAAAGGGTCGGAAAGAGGATATAAATAGAGAGATAAAAAAAATGGCATGCATATCCACGGAGTGAATGATGGAGAGTGGCGCGAAGAATTCGTCCGTCCAGTTCATTCTTGCTTCCGTCCGTCCATGCGTCCGTCAGTGTGACCGTCCATGCGTCCATCAGCCAGTCCGTGCGTGCATCTGTTCGTGCGTCCATCCCTGCGTTCGTACATGCAGCCGCCCCTGCGTCCGTTCATGCGTCCATCCATGCATCTGTCTGTGTGTCCGTTCGTCCATCTATTCAACACTCCAAGTACCACCATCTCGCATCTTTTCATCATATATTGCCCATATAGAAGCACCGCCATCCAGCGGACATTCCAAGGACTAAACGAGAGGTGGCACACGCACACTTTCTTAGGGCTTGCGCTTCGGGTCCACTTCCCACTTTTAACCACCTCGAGTTTATGGTATATTCTAGTTCACTGTATTCCTGGCACTGGGGCCGAACGCTCACTAAACTTTTTCGAAAACCAAGGAGGTTACGCCCAGCGAGTATGACGTAGCAAATTTTTTCAGTCAGATAGTGCTCAATGTACATGCCAATGGCTGCTAATGGGAAATGAGAGGCGGATAATTCGGCTTTTACTTTCTTACGGCTTGCGCTTCGTATCTACTTCCCATTTTTAACCACCTCGAGTTCATTCATGGTATATACAAGTTCATTGTATTCATGGCACTGCGGCTCAACGCTCGCTAAACCTTTCTAAAGCTAAAGAGGTTACATCCAGCGAGTATAACGTAGCAACCCTTTCTTGTCAGATAGTGCTCAATTTACATGCGAATGGCTGCTAATGGTGATCGCAGCCTGCGCGTTAACTAAAAGCTGAATGCTCCTGTCTCTCATTCCCCATTAGCAGCCATAGACATGTACATTAAGCACTATTTTTTATTGTTCAACAACGCACAGAAGAAGTCTCTCACCGGCACCACCTTGGAGGTCAAAATGTTATACTTGTTACATACTACAGGAGACGAAACGGGATGAAATGTGACTCGTTCCATTGTGACGAGTCACATTTACCCATAAATACTCAAAATAACAAGTCTGCTGAATCTGAGCACGAGAGTTTGTTAGAGGCCATTATTCGCCCACTGTTTCGTATTGTTTTTACTCCCAGAAAACTTGCCCTCCCGTGGTGGTCTAGTGGCTAGGGTACTCGGCACTGACCCACAGGTCGCGGGATCGAATCCCGGCTGCGGCGGCTGCATTTTCGATGGAGGTGGAAACGTTGTAGGCCCGTGTGCTCAGGTTTGGGTGCATATTAAAGAACCCAAGTGGCCGAAATTTCCGGAGCCCTATACTATGGCGTCTCTCATAATCATATGGTGGTTTTGGGACGTTAAACTCAACATATCAAATCCCAGAAAACTTGGGAATCAGCTATAGTTTCTATACTTTACAATGCTTATTCTTATGTTTTGTATACGTATATATGCATTTTGTAAATATATTTTCAGAAATCAAGCTAATTAAGATGATCATTATGAAAACTGCTCAAATGCTCGATACTGTCACCAACAATTCCACCTATAAATTTTTATACATTGTCAACAAAAATCACGCATACCAGTAACTTTTAACTGTTTTAGAGTGATATAGCCTTACCAAACCGAAAACAATTAAATACTTGAACAATGATTCATGTTCATTGATTGTGAATAATCAACATTTTTGGAAGGTGTTTATCGTAATTTCACTGTTTATTACTGTTAGCACACGAAATATCTGACACGTGGCCATTCTGATTTAGCCCTAATGATCATTTAGTTCCTAAGGGTGTGCAAGAAATAAAGGGCAGAATATTCATGCAGAGAGATCGCTTGGCTTCTAACAAGTTGGTGTCAGCGAGCGGTGGTGCGATAGCCACGCCCAACTGATTATGGCTCCAAGCGCACTTAAAAACAGCTGTTGAGAAGAGCCCTTCACGCAGTGAAGGAATAATTTTACCAGCTCTCGGAAGCTGCCGACGCCAAGAATCCGGCTTTGTGGTGGAACGCTTGTCGTTCTGACATCATCACAGTTATCTTCTCACTCTCCTTCTGTAAGTATACACCGCTGCTTTTTATCAATATTAACGACCTAATCCCTCATTAGGCTGCACCGTCCATCCGCCTTTTCTGAACCATTGATGGGGTCCACACTAAACGCGTAAAATTTATGCATGCACATGCATTACGTGCGCCTAAATACGGGCATGACTGTTCCACAGCTCTGGTCAAGTCATTAGTCTATACAACGAATCCTTGACACTGGGAAGCCAAACGAAAAAACAATTAGTATTCGTGCATCTCCCTCTTTTGCGATTACTGATTACTAGGTTCACGCTGAAGTCATTATCAACGAATGCATGGTTATTGTAGGTCCACATTGCCAACGGACATTTTGCGATTGAAACACTTTGCCAAGTACATGGAACCGGCATTTGCCATTCTTTTCGCGAAATATATATTACACTGGTAGAAGCAACAATATTTGTATAACGTGACAATACATGACTGCATGGTTGCCTTTTCCCTCTCGACACTGTTTGTTGAAGATATGCCCGACCAATGAAAAGTCTTCGCTGCAACACTATAGGTCTCGGAGGCAACGCGAATCGCTCCAACTATAGAGTAACTGAACTGCTTTGCTGATAAACGTTTTCATGTCCTTAAAAGTGGTTGCAAAGACACTGTTAAAGTTAATCAGAATATGTGTACTGCTGAACAACATGTCTTCAACATTTGGAAAACATCAGTGTTTGAAGTAGTTTCTACTTGGAATTGATATTAGGCTTCTTTGTTGGCGTGACACCCAAAATAGGCGAAATGGATAACTTGCCGAAGTTTGTTTCTCGCACATATGGTGCACCTAGTTTTTTAGTCTTCAGTGTATTTTCCTGTAACCCGGGTAAAAAAAACTGGCCAATTTAGAATTACTTGCATTTTTATTGTCAGAAATGACAAAATTGAAAAATATTTTCAGTGCTCTATATGATGTACTTTTGTTTAGGGGTATTCACTCTTGTTCCTGTTGACTTATCACAAATGGAAACTTGGAACGTTTTCTCCTAATTGACTCAATACGTCAGCTTCCTTCAATAAGGTAGAGCGGCACCAACGCCGCAACTTCTGTCGAAATGAGCTGTTTAACACTACAGTGTTAAAACAATATTCAGTATAAACTAAAGGCGGAAGAAAGTGCACAAGGCCACATGGAAGAGCATGAATGTCTCCTTATCTCTTTGAACGTTCTTTTCCTCTCCTCAACATTTCCTCCTCCTTCTTCCTAACGAGTCGAGCACAGAAAACTTTATTGATTCCTGACAGAACAAACGCTTCGCAATAACACCGAGGAATCTAAGCTTTGGAACTACGACCGACTGCGTTATTCTTTTAAACCAGAAACGGAAAGCGTGAAATGTCAATGACACAGGCTGAGGAAGGCTACTGGTACCATAGGAAAGGAATCTTTGCAGATTCAACACATAAGAATTGTCACTGTACCAGCCATTTTGACTATTAGAAGCAAGTAACTGTGCACCTTTTTTCTGTACTAAGCTCAATTTTATTGAACAGTACTATTATTTTTGTTGTGTTTTGAATTCTGAAGGTCATGCCAATATGGACATCATGATATCATATTTTAAATCAAAGCCCTTCTTTATGTAGATAAGTGTAAAATACAACAGACTACAAGGCGATATAGTAAGTTTTTTGTCTATTTCGGCAAGTCTGCTGTAAAATGATATCAAAAACAGAGTAATATTCAACCGATCAATACAATAACATAGTAGTTTTCAGTGGGGCACTCAGTTGTCTCGTTTTTTTATTCATCAATTTATTACGTGGATGTGTTTATTTTTGGCAATAGTAAGTACAGAATTTTCGACGAGGCTTGCGAGTGTTGTCCGACAAAACGTGACAACTGTGTGAGGGTCAGTGAGATCAGTTGTATGCAGCTTAAAGTAAGCCGCTTAAACGAAATCCCCGTTTCACAAACATTACAATGGGATCTTTTATCTACGACTTGCTTTTAAAGCAAACCCTTGTTATGAGATGCAAAACTCGGGTCACGTGCGGCACCGTAGTTGTCCGCCACCGCCACCGCCACCGCCAGTGTCTCTAACCACATCGCACGAAATTAGAAAAAAAAAGCTAGTACCAATGACACAGTGGGGCTCGAAACCGGGTTTGCCAGGTGCCAGCCCAGTATTACACCACTGAGCCACACCGGTGCTTGGAACTTGTTAGCAAACTTGCCTTAGGCAGGCTCGATGTAGGGAAAGCAATCGCGTTAATACGACTTATAAAGCGTTTTAAAACAGTGAAAGAACATCCAGTCGTCGCACAATGCGAACAGCGTATCGAGTGGGTCGTCCAGTGCTCCAAGCCATTAGAAAAGCTTGCGCTTGTTAACTATTTACTGTAGCGCATACGCACTTAAGGCATAATTCCTCATCGTCGTCAGCCACTGCATGAACAATCGGAACAAAATTCCTTGCAAGTACTTAGCGTATACCTAAGCTTCTCAGAAGAATGACGGAAAATAGCATAGTGAATGCCAGCCTACCACCCAAAGTTTTTATTCTTATTGTCGTAGTGGGTATTAAGTAGTTGTGCTGGCAGCAGTTACGCAATGAGTGTTTAGAAAAGGCTAAATGGATGCCACTCAGTTTTTTAGAAACTATAATAAGAGAATACCTGGCACATATACGCCAATACAAGCAGTCATAGCAACTGATGCGTCACAAAGGCAAGAAAAATGTGGAATTGGTATTTTTTATCCTACCCTAGACTAGTCCTTTTCGCTTCGCCTTCCTGATTTTGTGCCCATATTTGAAGCAAAAGTTTTTGCGATAATTCTATCTCTCCTGTAAAATAACTTATTCAGTAAGAACCCCAATTGTTTTTACAGATTCACTATCAGTATGTGCCTCCCTTACTGCTGATGAGAACTCGCATGCTCAGAATGCTTTCAAAGCATTAGTTCCCTCGCATCTCAATCTGATCAAACTGGTCTGGGTTGCCGGACATGAGGGCAATTATATGAATGAAATGGCAGATGCGTTGGCCAAGTCAACTTTAAATGAGCCTGTTATTGATGTATTACCGGCATCGAAATTCTTGATAGGCGCTAGATTAGGAAGGAAACTACTGTTAGAGGAATTCTCTACACCTTCACTAACAGCCACACCAGAATTCAAGCACTTGTTATATCATTGGAATAGTAAAATATGTCAAACGCAAGGAACGGAAGTCGATATCACTAGACTGCGCTGTCAAATTCCACAGCTGAATTTATATTTACACAGAGCTGGTCTGGCAGCCTCCCCTCATTGTCCTGTTTGTGGAGTGAATGAGTCAACTGAACATTATCTCATTTATTCTAATAGATTCTCTGCCTTACGTAAAAAAAACTTTAGGTGCCGTTTGCCACCTTCTCGGAATAGATTTAAATGCTGAAAATGTGCTTTCTTTCGGGGCTTTGTGTCTAGGCCACAGCGACGGGAAGATGGTTGACGCATTGCAGGAGTTCGTCAAAAGTTCAAAAAGGTTTAAGTGTTGAAATCATTGTTCGATAGATTTTGAATTTTTCAAATTCATATTAAATCAAATACGACACTTTATTGCATTACACGACAGATTATTTACAATTCAACCATCAAATTCGTCGTGTTGCATCTTTCTTTTATTTCTCGTAAATGGATTAGATTTAATCTGTTATTAAAGAAGAAATTCATGAAAAC
The DNA here is from genome assembly GCF_013339725.1 of Rhipicephalus microplus. Lineage (NCBI taxonomy): Eukaryota > Metazoa > Arthropoda > Arachnida > Ixodida > Ixodidae > Rhipicephalus > Rhipicephalus microplus. Next base: position 42,409,027 of record NC_051170.1, read on the forward strand.
TATCCGGTTCTTGGCCAATCTCCCAGCGTGGGTATGCGCCACATCGTCAAGGATCTTGTCTTGTCCTGTCTTGTCTCTGAAAGGCCGCTCTTCTAGCTTTCACTGTGACTGTGCTGCGCCTTCTGCGCAAGCCTGGCGTCTTTTTTGGTGACGTGGTTCATTAGGTATGTTGTCGGGTATTGTCCTTAGTGCTTCCTGTCACTTCTTGTTTTTCGATGAAGCTTCTCACTCTCTCTTCACGACAGCTTTTGTGAAGCTTGTAGTTGAAATCAGCAAACGTTTCTTTTGTCCCACGCACCTGTAGAGCTGGCGCAGTTCAGCTTTTTGTCATTTTCTGATTGACTAACACTATGGATAACAGCGGCAATGCTACATTCAAGAAAAATGTAAAAAAACTCGAGAATCTTTATTCAGAGGAGACTCATTAAATATTCGGACTAAAGACAAGCCGGCAGCAGCCTGGCAGTGACGCTAATGAAAGCATAGCGACCAGCGCAGCCGCCATTGGGAAGAAACTTTTCAATGTGCGTTGACACAACGCAACAAAGAATTAGTAAAGAGCAGCTACTGACTGGACACCCAATGGCAGACTCAAGCCCTAGTGATAATATGTTGCAACTGAATTGACACACCGTAACTTTGGCGGCAGCCGTGGCTTTGAACCATAATCAGACTGGTGAAATATTTTGATTGGGTAAAGAACGTGTCCCGCAGGCAGCGTATAAATGATGGAGATCTGTCAGGGACAGACTTGGTTTTGACCTGTGCTGAAAACGTGAGCAGTTACATAAAAAGAAGCCGTCGAACGCACGTTTCGCTCTGAAGAAAGCATTCATCCCGGGGGCCCGGGGGGCCATTCTCTACAGCAACTTTTTTTTTTTGGTCCTGCGAGTTCTCAAATGGTTGCGGATAAGCGCGTTTAGAAAAAAAAAATCACAGCATATCACGGAGCGAACAATGATGACTGGGGCGAAGCGCCGGAGAGTTTCATCGGTAAACCATGAACCATCCGCGAATATCGCCCAGTACATCATCACAGCCTGTCAAACACTGTATATATATATACAAGAAATTTTATTGTTCGTAAGTGGTATAGATGTACGTCACTTCCGTTTCTCCTTCTTTATAACGGCTTTATGGTCGGTGAAGTGGTGGATCGGTGATGGGGCATAGTGGGATGCTAGCAAGGACAAAGTAAAGGGCAGTTTGCAGAAGTGGAACTGGCCGTTCACGTACAAGGAATGGACAGACTAAAGGCTTAGGAGCTTCGCCCTTCGAATGCAGAAGCTAGATAATTGGGAACTGAACGGCACTTTCCCCGCTCTACCTGCGTAGTTCAAAAGAGACTATGTATGTTGCTGCAATCGATGTTGTTGTTTCTGTAATAGTGTCGGCGTTTACTTTCCTCCAATTCATTAAACTAGTTGAGCATTAAACATCGAACACAAAAGAAAGTGAATGACGATATTGAGGTAATGGCATGCAATATTTGACCTCCCCCATTAACTTATTTGCCGTGTAAAGTAAGCTGGTCCACTGTGGAAAAATTGGCGAGAAGTAATTTCTAAATAAGTTTAATAATTCACATGTCTAAATTTCTAGATGGAACAAAACAACAAAAATTTTAGGCTGTTCAGGGTAGACTTCTTAAGACAGGCAGACAGACATAGCACTTTAAAGATGTCCTGGGGAACTAGCCAAATGTACTTTTCTTTATTAAACATAAAACTTGGACAGGACTTCACCATGCTTTATGCGTTTTGTTCCTTTCGTTCACTTTCTTTCGCATTTGAGAAAATAGGAATAAAAGTGTCATTTTATTTCGTTTCATCTGTTTAAAATTCGTCGACACATTTTACGTTTTACAGGCGTCCCTTTAATGTGAAAAGTGACAGTAATCGTCTAATTTGGGCTAAATCAAAGTCGGCTGCTGACTTTAAAAGATAAGCGGAGCGAAGCCTAATGAAGAGCAATCGTAACAGGCAGAACGCCAATGTTTTTTTATTTTTTTTCTGTAGGTGCGAAGCTCCTTATAGCGGCACCCGTTCGTCCCCCGTAGTATGTAACAAGTATAACATTTTGACCTCCAAGATGGTGCCGATAAGAGACTTCTTCCCGGCGTTGTTGAACAATAAAAAATAGTGCTCAATGTACATGTCAATGGCTGCTAATGGGGAATGAGAGACAGGAGCATTCGGCTTTTAGTTAACGCGTAGGCTGCGATCACCATTAGCAGCCATTGGCATGTACGTTGAGCACTATCTGACAAGAAAGGGTTGCTACGTTATACTCGCTGGGTGTAACCTCCTTAGCTTTAGAGGGGTTTAGTGAGCATTGAGCCGCAGTGCCATGAATACAATGAACTTGTATATACCATGAATGAACTCGAGGTGGTTAAAAATGGGAAGTATATACGAAGCGCAAGCCGTAAGAACGTAAAAGCCGAATTTTCTGCCTCTCATTTCCCATTAGCAGTCATTGGCATGTACATCGAGCACTATCTGACTGAAAAAGTTTGTTACGTCATACTCGCTGGGCGTAACCTCCTTGGTTTTAGAAAGGTTTAGCGAGCGTTCGGCCGCAGTGCCATGAATACTGTGAACTAGTATATACCATGAACTCGAGGTGGTTAAAGGTGGGAAGTAGATCCGAAGCGCAAGCTGTAAGAAAGTGTGCGTGTGCCACCTCTCGTTTAGTCCTCGGAATGTCCGCTGGATGGTGGTGCTTCTACATGGGGAATATATATATGATGAAAAGATGCGAGATGGTGGTACTTGGAGTGTTGAATAGATGGACGAACGGACACATAGACAGATGCATGGATGGACGCATGGACGGACGCAGGGGCGGCTGCATGGACGAACGCAGGGACGGACGCACGAACAGACGCACGCATGGACGGGCTGATGGACGCATGGACGGTCGCACTGACGGATGCGTGGACGAACGGAAGCAAGAACAAATGCACGGACGAATTCTTCGCCCCACTCTCCATCATTCACTCCGTGGATATACTGCCATTTTTTTTTCTGGTCCTGCGAGTTTTCAAATGGTTGCGGAAAAGCGCGTTTAGAAAAAAAATCACAGCATATCCACGGAGCGAACAATGATGACTGGGGCGAAGCGCCGGAGTGTTTCATCAGTAAACCGTGAACCATCCGCGAATATTGCTCAGTACATCATCACAGGCGTGTCAAGCACGGTATATATTTATACAAGAAATTTCATTGTTCGTAAGTGGTAGATGTACGTCACTTCCGTTCCCCCTTCTTTATAACAGCTTTATGGTCGGTGAAGTGGTGGATCGGTGATGGGGCCAAGTGGAATGCTTGCAAGGACAAAGTAAAGGGCAGTTTGCGGAAGTGGAACTGGGCGTTCACGTACAAGGAATGGACCGACCCACGGCTTAGGAGCTTCGCCCTTCGAATGCAGAAGCTAGACATTTGGGAACTGAACGGCACTTTCCCCGCTCTACCGGCGTAGTTCAAGAGAGACTATGTATGTTGCAGCAATCGATGTTGTTGTTTCTGTAATAGTGTCGGCGTTTACTTTCCTCCAATTCGTTACACTAGTTGCTCATTAGCATCGAACACAAAAAAAAGTGAATGACGATATTAAGGTAACGAAATGCAATAATTGACCTCTCCTATTAACATATTTGCCATGTAAAGTAAGCTGGTCCACTGGGGGAAAAACTGGGCGAGAAGTAATTTTTAAGTAAGTTTATTATTTCACATGTCTAAATTTCTAGACGGAACAAAACAACAAAATTTTAGGCTGTTCAGGGTAAGACTTCTTAAGACAGGCAGAGAGACATAGCACTTTAAAGATGTCTTGGGGAACTAGCCAAATATACTTTTCGTTAATAAACATACAACTTGGACAGGACTTCACCATGCTTTATGCGTTTTGTTCCTTTCGTTCACTTTCTATTGTATTCGAGAAGATAGGAATAAAGATGTCATTTTTTTTTTTTCATTTCATCTGTTCAAAACTCGTCGACACTTTTTACGTTTTACAGGTGTCCCTCTAATGTGAAAAGTGACAGTAATCGTCTTATTTGGGCCAAATCAAAGTCGGCTGATGACTTTAAAAGATAAGCGGAGTGAAGCCCAATGAAGAGCAATGTAACAGGCAGAACGCTAATGTTTTTTTATTTGGTTCCTTTTTCTGTAGGGGCGCAAGAAACAGTCAAACATTTTCAATATTATGTTTGAACTTGGCACTCGTGATAGCTTCCTACACTTGAAGCAAATTCATTGCAAGAAAAGTGCAGCGTCTGCCTTGCTGTAAAACGTACGTTAACATGTATTTAATCGGTCTTTGTTTCTACCATTTCAGCATTTTGTGTTTCACTTCATGCTGAAAATGAAAGTGCTTCGTCTGTGACTGATAGAACACCATTAGGAATATAATATGCGGCAAAATTGTGAAGCTTAAGTGAGTATTTTTTAGCGCTTTCTCGCAGAAACAATTCAAATATTATCGAAAACACGCACACGTGTCAGGTGTTCTAATTCCTGGTTGTTGTTTTTCCCCCTACGCAGTTATCGACTTTTGAACAGCAGTTGCAAGCCTTCTTGTGCATGTTTCTGAAAAAATTGGTTTCTATAAGATGTTTACTGAAGGTATGCTGGAGCAAAGTTTTTTCGCACGAGACAAATTTTGGTGTTTTTTCTCTTGCACAGAAGAACATATAAATAAGTAGTGACTGTTCCAAACTCAGCTATAGCATGTGGCTTGACATCTCTTTGTTCAAGAGAGATAAAACAAACGGTAGGATATGCTTAATGGTCAGTAACAATACTTTAGTTTGTACTGAGGTTACTTTGAGAAGAAATACAATGTAATGTGTCTTTGTGACAGTGATACGTAAAGCCAAGTACTATGGTTTACTGGTGTAAATTTTTTTAAATACTTAGTCTTTTATCTTACTGCTCTGCAAGAAAATTCAATCGAATTTTATGCTGACAGTGTAAAGAGGTTTAATATTATTGCATTTTATACACTTTGACTTGTGTCAAGCACTTGTCAAGTTTCCCATCTCACGTCAGTCTCTGAAAGGCTGCACCTTCTCCTCTCATCTGCAACGCTGCAAGCAGTGGCTTTTTAACAAAGGATATGCGTAACTCAAAAGTTCATTGAATGTCTCAAAACATTCGTCACCGCGTCTATATCTTTGATAATCTAAAACTGAAAGGAGGGTACTTATATACGAATCATTCCACTGTTTTTATTTCCCGTATATGGCATCATATTAGGTATCCTAAATGCGCAAACGCTATTCTTTCCTCACGCTGGCCTGAGTCAATATCCCCATGTTCAGTTTCATTGTTTGGTTTGTATTACATAATTCTCTAAGTACAACTTGGTATAATCTTCTGTCGTAGCTAGGGCAATTTTTTTAGTGGTATTTAAACTGGTTCTCTGACGTCATTGTGCGTCTTAATTTTTCAGATAACTTAGGCATCGCAGTTGTAAATTTACGGGAGAGCTGAATTTTCTAAATTTACACGCTCTGACAGTTTCATCTCTCTATCTAGAAATACTGCGCACAAGTTTTGTCAGGCGATGCTAAGAGATACAGCTACTGCGCAAATCTTTCTTAACTGCAGTTTGTTGCATGTAAACAAGTTTTGCCGACTGAACAAACGTTCACTTTCAAAGCGCTGAGCCTTATACGATGTGTATGACAAACTACCGAAAATATTTGTGACTCAGAGGAGAAGAACGGCATCACATCACAATAGGATCTGTTAACATACATCTAGTTAATGAATCTCACGATATCATTGGACATGTCATAGCAGCATGATGCGTACGTGTGTGTGTGTGTGTGTGTGTGTGTGTGTGTGTGTGTGTGTGTGCGTGCGTGCGTGCGTAATTTAGCCTCGTTCACAGTTTGCCGCCACTTGAACAGTTTTACAAAGTAAAATACGCATGTTTTTGACTTCATTGGTGAAAATACAGACAGAATAAACGTATTCGTTCGAGAAGACAGTTTATAAGAGGCTTACTTGGCCCAATATTCGGAAGGAACTGCACAAAGGAAGAAAGTTGGTCTTGTTTATAAGACAAGGATAAGAAGGTTAGCGCGAGAAGGTTCAAATTAGCGTACGTGTTTTGTCACTGCTTGTCATCTTTGTGTTACATTGTGCAAAATATTACCCAGGCTTGAGATGAAATAGGATCAATAAGTGCACATTACAGTAGAAAGAAAAGTACAGCTCCGCTAAGGTAAAATCTAGGAAGGGACGAAGCACACAATAAAAGGCTAATGGTTCTTTTTGGAACAAGCCAATGGCTGCCACTGGGCACAGAGAGAAAAAAACAAAATGTTTCAATTATGTACAAATGCACACTTTTATGATAATTCTATCTCTCGCTCTCCTTTCTCCTCTTCATGCTCCTGATTTTGATGAGGTTCCTGTGTTCCACATCATAGATGTGCCAAATTCTGGATGAATTTCGAGCTTCAATAAATCTTTCTTGTAGCCAGTGAAATGGAGAATCAATTGTTCTTCAACTGGCAGGACGTTTGCAAAGACGGGTTGGATGCTTGTTCCACGGGCGGTCCTTGGTGGTTTTCAGTCGCAGCAAATGTACCGAACCGTTAACTGACACGTCATATGCTGCGTAATCAAGTCGCTTTCTATGATGTCTACGTTGAGGTCACCGACGAGTATAAAAGGTGTATTCATCTGCTTTTTGTCATATCAACAGCAATGCAGGGCCTGGCCTAGTTAATTTGCCACACTGTTGTGAGAGAGTTTCGGAGCTTGTCGTGATGATGACGCCGTTTACGCTACAGTGCTGCGTGTTCCGGAGGCTCGAAATGAATACGAAGACTCGCAGTCCGTTTTAGTTAACGCGCACGCTGTAATCCAGTGCCTTTATATACGTGGTGCTTGTTTCCTATACATTATGTGCTTGTTGGTGTCATCTTCACCCTGAATTCGCATATTCTGCAGCTAGATGCATGTTAACCACTTCCGCTACATTAAGAGCTAAATTCTGAACTTTCGCATTTACCGTCGCTACGGAGATGTAGCAGTAGGCCTCAACGAGGATGAATCCACCTCGCTTGGTGTCAGTGCAGCCAACACCGAACGACATCGGGCAAGCTCTCATACATGAGTGTGAAATGAAAACTCAACCATACTCATGTAGATATACGGTTCTTTTTCGTATTACATCTATTATTATTTTGCACGAATGATGCATGTTTTTTATGCTATTGTGTCGCTGTTTCCACGTCTCGTGCACTGCATGCAGCTAGCTGCAGGTCATATGAAACACTTCCTTAAGATAACGTTTTGCTCCTGTAAAGAGTGCTTTGCTTTTGACTTTGCTCTCAAAGGAGAAGTATACTTGCCAGCCACTCTTTATGGATCGAGAAGTGATGTGGTATCGAAGTTGTTGGCAATGCAGGAAGTGTGTGTGCTGGCTTAAAAGGCAGGAAGGAATACAAAAGAAAGAGCACGAGGAGTATAACCAGATAGCAGTCAGGTTGGCTGCCCTATCCAAAGCCCATAAAGAATGGTTGTACATGATCTCATTTCCTAAATAGTTCAATTGTTTGTACTTTCTTTAACTGTACGTCTATTATCTCAAGCTACGTCAACAAATTTTGGTGGGCGAAAAACAAATTTTGGGCCCTTAGGTTAAGTAAGATTTGCGACAAACCTACTGTACGCAATTCATGCGAAAGTTCATGAATAAACTTGTTTAAAAACCTTCGTCAAAGGTATAGGAAAGATTCAGTTTGCCATTGCAGCAAATCGCCCTCGTTGTTTTTTCCTGGACTCTACAAGTTCACGCTTTTTTCATAAAGGCTTCAGGCTGCTCCCAAATCACCTAAAAAGCCCGTTGCATTATTCAGCATATGCAAGGAATGTGCGTACTTTTGTAGATTTATTAATTCGTGGTCTTTGGGTTTACCGCTGTTTCTCGATGTTCCAGATTATCGGTAACTCAAAAGTTGGAAAACAACATGTGGTTGCAACTTACCGGAGCTCCTCACCTCCCCCCTGACTTTAAACGCCATACACAAACAAGCCAACATTTAGCCGGCTGCGCTGCAGCTTTGACAATTGCTGCACCGAGTTGTTATTGCTACAGCAATTATATGGACACTATAGCCTGAGTTTTGCCGCCAGCGTCGACGACGGCGTCACCGTAATTCACCGTACATATAAAAACGCAAGAAAGAAAAAAAAATTCCGGAAAAAGAGTCCAGCGTGCGGAATCGAACGTCGAACCTCTGAAATAATGCGAGGCGTTAGCCACTGAGCCACAAATAAGCGCCTCTTCAACGTTCAAACGGCAAGATATTTATATCTACCACTTACCGCTAGTGATGGGACTCGGGAGGGGGGGGGGCTATCATGTTTTCAGCATTACCCGAGATATGGCGCAATCAGCGCTCGTCGTCACATTGTCATGACGTGACGGCACACGCTCTAATCTCCCACGCGTACTTTGCCCCGCGGAGAGGGGGGCAGGGTGGACGCTCATGCGTGCGTTTGCTCATCTCGCGGTGGAGACAATCGTAACCCTTGGGCTTTCACTTAACAATCCTGTTCTAGTTACCGGGCACCCAAACGTCACTGCAATCGTTGCACAGTCTCCGTTTGCGAAAAGGGTGTGCTTTTCAGACACAGCGAAGTAACAACTGAGACGCTTATTCGCGTTCATCTGTACCTGTGAGTACGTTTCACGCGTCATTTGTGTGTGAGAAACACGGGGCACTTTTTGATCTGCTTGCCATTCTTCGCGTGACCTTCCAATTTGTCGCCTTTGTGTCAATTGCTTCGCCTAAGCGGCAAAGCTGTGATTTTTATAAAAATCAATATTTTCGTGGGGCCGTCATGTCAACGAAGAGAGCAAGCATACAGTAGGCGAAAAATAAACCGGTTATTCTACCGAACTTGTGGCCATGTAAAAGGAAATCTAGATAATAGCTAGACGCTCGAACTGATAGCGGAGAAATGAGCGGTGGCCGTTGATCAACTGACAAGTGGTGAAGCGCGTCGCCAGTTGCGCACATATTATCGAATATTCTAGTGTTATCGCTAGCGGCCGCGTGGGTTCCTGAATAATCGGTGATATTTGCGAAGTGGGCGTACTAATAATGAAATGATCATCTGATTGATATGAGCGGTTTAACGTCCCAAAACCACCATATGATTATGAGAGACGCCGTAGTGGAGGGCTCTGAAGATTTTGATCACCAAGGGTTCTTTAACGTGCACCCAAATCTGAGCACACGGGCCTACAACATTACGCCTCCATACGAAATAATAATCTGCAGTTCTGAAGCTTCTCGAACACTGCAGGCGCGGTTTGCACTGAAAATTGATTTGATAAGTGGGGTTTAACGTTCCAAGACCACCATATAAATATTATAAGTGCCGAAGAGGAGGGCTCCGGAAATTTTGAACACCTGGAGTTCTTTAGCGTGTACCCTTGCGCTGGACATTACGTACAGTTTCAAGGGGCAGTATCAAAACGTGAAGAAGGAATATGGCAATGGAAGCATCTTCCCGGACTTACTGCGTGTTTGCTCTCAGCAATGTTTATTGAGAAAACTCTTAGTTTTTTACTACAAATTTCGATGGCGCTATTTTCAGTTTATTATGATGTTATACAGCTTTATTAGTTTTAATGTGTTTACATATATATCCAACAGTTAGCAAAGTTAGTATCATAATGTTATTTTCAACACAACTGAAGTTTCTTGAAACTGCAGGTACAGATTCTAGTATGAGGTACGTGTAATTGCTTATTGTCTTAACAACGAAAAAACTTATGATTTATTATTATTACATTTAACGTCTCGTATTTTGGATCTTCGGCACGCTGCTTCTGTCTTTCTGGGTAACTCTTTATTTGAAGGCCAAGAGTATTTAATTAATGCTTTAAGCATCTCAGTTGTACGCAATTGCAGAGCGTTGCCACAGACTGACACTTCTGCTAACGTTATCTGTATTTCGAGGCACAACAATATTGAATAGCCTAGGGCACTTGAGTTTCAGTGCTACTTGAGTGCGCCATCAATTATGATTTGCAAGTATGTGAAGCTTCACCTTCAGTGAACAACAAAAGCCGTCCTTCAAGCGTACGCTAGGAAAGTATTTGGAATGAACGCGGCGAGTTATCTGCGTGACACGTGCAATCGCAACGTGCGATCGCGAACAGCCCGCAATAAAATTTGCGCCGTTTCTTCATGTTCAGCCAACTGTAACGATGTGTCTGGAATCAATTTAGCATTTTGTTTTACTGCTTCACTCATACGGAGTACTGTGAAGGTCAGTGCACGTCTGCGGCGGCTGTCAAAGACCCGCCCCGCTGCGAGTTGTGCAATCTGAGCAAGCAACAAAAGAATTCCACAGGGCCCGCGGCACGTCCTTCCGCTCCAAATCTCGCGTATGACTCACGTCGCCAGTAACAACGAAGCCTGGGCTGGACGAGCTCCCGTCGCCGCTCAGTGGTTGCGACGAAATGAAATCATCTCGCAGGCTTGGCGAGCACCGTGTGGACTTCATTGATTGCACGCATAGTACGTTTGAGAGAGAGAAAAAAAATCACGTCACAGAAAAGGCGAGCAGGAAGGTCAGTGTCGCTTGTAGCGATTTTTTTGTAGAGTGTTGTGACACTGGTATTCACGTTTTCGACAGGAGAGTGCGTGAAAATGGCACAAACGAGATCCATTGGGGGGGGGGGGGGGGTATTAAATGAAGCATTGTGTTCCTGAGGGAAAGATTCAGAGAGCGCATTGTAGTTGCTAAACGACGAGTCATATCAGCTTGCGGGTGTGGAACGATTGCAGCAACGAAAAGAGGAACACGCGTTATCAAACGCGTGCAGGATTGCAACTTCCATTGAGAAAAAAACACGTATTGTTTGGGGATGAATACAGATGACACTGAATGCGGCTTTATGTCTCCAGCAATTCTTGGATATCATGCGTGCCGTACCTGACTTCCCAAACACTCTGTTGAGCACTAAGAAATACGCTCCGCTTTGACGATGTTTTTATCGTAATTTCGCAAGTGCTTTGTGGTGTGGTTGTTTAAGGTGGTCTGCTTTTATACGGCTTTTAATGCATTTTTGTTTTATTTTCAGCAAGAAAAGTGAGATAGCCTCTTGTGCTTTTGCCTTGATAACACTGTCTACGTCACCGAGATTCCCAAAGCTTTAGTGCTCGCTTAATTTTTGACATTACGCAAACCACACACCCACCATGTGACGTCCACAGGTATAACACATCACCCCTCGAGGCAAGCCAAGCTCCTTAAAATTCACTGAGAGCAACCGAACCACGATACGTGATCGTAGCCGTAGGCTAAAGTCTGTGCCCAACGGCACAAATCAATGACAGAAAATGGTCGGTAACAAAGAGAGACCATTCAGCCAAGAAGTAAACCCTGACCGAAAGCCGTTGCCATAGGCTGTATTCAATCAATAGGCTGTATTCAGAATAAATGTTTTGTTGGAAGATAGCCTTGTCAATGAGCTCTTCACCCAACCATTTTGCTACGCTTTTGTTTATTTCTTTGAAGACTCTTTTGCTTTAGTCGGAAGCTAGACTCGGCAAACTTTCTTCATCCCGTCGCACCATGCTATGGGAGGCACTCTTAAATGGCTCGTGTCTGTGCAATCCACTTTCAATGGTGCCCCTGTCTGATTCGGTGTGAGAGTTTGATGAGTTCGAACATCCGGGAGTCACAGCGGGGTGCTTAAGAATCGCTTTCATCTTGAATACTTGAACAACAAAAATGCAAGTGATTTCTTATTACTATGACCCCTTTTTGTCAAAGCTACAATGCACCATCGTACTACGTACATTTTCTCAGATGAAGTTTTGCAAAGGTAAGAAGCGTTCATAAGAACTTTCTTATCAACTGCTTTTTAGGAAGAAAAAGCACAAGAAGAAAGACGTGGTTCTTGTTTTCATTCTGTTCTTCTGGATGATTTATCGTGCACAGTTAAAATTTTCCCCATTCATTTCATTTATCTTTAATAAGCTTGCAACTATTTCTGTTCCTTTATGCTCATTGGTACTTACGAATAATTGAAATGGTGACTGTTCGGTTTCTGCATTTATTGTTGCTGTACACACATTAGCAACCTAGTCGAAGCATTCATCATGGACATATGCACTCCTCTTTCTTCATTCGCAAATTTCAAAAAAAATTATTGTGAAATGTGAAATGGTCAATTGTATTTGAGCATTTCCAAGCACCATTATATGAACAAAAACTTTCGCCACTTTCTCATTATGTTGTTATTGAATGCTTTTTTTCCAATGCGCAACTTCGTATTTGAACCTTTCGAAACACTTCGCAATGTGTTAGCATTGATCGAAAAAACAAAAGAAAATTTTCTCTGAGTTTACCAAACACGGGTGAACCACGATTCCACGCAACAACCAAGAGTACGCTGTTTATTGATGAAACCACAGCATTTCAATGAAAAGTTTTTCATCACTTAAGCCATCAATATGACCGCACGAACGTCGATAATTTTAACCTGGAGCTGTCCATTCAAGCTCTGAGAGGAGCATTTGCGTTCTCGGCATTTCTGTGTGCATTTAACCAAATTTACGTTGCTGTTGCATAAGGATAAGGGCGCATTGGGAGCGTCATTGAAAAGTTAACGAAAGCAGATGTTAAATAGGGAAACGAGTTGTCGTTGGTGCGGGCGCGGTATCCAGTAAACGGGGATATTGAATACCGTTGACTGCGAAAAGGAAGTAGGGCTCAAAGTGGTCGTGGGTGTCGTCACGTGCCTCCACTCTTTCAGCAACGATGGGCGTGATTATCCTCACGAAACCAGGGCTGTTGCCGATGTGCCTGGTTGGCCCGTGCATAGTTGCCATGTACACACCGCCTTTTCGTTTTGTTGTCTGTACAAGCGAAGATTCGATAGTCGCGTTTTGATAGTCGCGAAGTTTCGAATGAAGCGCCGAAAGTAGGCACACAGCCCTACGATACTGCGCAGTTCCTTGACGGATGTCGGCTTGGGGAACTCGGCCACGGCCCGAAGCTTAGCTGGATCAGGGAGAATTCCGTCCTTGGACACGACGTAGCCGAGTATTGTCAGCTGCCGAGCTGCAAATCGGCACTTCTTTAGGTTCAGTTGCAGACTGGCGTCACTCAGACGCGTTAAAACATGCCGTAGGCGTTGAAGATGCGTCGAGAAGTCCGGAGCGAAAATGACGACGTCATCCAGGTAGCACAGGCACGTGTGCCATTTCAGGTCACGCAGAACAGTATCCATGATGCGCTCAAGGGTGGCGGGTGCGTTGCGCGGCCCAAGCGGCATGACGTTGAATTCGTACGGGCCGTCGGGGGTGACAAAAGCGGTCTTCGGTCGAGCATCCTCAGCCATAGGTACTTGCCAGTACCCTGAGCGCAAATCGAGGGATGAAAATAATTCTGCTCCTTGCAGGCTGTCAATCGCGTCATCATGACGCGCTGCTCTTCTTCTTATGAAAAGGGCGACCCACCAGAAGGCACTGGAGAGGACGACCTACTGTTCGAAGGCTTTGCCACAGTATAAACAAGGCGACAAATTATATAGTGAGAATAAATTAATCTTGGTGTGTGTATCATGCTTATTGGAGCTATAATTAAAGCTTGCAACAAAGAGTGTGCAAGCCACAAATATTCTGGCACGACCTCATTAAGGCCTGACTACACATGCCCGTTGAAGCCCATCAGCACGTAACTTCTTGACATGGCATCGTGCCCTCTCCCTATGGAGAGTGTGGGAGAGGGCGCAAGAAGTTATTAGGACTACGCTTTTTTTTCATTATTGCGATATCTATATATTTATTGTAAGTGTAATAAAATAGGTCATTTTTGAAAATTTCTGAGTGAAAAATTCTAACTTAGCATGCCGCTTGGAGTCATTGAAAATCATGCAAAAGGTCCTGGAAAGTACCTAAATTATCTTGAATTTTCGCTTTGGAAACCTATACGAACCCTGCTTTTCTTTCTTCGCATTTGCATTTACTCCTGATAACATCTCTATACTTTCCTTGTCAGTTTCCTTGTCAGTATTGTCTGTTAGCTCTCTATATTTAATATAATAGTCTATAATAGGGCTCCAAAAGCATACTGCTCCATGTACACACTATTCATTATGCTTGTGCCAGTATTCTAATTCGCTTTGATTCAAATATCATTTATTAAAAGTTTCGAAGTATTCGCTAGGAACGAATAAATGCATATTAATACGAATGTGCTGCTTGTAAAGGTGGCTGCACTACAGTGTAGCAATATTAAACCGTGAAAGCACTTATCCGGGAGAAGTTCGCTCTGCCGCGAAGTCCTGCTTCAAATTTAAAGGGGCCCTGCAACACTTTTAGAACAGTGTCAGAAAGCGCTGCCGATTGGTAGTTGAGGCTACCGAGGGCACGCGAGCCAAATAATATAGTGCAGCACGTGGCTTGCACTTCACAATAAATTCTCAAAGTCAGCTAAAAATTGTTTTATTTACTCGGCAAATGACTCCATAAGCTCAAAAAGCACCCGTGATGTATTTTCTTTCCCCGTGCCGTTCCTCCTTGCTTAACTTCCAGCGTTTTTGTCGGGACGAGAAGAATTCACTTGCAGCGTGCGACAAATCTTTGCAACTCCGCTCGTGCTAGACTGATTCTAAAAATTTTTGTGGCAATGAATTCATGAGGCAATAGGCTTCTTTAGTGAATTTATTCCATGGCTGCTTAAAAAAGTATAGCAGGGCTTCTTTAAACTAAAGTATTACTCCAAAGTCAATTCATTCTGTTAAGCTTAAAAGCGTGTTATGGCTTTTATGCTTTGAGTGTAATAAGTTTTAAAATGTTACATATTTTACGGGTTATGACTCGCATCGTGCCGAAAGTCAAATCCTGTAATCCTGCTACTACTTAAAGTTGTTTTGACTTGCTTTGAGCAAAAAAAAAGGCATTTGCATAGAGGCCCTGTTTGAATTTTTTAAAATATTCTTTTGTTAGTTACGTCGTGATAGATATGCCTATTTTTCTTTATATATCATGTATCATTTATATGTCATATATACTATTTGAATTCGATTTGAAATTGTTCGATCAAAATCACTGTTCGCTTCGAATTCGCATCAAACCTATAATTCACTATTCGCACAAGCCTACTATTATTCATTAGATTGCACAATAATAATGCGAGGTGTTTTCGTGGTCACTTGAAATTCATTCTGAATGCACATTAATATGATTGTTAGTTGTGACATGCACAGATTTATTGCACTTCTGATTGCAGAGGAAGTGAATATTTAACTGTTGCCTATCTTGGCAGTATAAGCACTGCACTAACTGCAGGTGGGTGATAGATGTTAAATGTATGTAGAAGTCAGAGATGATGAGCTTTATTTATTTTAAGTGTAAACTAGTGTGGCTACCTTAGTGTAGATTGACCACTACGAATACCTGAAATGCACCCATTGAATTTATTTTATTTGGTTTGTTCATGTTACTTCTATTGTTAATGCACCGGATGTTGTCCTTTTTTCCTGCTATGTTCCTTTCAACTCGATGAGTGTGGCAGCAGTATTACTTTGGATGGCATGGACAATTTGCACCATGCTGACAATATTTGAATTACTAACATACTAGGAGATACAGTATACACGTGCCTCATATGTGACACACGTTACTACCCCTTAGGGCAATTTAATCTTACCGGTCATAACCTTCAGTTTCTAAATAATTTATAGCACTTTTGATAGCACATATTCTCGCCTCTCGAAGAACAAATGGAGACAAACTTGTCTGGCGTGTGCCATGTAACTTGTTGCACAGTATGTGGAGCCACGCTGACAGTGCATGTAGAGCGTGGGTAATTAATGCTCGTGGGTGCAGTCTGTAACACGTACACATTTTTGTAACACAATTATAAATTAGTTAATTCTGTATATTGAGTTGCAGATGAGGATATTTGGTGTCGAAACACCATTAACAGGCCCCTCGGCACTTCATTTAGGACTCGTAGCACGCCAGAGCTCATGTGGCACAATTTTCATGCACACTGATTTGCTGCTGCACTATGTCAGATTCTTTAATTAGAACAATAGCAGGCACTTTGATACACACAAGAGGCATCGCTTCTTGATGGCTGATGGCTGCACGAACATTTAGGCTTAGCCTTATGACCAGTGAATGAGTCAAAGCCATTTAGTTGTGAGACTGTGCCGTTCCTTCTTTTTATTACTTATTATATTTATTTATTTATTTTATTTCATTTTTCAGAAGGAAAAAAACATTCTTTTGTACATCCGGCCTTTTATTTCTGTGAACATAGTACTTACGACGCGAGGTGCTTGAAGCATCTAGTTCGTAGTCGATGGGCGCTTTACGCAGCTTGCGAGGCAGGGATGCGAAGGCATCACAAGTCTGTGTATTATATCGGGAGTTCCACATCAACAGTGATAGTCTTCACTATCAAAGATAAGAGGCCAATGTGTAATACTGTGGCTACACCCATTGAGAAGTGAGATCAACCCCCTCTCCTTTTTTATCATTGTCTACTCACTAAAATAAAAGATGGGGGTCCCACAGCGCCCTGGAAAATTTATTGGGGTTTCCCAAGGCCAGAAAGCTTGTGAAACCTTATCCTAGAAGAACTGACAACAGATTTTGAGGAACCAAGTTTATTATGGTTGAATGAAAAAAGGTAATATTCAAGGTAATTTCCAGAATATCGATACCTGAATTTGTTACATCTTAGTGCAGGAATATGTCGTAAGCAATATTTTTATGCCTTGGCAATCTCTAAAAATGTATTAGTGCCAAAGTCAGCAACAGTACTTGAAAGCAAAAACAATGCTGCTAGCCAGCCTCATTAGATTTTTTGTTGGATTACCTTCTTAGGTATATTTAGGTACTTGTTACTTTTTATTTAATACGGTTGGGAACTGCGCGGCACCGGGCCGGATTAGAAAAAAATCCGCGTGTTGATGGAACTGCATCAAGAGGCCTGGGGTGCGGTCTCACCGGTAACCACCGCCGGGAACGCACTCCCTCACCAGAGAAGGATTGGCCACCCTGGTGCAGTATCTGGCCACTACCTCCCACATGCATACGTCAAATACCTCACGGCCCCCAGTCCCCAGCAGCTGCGAAGCAACTGACCACGGCGGCGGTCAGATCTGCAACGCAGCAGAGGGTGCTAAGAATCTCTGGATCCGGACAGGCCGCCATTGGAACCTGAACTTGGCAACGTTTAACCCCAGAACCTTATCTAGTGAGGGAAGTCTAGCTGTACTATTCGAGGAGCTAGAGGGTGTTAAATAGGATATAATAGGGCTCAGTGAGGTTAGGAGGACAGATGAGGCCTATACTGTGCTTCAGAATGGGCACGTCCTTTGCTATCGGGGCTTGGCAGACAGAAGAGAACTGGGGGTGGGGTTCCTAATTCACAGAAACATAGCTGGCAACATAGAGGAATACTATAGCATTAATGAAAGGGTGGTAGGTATTGTAATTAAACTGAATAAAAGATGCAAGATGAAGGTAGTACAGGCTTACGCGCCTACATCCAGCCATGATGACGCTTCAGTTGAAAGCTTCTATGAAGACATAGAATCGGCAATGAGTAAGGTAAAAGCACAGTATACTAAAGTGATGGGCGACTTTAATGCAAAAGTAGGGAAGAAGCAGGCTGGAGACCAGGCAGTAGGAGATTATGGCATCGGCACTAGAAACGCCAGAGGAGAGCTACTAGTAAAATTCGCAGAACGCGATAATTTGCGGATTTTGAATGCCTTCTACCGAAAACGAGAAAACCGCAAGGGGACATGAAGGAGCCCTAATGGCGAAAATAAGAATGAAATAGACTTTATAATGACTGCAAACCCAGATATCATGCAGGATGTGGAAGTGGTTGGCAAGGTACGATGCAGTGACCATAGAATGGTACGGTCTTGAATTCGCCTAGACTTGCAGAAGGAACGACAGAAACTGATACGCAAGAGGCCAATCAATGAGCAAGCACTGAGAGGGAAAGTACAGGAATTCAGAGTGTCGCTGCAGAACAGGTACTCGGCTCTTAGTGAGGAAACCAACCTTGGCGTAGATACAATGAATGATAATCTGACGAGTATCATTACGGAGTGTGCAGTGGAAGTTGGAGGCAGGGTAGTTAGACAAGACACTGGCAAGCTTTCCCAGGAAACGAAGAACCTAATTAAGAAGCGTCAAATCATGAAAGTGTCAAGTACAACAGACAAAATAGAACTGGCAGAGCTTTCGAAGTTGATTAATAGACGTAAAGTATGCGATGTAAGAAGGTATAACATGGAGAGAATTGAACAAGCTCTGAAAAACGGAGGAAGCGTCAAAGCAGTGAAGAGGAAACTTGGGATAGGCAAAAGTCGGATGTATGCACTAAGGGACAAAAAAGGCAAAATAACTACCAATATGGATAGGATAGTTAAAATAGCGGAGGAGTTTTACAAAGATCTGTACAGTAGCCGAGACAACCACGACCCAATACTATGAGAACTAGCAGTAACCCAGATGACACCCCACCAGTAATGATAGAAGAAGTCAGAAAAGCTTTAGAGAGCATTCAAAGAGGCAAAGCTGCTGGTGAGGATCAGGTAACATCAGATCTGCTGAAAGATGGAGGACAGATTGTGTTAGAAAAACTAGCCACCCTGTTTACGAGGTGTCTCCTGACGGGAAGAGTACCAGAGTCTTGGAAGAACGCTAACATAATCTTAATACATAAGAAAGGAGATGACAAGGACTTGAAGAATTACAGCCCGATCAGCTTGCTCTCTGTAGTATACAAGCTATTTACAAAGGTAATTGCTAACAGAGTAAAGAAAACATTAGAATTCAATCAACCAAAGGAACAAGCAGGATTTCGAACAGGCTACTCAACAATTGACCACATTCATACTATCAATCAGGTAATAGAGAAATGCTCAGAGTATAACCAACCACTATACATAGCCTTCATAAATTACGAGAAGGCGTTTGATTCAGTAGAAATATCAGCCGTCATGCAGACACTGCAGAATCAAAACGTAGATGAAGTATATATAAACATTCTGGAAGAAATCTACAGGGGATCAACTGCTACCATAGTGCTTCATAAAGAAAGCAACAGAATACCAATCAAGAAGAGTGTAAGGCAGGGGGACACAATCTCCCCAATGCTATTTACCACGTGCTTACAGGAGGTTTTCAGAAGCCTAGAATGGGAACAGTTAGGGATAAGAGTTAATGGAGAATACCTTAGTAACCTGCGCTTCGCCGATGACATTGCATCGCTGAGTAACTCAGAGGACGAATTGCAACTCATGATTACAGAGTTGAACAGGGAGAGCAGAAAGGTGGGTCTTAAAATTAATCTGCAGAAAACGAAAGTAATGTACAACAACCTCGGAAAGGAGCAGCGCTTCGAGATAGGTAATATTGCACTTGAGGTTGTAAAAGACTATGTCTCCTTGGGGCAGGTAATAACCGCAGAGCCTAACCACGAGATTGAAGTAACTAGAAGAATAAAAATGGGGTGGAGCACATTCGGCAAGCACTCTCAAATTATGACAGGTAGATTGCCACTATCCCTCAAGAGGAAGGTATATAACAGCTGTATCTTGCCGGTACTTAACTACGGAGCAGAAACCTGGAGACTTACAAAGAGGGTTCAGCCTAAATTGAGGACGACGCAGCGAGCAATGGAAAGAAAAATGGTAGGTGTAACCTTAAGAGACAAGAAGAGAGCAGAGTGGATTAGGGGACAAACGGGGGTTAAGGATATCATAGTTGAAATAAAGAAGAGGAAATGGACATGGGCCGGGCATGTAGCGCGTAGACAGGATAACCGCTGGTCATTAAGGGTAACTAACTGGATTCCCAGAGAAGGGAAGCGGGTTAGGGGGAGACAGAAGGTTAGGTGGGCAGATGAGATTAAGAAGTTTGCGGGTATAAATTGGCAGCAGCAAGCACAGGACCTGGTTAACTGGCGGAACATGGGAGAGGCCTTTGTCCTGCAGTGGACGTAGTCAGGCTGATGATGATGATGATGACACACCGCCTTTTCGTTTTGTTGTCTGTACAAGCAGCTCCCTTAATGGTTCAACAGTAGGAAAGGTGAACGGCAAAACACATGCAAACAGCGAATGATGGCTTAAGGTAGTAAAAATAGAACAGCTATAAAGTGAGAGAGGGCTGTAAAACGTTTTATTTTTGGTCGCCTACTTCTGGCTTCTAGCTTATCTTGCCATGAACATCGCGTGGTCTGAAGCAATACTTGACAAAAAATGACAGCATATTCACGGAGCAAATAATCATGAGTGGGGTGAAGCATTCATGCATCCGTCCGTCCGTTCGTGTATGCGTTCATGCGTCCGTCCATCCGTCTGTCGGTCTCCGTCCATTCGTCTGTCGGTCCGTATGTCTGTGGATATGCTGTGCTGGATGCGCCGGCGGGACGCGGGACAGCCCTAGACCACAAAGACCTTCACCCCTAAAAGGAGAGTGAATCTCTGGTGCAACTGATCTTGATCCGTATACTGGTCCCAAGAGTTCAGGTATTCCAGCTGCCTGCGCAAGCAAGGACGCCCGCTCCGTGGCACAAATAAGTGGGTGTGATGTCGGCAGCATTGAAGTCTTAGTGCCGGCTACCACTCTCAACACTTTCAAGCTAAAATCTTCGCTGGGTCATTTGCACTGTAGCAGAAAGCATAAGCGCCATTCTTATCGAACTCCGCTGAATTTACACATCAACGTTGCATTAGAATATTGGCGTGCCGGAGCTGTAGCTACAGTGCTGTGCGTTCTGATGTGGCTTCTTTAAACCTGTCATGGCGTGG
The DNA here is from genome assembly GCF_013339725.1 of Rhipicephalus microplus. Classification (NCBI taxonomy): domain Eukaryota; kingdom Metazoa; phylum Arthropoda; class Arachnida; order Ixodida; family Ixodidae; genus Rhipicephalus; species Rhipicephalus microplus. Next base: position 42,429,874 of record NC_051170.1, read on the forward strand.
TATACTGATGTGGAATCATTCCCGATCACTGTTGTGCGAGTTCGATGATAATAATATTTACTGTTGAATGTGGTGAAGCCCATAGACGCGAGAAAGACGAAGACAATGATGTAGCTATCAAGATGCGACAAGCAATCAAGTAGTTGTTTCTAAGGTAGTCTATTGTGAATCGTGAACAAGTAAGACAAAAACTCTCCCGAAAGAAACTGACAGAACAAAGAGTAATCGAAGTAAAGAGCAGACGTTAGAACAAAGATAATATAATATTCAAACAATAAATAACAACTAAAACCAAGATATAATTTTTAAAATCAAACGAACACTTGAATTAAAGGCCTTTATTGGCCTATATAATGAAGATGAAACGTTTTTCAGCCTGAAAGTCCTGCATAGAACGCAGATTACTATTATATCCGCGTTTTTACGTTAGTGTAAAAAGAAACTATGTTTACAGCTGCGGTGGTCTTTGTTTAACCTAGGCTTTTTTTAAACCCATTTAAGGCTTTGTACCTCTGAAGAAAAAACGTGACTTCAACCTCTTAAAATAATTAACTGCCTCTCATATGAGACCCATATAATAAATATAAGTCTTCCTACTTGCGGACAGTACAAAATGTAAATACTAGAGCCCATTTCATGCATACTTTCGTAATTAACTCTGCAATCGGAACATGCATATCGAAGCGTATGCATATGATCCGTGGCGCCTTCAATGAAGGTATTCTGATGCATGGCTTTCTCGCGCTACGCTATCCTTTCTTTGCCGGCTCGTTCTTGCTTTTAACTTGCAACAAGTACTGCCAAACCATGAGAGTGGGTGGCCACAAGCCCGAGACACTCACATCATTTTAGCAAGCGCATGTTGCACGCGCCATGAGCTCAAGAACAACTGTTAGTGAACAATATGTGTGGCCTTGGCACATGGAACATGGTCCTCACGAGTGGGTGGTCGTGCATGAACCTGCTCAATCGGAGAGTAATTAAGCCCCATAGCTTTCTTGTTTGTCTGTCACGCAAATACATGGAAGGCGCGTGCTTGTACATCATGTCCGCTTTTTTTTCAGTGATATTCAGGGTAAATCTTCAGTAACAGGAAAAAAAAGAAAGCTTGAGACGAAAGAAGAGTGAAAGCAAAGTTTTAGTGATGTCCTATCAAGCAAACAGTATGAAGATAATATGTAATAACAGGATTTTAGCGAAACTTTTTAATCTCATTATTCTGACGAGTTGTCCTTTTTTTTGCTATTTATGAACATAGTCAACACACACACACACGCGCATCTCGTGAATGCAAAGTATTGTTAAACATATTTGACTCGTACATAGCGAAGATATAAGACTGAATTCTTTGGTACATTGCACTTGAAAACGATGGAAATAACTTCTATCAAACAGTGAAACAATTCAAGAAGTATGAAAGAATTTTCGCTGGAGCTGAGGCGAAAATTGTCACTTTGATTTGCTACTTTTCTGCATTCATTTACTTTGGGGCAGACTCCCAATGCTAAGTCAGAATACGCAGACTTGAAATACGAGGAAAACAGGTGGGTCGAATAGAGAAGTGGTGTCAGGAAATCAGTTTTTCGAAGGCATTCAAACACGGGCATGTCGTAAAATGTTATGAAACCTAAGTTTATTTAACCTGTTGGAGCAGTTTTTTCAACTTCTATTAATTGCACAAGCCAGGGATGAGGCAGATAGGAGTCGTCACAAGAGTTTATAAAAGTTGTGGCGAAGGAGAATTCATGGAAGGGGGTTTTTAGATTCACTAACGAGAAGCATGCAGTGTCACGGGTCAAATCGAAGCCCAGATATTTTGGGTCTTCACTCCTAAAACTGAGGGCTCCTAAAACTGACAAAAAATAATAGTATACAGGTGTTCCGACACACAGCCGTTAATGCGAGTTGGGCGAAAAGAAAACATGGTCGCACATCTTCGCAGAGAAGCAGATAAACATAAATGGTAGGCAAAAGTGATATTTTACACAATTGTTGGATTAAAACGAGCTCGAAAATTTTCTGGACAGAATGGTACGAAGTGAGCGTAAATTTAATTCACTTTGAAAGGGGTGCTTTTATCTTTGAAAGGACCACAATGAGGACTGATTCACACATGATTTAAACACAGAAACAACAGTATCGCTTTGTGTGAAAAAGATAAATTGCCTTCAAAGCCGTGTGAAATGGCTCTGAGAAAGCATTAACGTGGGCTTAGTTTTGCGACTCGGAATCATCTTTATAGGTAATGCCATCAGTTGCCCGACGTGTAGTTTGAGAACAACTGAAGCATCTATTTACCTTTATGAATGGTTATATACACAAAAGCTGCCTATTCTGTTACGAGATTCTCGGTAAATATATGAGGTTATATGTCAGCATGCGCACTGGTGTATCGTTCAAGGCTGTACAAACAAACTTAGTAATGCAGCATTCATGAGATAGTGCTTTACCTTTAGTACAGTAGCAAGGACAACGGAGTATCATCGTAATAATTTGTGCATGTTTACGTGTTTTCACGCCCGGCAGTTCTGATAGAATGACAGTTCTAGTGGACACTAATGATACAATAAATAATTAATGCAGTTGGACAATTTTACTTTGATTGTTTTTGTGATTTGAACATAGCTATACGAGACATTTCCCAGTTAAATCTGTTGTTTTCTAGAGCATTCGTTTTTCCGAACGGCGGTGGTAATATTTCATGTTTTTTCACACGGTGTAGCACTACTTCCTTTTCTTGGCTTATAAAAGCGCACGCTCACATCAGATAAAAGTAGATGTGTCAGCAACTGCGCTCCAGAAATGAAGACATATTGAAATGTTGTTGCAAATAGATATAAGGTCGGCATTGTTCTATTAGATGGTGCCATAGTATGTTGAAATATCTGCGGCCCGTCTTGCGGAGCGTCAGTGGCCTATTTTTAAAGACGAACTGATGCGAGGTCCATGTGCTACTATTGGTCCACTCTCATATTTCAAGTGCGTACAAGCCCTCTGCTTGTATCACCTTCGTTTTTCGAAAGTATAAGATTTATGGACAGATTTTAAGGTTCCGGTGTGCCATATATAGCAAAGTTCTGGCGACAAATAGCGTTGCCTTGTGTTTTGAAATTTGTAGGTCACAGCTGGCTTTTCTTAGAGACAAATTAAAGAAAGCATTTCGTGTCTTTATTCAAAATCTAAAACTGCTGAGATGAAACATGACCGTATATATGGCGAATGGCCTGTCCCAGTGGTATTATTTTTAGTTTGCTTTGCGTGTTTCTGCAGTGTACAAGCCGGTCAGAAAGCTACCCACGACGTCGTAGCAAAATGATAGTGTCACTAATATAAGTCTTCTGCAGGGTGAACAGCTGAACGCCCCGTTATTTATGTGAAGTACGGCTTAAGCTCATTATAGTTTGCTGCTTGTCCTAGGTGTCCGTAGTGCCTAAGCTTACATACGCCACTTGTACATACGTCTATGGCTGGTGTCAAACTTGGCTATTTCTTTTCTGGTTCCTGTCAAAACAGATAAAGACTGGGTTATTTGGACCAAAAGGCACAAAAGTGAATGTCCTTTTACTCTTATGTGCCTTTTTGTGAATTCTCTTGTTGGGACGGCTTCCATAAAACATGGTCGAAGAAGACCCTTTAGACCCTAAACGAGTGCCTTGTCGAGAAGACTGAGAGAAGGGAAGAAGAGCACATAGAAGTGACAAGCACTAAGCTCCACCAAATTGTTCCTTGTAAGCATGACATTGACGTAGAGGGTTGCTCTTGAAAGGGAAGTCTTGGTAAGGTCGGGTGGCTGAATGAGCGGAAGCCGAGAAAAAAGAACGGTAAGGAAGTTGGCAGGCCATAACAATACACTTGACCCACAGTCCTACGTGGAACATTCTGAAAACAGCGGCGAGGAATCACCGAGCGCAGCCATCATAGATAACATGTTTTTTTTTCTAGTCAGAATGCTGGTAGACACTGACTACCACTTCTGAAATTCCTCTGTCTAGCATTTGCTTAGCTTGCTGTACCTTGCAAAGTCGCCACAGAATATATATTGCCTACACGATTTCCGACCATGCGGATGGAGTTTACGTTGGGCAAGCGTATCATATTCCACAAGGTGCGACTTAAGAAGTGAACCTAAAGAGAACCAATGTTTGACGATTCTGGAGCTCTCCCCATACCAAATCATAACGTGGCTTGGAGAGCAAAAACTTCAGTTAATAATTTATTACTAGTAGTAGTAACAGCAGTAGCATTAGTAGTAGTAGTAGTACTCTTTGAATCTTTCTTCATTGTGTTTTTGTAAATAGTAATTTTTGTTATTCTAGAACGAACATCCCAGAGCTGTGCTTGAACAACTATGGCAAATCAAGGTGCACATTTGAGAATCCCAAGTGGTCGAAATTTTTGGAGCCCATCACTATCACTTTAGCACTCTCATTATCACGTTGTGGTTTTAGAACGGAAGACCCTCCCCCCCCCCCCATCTATTATTATTCATACCACAGAAGGCAAATGAGGAACAATGCAATGTTTTTTTGTTGTTGTTGTTAAACTGAGTCCTGCAACGTACTCAGACATATGCACGTTAGCTAATCGCTTTTGAGCAAGCAAGTACGACTTGTGGTTAGCAAGATCTGACCTGAAATTATTGCGTAGACACTTCTCTAATGTGCCTTCTCTTTTGTATAAAGAGCATTGTCTATATGAACTTCTTTTAATCACTTTGTTAGGTGCTACCGATGAATAAAAAGATCTTAATTAACGGTTGATAGCTGGCTGTTGTCACAGCGGAAAGGGCTCCTATAATGGTGAGGAGGGTAGAGCGAAACCACACAGTTTGAGCGAATATATACATCTGCTAAAGTCTTTGAAGACACGGAATTGTTCAAGGAAACGTGACAGTATGTACAATTCAGCGCATAAAAATGACACACAGAAGAAGTAGGACACGGTACTAGCAACTGACGTCTTTAATTCACAAAAGGAGAATAAATATACCCCTGCGTGCGCATCCTCAATACTGCACGTTATTGTCACGCATTTTCAAATAAACTGATTTTACAATCGAGTAGAGATATGAATAAGACGAAGATACAATGATCATAATTTTTTTGAATTCTTATGAAACAAACATGAGTTCAACAACACGCATGTCATCTTCAGACACTTGGAAAAAAGATGACGTGAAATAATCAAAGCATTACAAATCAAGAAAAACCATGACAATTGAATCTCCGCCCCATCCATCTTTCTACATAATCGTAAAATCAGTTTCCTTAAAAATTGTGACAATTACATGCAGTTTGGAGCATGTGCACGCAGTGGTACTGATTGTATTTATTCTCCTCTTTTGCAATGAAGCTGTCATTTGCGTGTTCTGCGCTTGTCCTGTGCCCTCCTTCTTTTTTGTGTCGTCTTTATGCACTGAATTTCACATCATGAAGCTAAACCAACTCACACAGTTTTGTACGCGGAAACATGACGTGCGTGCCTCTTTGTTGACACTGCCTTGGAAGGACACTTTATTGGACTTCGTCTCTGCCAACTGGCGTCCAAGGCATCACAAGCGTCGTCAACCGTCGTTATAGGTGTTTAGTTTCTCTCGATAACGTGCTGCGTGTGTCGTAGCTTTCGATTAGTTTGTATGCGTGTTTGTTTGTTTCATGCCCTTGCAATGTGGCAGCTCACTAGAAGTTGTTCGATGTGAATGCACTTAAACGGCTGTCGCTGATAATACACTTTCCTGACTGTGTTCTGTGTACCAAAATATTGGACACTGCTTCTGCTATTTATTCAAAGTCTGTACACCTTGGTGGTACAATTGTTACGGTGATCGGTTGCTGACACGTAGGCTGAAGGTTTGAACCAGTCTATGGTGGTCGCAGTTTTTATTAGGTGAAATGATAGAGGCCTAGTTTTTTTGGAAAGGTTTCAGTGCATGGTAACGAACTATATACATGGTCAAAATTTTTGAAGCCCTCGACTGTGGCATTCCTCGTGATCATATTGCGACGTGTGTTAATTTTGATAATGTTAGATTCCACACGTAACGCTCGGCTCAGGCCACGGCACGGTGTTTGAGAAGCTCCGCCATTGTACTTTATTTTGTTGAGATTGCGTTCAGGACGCAAGTGGCTTTAATGGCTATTGTCACTGAAAGTTTATTTTTTTTTTGTAGCGGCCACGCTACTGTATAAAGGGTGACGCATTCTGCTGAAGATCGGATTATCCGACGCCCTGTTCGCCGCTTTCAGTTTACAGTGTGCATTGCTGTAGCAGGAGCTTTCACTTCTCGTGTTCGCCCAAATGAGTTCCGTCTTGAACATGGCTACTGCTACTTTCGTCAACATCACGCCAACGTGACAATATCGTGGTTTTCACCCGTAAATATGCAGAAATTACTCTTCACTGGCTTCTATTTTATTGCATTTTTGAATGTTGCTCCTTCATAGTATAACAGATGATGACATTGTGATTTAGTGTTTGTCGTGGTGTGCTTCGCCCACGTTGTCCATAGTTGAGGCAGAACACAAAATAATATAGAAAAAGTATCAATAACCACCATAATGGCGTTATTGTTATCCTCTTTGCGCTTTATATATTCATTTCAATGATTAGTATTGTCTGTTCTGTTATAACTGTTTTGCTGTGGAGAGGTTGAGACTCATATTGACTCGGCTACTTCATATCAATAAGTTTTTCAGCGAAAAAGAATGAAATTATAATATTGAACGGTACCCAAAAATGAACAATCAGCAAAAAAAAAACACACTAGCACACTGAAACAATTTTTTATTATTATGCCAATGTGCAGTTTTCTTGCAGCAGTTCACACTGTCATAAAATGTTCACATGCACACCTTTCTGTTTTTACTCCCTATGCACTAGCACATAACTTCATGTATGCCAACCCCTGGCTGTCTATCACAGACGCTTATCCAGCCCGGTCTCCACTAAGAAATCTGTCAGGAATATATTCGCCTTTTTCTGAAGATGCATGTCGGGCCATGGTCCGACTGAGCGGCCGTCTTTCCAAACTTGCTAGTTTGTTCCTTAATTTTTCTCTTTCGTTCGCGTACTTTGCGTACTCCAAAAGATTGTGGCGAACATTTTCTTCTGCGTTACCACAATGGCATTTCGGGGAGTTGAATCGATGTATTTTGTGCAGGAAGCTGTTTGTGCATGCTACTTCCAGTCGAAGTCTGTAGATTAATGTATCGGATCAAGACATAAACAGCGGGAAAGGAAATGATGATGCAAGCGTAAACTTTGAAGCATTTTCTGTAACTCACCACTTTGTTTCTTTACTTCTTCGTCCTGCTAATGCTTTGTGAAATTGAGTACCAACTATATTAATCCTTCTGTTATATTAGAAAGTACGTACGCGCATAGAAGTAAAATACATACACACGTTGGCATGTTCAGGTAGTATGCACTAAAAAAACATAGCTATGACATTCGTAAATAAACCATTATACTATGAATACAAGTGAGCAAATGAAACATACCGAAGTGGGAGTCCTGATTGATCAATGCGGAAAAAATGCGCTCAAATGCTACACCAAAGAAATCAGTTTCTTTTATTAATCCGAAATTGTGCGTCTGTCCCATCGAACTTTGATGAAAATAAGTTTTCTTGTGATGCTGTTTATCGTTTCCATATTTACCATGATTTCCTGGGTGCTGATTTTACCGCGACTCTAGCAAGTATTTAGCTCTTACCCCCCTTGTTTTTTAAGCTTGAATGTATGCGTTTGTAACTGTAAAAGTACTTACTCAGTCAGCACTGCCACAGCAATATTCTTCGTCAAACATGTTTCGCCTCTCTCACTTACTCTGGAAGCAAAGGTGTACCTATTCCGATTGCTTCCTTCATCATGAGCCTGATTCATTCGTGTAGGACATTAACGTAAAAAGTGGTAATGTCACATACATGCAGATTTCCTTTATTCTTATGAGTTTTTGTCCAGGCTTGTATTCAATCAGGTTGGTCTCGAATTAAAACCTCCCAGGCATTTGCTCCGTACACGCAATAAATCACGGCACGAAACATTCCCTACAGTTTGACAGTGTGCCTCTGATCACGACCGGGTTTCCTCTTTGACCTATATTCTACATTCTGCATCGAGCATTCTGAAGCTGAGCTGGGAAACAAAAAAAAAATCCAACGCTGACTGTATGGTGGCTGACGCAAACGATTCCTAAACTCAGACGTGAGCAGTGAAGCGACAGCCTTACAATCCGATTATTGCTCCAGAGTAACCTTTACCTATGCCGCCTTCCTTCCGCAGGTTTGCCGGGTCGGCACCACTTTTTTTCCCGGTTCCATTTCCGTTACAGGACGTGCTTTTGGCCAAGCCGCCCCTCTGGGCAAGTTTGCTCCTTCTGTGTCGTTTTCGAATACTCCAGCTTTGAATTTGCGTAACCTCAATTTTATCTCTCAGTTCCTCGTCTTATATACAAAAAAAAATGGCCCAGTATCTGCATGTTACACTGCATATTTCTTCGAAAGACGATATTCTTGCGTCTGGAGAGAGTGAACAAAACGTGTATTTGAGGATCTGCGCAAGAATATTGGGGATGGTATTCTTGAGGCGCTGCGTTAGAGTGCCTCGAGCGTGCAGCGGAGGCGAACGAGCGCTTCAAGTCACCTCACTCGTGAGACATGAGCGCTATCTGGCAGTTATCTTGGAAAACGAAGCGCGTGGCGTGCGCGGCCGTCTCGGAGGTGATAAAGTGTAGAACGCAAGGCGATGGGTAAGAGCCACCACCGTGCGCTCGAAACACTTGCCTTTTCATGCAAGCGTTGCATGGTCAGTGCAGCGTGATAAACGCTGCGGTCTTTAGAAATACTTATGTATGCCTTTTCTAGTAAAATACGCACAGAGTATAGACGTGTTATGGTGCCCCAGATATGCGCAATAATTGCTTTTTAATTGACAATCGCACAAAAGTATGAACGCTGAATCTTGATCAATATGGCTGGGCGCTGCGGATGGGGTCGGCCGTTTAAGGTATCGGTTAGGGTACCATTAAGGGCGGACAAGCAGACAAATGTATAGAGAGACGCACCAAATTTTTCGCGTCGAAGGACCCCAAGAAAGACTATCGCCTTTAAAAAGGGGGGTGCTTAAATTTCGCCTTAAGAGTTTCACGCTATAGCGACATCCTATCCCCTGCGCGTACTCCAAGCACCTAATGCATGACGTCTTTTCGAACTCGCCATGCACACAATACGTGGCTTTAAGGGAATGAGCGCAGTAATGTGTGTGCTTTTCGTAGTGAGTTACTGGCTCTAAACCATGAAGTCATCATGATAATCAGATGTACTGGCACCCGATGGTAATGTACGATTGTACCACGCAACACTGCCGCATTATTTCATGTTGTATTGTGAAGTGTGTATACAATACGCGTGTGTTTGTGAAGCATCAAAGTGGCTTTCACTCCATTTGCAAACAGAGGAAGTTATTTCTACTGCATTCGTAAGCAGACGCGTGGAGGCGTAGTAGAACACCCGCTTGCCACGCAAACGACGTGGGTTCAATGCCCACTCGTACCCAGAATATATATTGTTCATTTTAATATTTGGATCTTTCTCGACATTTTGGTCACACGCAAGATGATTTCTCACTCACAGCCAATGACACCGACGCCTGAATTTCCTGCAAAACTAGTTCTTGGTGCTTTCGCGTTAAAAAGTGATTGCTTTGGAGGTTGTGAACTTATGCTTTTCAAGATATCATACTGTATGTATGTATGTATGTATGTATGTATGTATGTATGTATGTATGTATGTATGTATGTATGTATGTATGTATGTATGTATGTATGTATGTATGTATGTATGTATGTATGTATGTATGTATGTATGTATGTATGTTTCAAAAGCGAGAACTTCGCCTTAGGTCTGCCTGGTTTGACTAGAAACTGGAGGAATAAGAAAACTCCAGTCAGAAATTATTTTAGGAAACCCCGACGTTTCAAAGCCACACCAGCTTCTTCAAGCTTGAGGAGGCCCCAGGTGTATATCTTTGTACACTGCCTGGCCTACTGTGTAGCCTTCAAGTTTCCACGTGATTAACCCAATTTATATTACGAAGTAAGTTTAAAGTTTGGGTGGTAGCATGGAACAGCTATGCATTTTTTTCTAATATAGCGATACGCTGATGGTCATTTTCTTTAATGCTTTTGAACACGTGCAACATTACATTTTAACGCCTATTTATACATGGCTCAACGTTTACGAATTTTCTTTTTAGATCCTCGTTAAATAGCAAAAGCCCCAACGGCTTCATTTATTCTTTGTCCTCATATGCCAACGAAGGCAAAGTCGCTTTTTTGTGCGTCGTCTTAGCAGTGATCTCTACGGTGCTCTTTCCAGATGCTTACGTGCTTTCTTCCCTGTTCTTCCTCCTTCGCTTTATTTTCATTGTACCTGCTCAGAGAACATGCCACAGCCTTAAATAAGGCGTGACAGTGTCACTTTTACGTCTCTGAAAATAATATTCTGATGTATATATATGACTCTAGTTGATCAAAATATTTGCCCTTCATCTTTTCTTCTAATCATGCAGTGCAACTGCTTCAATGCCTCCTCAAACTATAATAGGAATAACTTGCGGCTGCTTGCCAAACCTTTTTCTGGCTTGTTCATGGGCTGTTGCGGTATAGTAAAATATCTGCAGAGTTTTCGCAATTTTTAGTATGATAACTTCAGCTTCCTGCAGAAAGCTGATTGGGTTCACGGGATTTCTGGCACGATTGACCGCAAATAACACACGGAGCCTAAAGGTTTCCTCCACGTGATCTGGCACCCCAAGCTATCATTAAGGATTGAGCTTTACTTCAAGCAACATTGTTGCCTGCCTCTGCTAAACCATAAACATAAAAACAAGATGAGATTACTAAGAAAGTACCGCAAGGAACTGCTCCGTAAATAGAGAGCTTTAAGAAACGACCAAAAGGGAGCGGCTTGACGTGTTTTCTGTTAGAAGGCACGAAGATGCCATTGGTAAACAATGACACCGTTTTCCTTCATTTAAACGAAGCAATAACACACCTCGTCACACCTCAACGATGCTCTTGTTTTTCTTTTTCTTGACCTAGTGGGAGAAAGCGCAACCTTTCAAACATTGCCCTACGCAAAAAAATATTGCCATGTCCACCTAAGGTCCGTACCCAGTCGTTACTGTGTTCTTCGCAAAGATCCTGTTTCTAACGAGGGCAGCTCGCTCGTGCCAGCCAATGCTTCTCGACTTACAAGCACAGTATGCAAACAAAGTAAAACCTGCCGAAGTAAAAGAGAAGAGATTGATGGAGGAACAGCTCCCACAGTAACGCGACAAACCTCTGGCATTGCGGTCCCATTCTTCGTGGGTAGGTCCTTGCTTTTTCAGTAGCTCCGATAGGAAAAGGCGTCACCAATCTGAGCGTATTCTTCTTTTTCCGATAGGGACCGCCAGCCGCGCATCCTTAGCCAATCTCAGCTGACTTATCGGTTTTACGTCCCTGGGCCTCCTGTAGCAATGAGTGGACGTCGGACGTAGCGGAGAGCTCGATTTATCTGGCAGAGCCATACTGTTTTCTGGTCCAGCTTTTCTTTTTTTTTCGTTTTTCCTCCTTCCCACTCTCTTGTGTCTCTCCTCACCTGTATTCTGATCGACTTCTCTACTGTTCCGTTGCACTACTCTCCCGAGTGCCGCCTTGCCCTCACAAGCAATGGATGCCCCTGAATGCGTACGTGCATTGTTGGCGGTGTTCCATTGTTGCTTGCTTGACATGCGCAGTGAGCTTAGTGTCGGTTACACTAGTGCTGTGGTCTTGATTTACATAAGAGGCATATTGATTCTTCATTATGATCCTGAAATTCATCATGATACTGAAATGATCCTGAAATTACTCGTCTTTCTCCCTAGTCTTACACAAAAGTATTCAAAGGTGTATGAGCTCATTTCATCAATCTTTTTATGTAGGAAATAAAAACAGAAGCTTGCATGACATCACCATTCCTAGAATGAGCCCTAAAAACTTAGCTCAGCATTCCTAGAATTGTCATGAGTACTAAGATAAAGCAAATATTTGACAAACGTGTATGTGATGAAGCATCACTGCGTACTGATCAGCGAAAAGGGATACCATGTCAGTGAAGTGTTTGGAAAATTGTTGTATCGTTTATGCGGTTGGCCAAATTATACTTCGTACATATTAGGAAATTACGCAGCACCTCGTAGCAGCACGGGGATGAACCTTTTACCTTTCATTTTATTGAAGAGGCAGAGGCCGCCAAATTGTTCGGTAAAAAGCACGGCGTGGGCTTCGTTTTCGAATATATCTGCGTGATGCCAAAGGCAATGCAAACCCGGAGCGCATCTTTTCTGTGATCAGTGTGGCTTCATAAACTTCATGCTCGTGTTCGTTCACATTTTTTTTTATTCGCAAACAGGAAGACTAGCACTAAAATTGCAGCTTTTTTAAAGAACACCAAGTAATGTGGCGCATAGAGAGTTGAGATTACGATACTTCTCTGTCTCTAATAGTCTGAGATTGAGGGCCTGAGCCCCATTAAGTTTAGGGTGAGGAAGTGGGTACACTCCTCTCACGAGGTGAAATTATTTTGTAATTTCTCGAGAGGTGTTTTTCAATGGAACATCCCCTGCATGTTGGATTTTATCCATGCTTGTAGGCGTGCTATGGGTGGGTAAGGAAATGCACACTAACTTCGATACTATTTCGGCCAGGTGGGACGTGGTCTTCTGCAACTCCCTTCTGTCTGACCAACTCTGAGCCGTCCAGCCGGCCCATGAAGTAGCCGACAGGCCTGGCCTGGCGGTCTCAATGCGGGAGTCACACACTGCGTGCTAACGTGCGTATTGCCGAACACCAATAAGTTTTTGCACCCAGCGAGCCACCAAGCAGAATGAAATATCGCAGATGTATTTCAGATGGCGCTGTAAGCGTGGGCACGCCGCACACCGGATTGAGCTTGACCCTGCAACGCTTCGCATCTGCAAACCAAAGAAGATCGACTGCATTTGTGTATCACGTGTTCTTGTATTTTCACGATGGCTGTACCATTTTATTATTGACTGAAAATATATTAGGTTATAGTTACTATGAAGCGCGCGGGAACGATACTAAGCACATGCTGTAAGAAATTAAACACGCAAAAAAAGCCCGAAATTACAGATGTGTACGCATTAGTTACATTTTACAGTCCAGGTAAAATACCCTTTTGTAACACACACAGAAGTTGAATATTTTGAAGTGCTAACTTTTTTATTTAAAACAGACACAAATTTCAGGCAATAGTTTACACAATGAAAGCTAAAAAGTCTTGCGAACATGAAATATGAAAACACTTTCGACAAATTTCAATATTGACAGCATAATTTTGCTTTTATTCTGGACTTGATACACCGACTCAATTCAGAAGAGAACATGGAGATGTATGTGCAGGAAGGACTGACAGGACCAAACTAGAGAGTAAACCAGAAACTGGAAGGAGAGCTCCACACCGTAGAGGGTGTCTGCTTGTAGTTTTGACCACCAGAGACCAATTTATACAGTTGATACTATTCGCGGGCTGCCGATGTATTGGATAAAACAGTGTTTTTACCAAAAAAAAACAAGAATATCAGGAAGCTGTATGTGTGAGTGTACGGAAGGGGGGGGGGGCATTACATCTGTTCACTCCAGCATACAGCGTCTGAAAATCTTAGTAACGAACGGTAAGAAATGTGAATATAGAGCGCAGAGGTTTTTGCTATCGTTGCTTAGGACATGCTGCTTTTATATACGTTCTTTTTATTTTTTCGCCAATAATTTTTTTGTCCCCAGGCAATAACAATTACATGTGAGTGTGGTATTGTTCAGGTTGCGATGGCTATCTAGAGGCTTCAATTTTTCTGTCACTCTATAGACGTACGCAGTGATACTTTTTAGAAAAGAAATAAATGTTTCTAAATGAAGCAACACAGGACGCAGTTGTATAGAAGCGGTAAGATTTATTTAAAAAAAGGAAAGGGAAGGGCGCACTGTTGAGCAGAAACTTTGTGATAAGAAATGCAACGCAATGGCAAGAAACTATGTCCTTAATTTGGGTAAATACATTGTTCGTATCGTTGTTTTCCTACTTTTGAAGACGCAAGAAGTTTCTGGAGAAACGCACATTATTTTGTTTGTGGAAGCCATATTCTGGGTGTCACATCTTTTTTTTTTGGTTCCGCTCTCATCGTTAGCTACTCTAGTAGAGAAAGCGACCACAGGCATTCATCACCAGAAGGGTTTGTTTAATCATTATTGTTGGACATTTGCCATCGGGATTGATATGTATCACTACGCGACAACATGGACGCAATCGCATTAAATGGTGCTCTAGCTGGAAAATACGAATAGACATCGTGCAAGCTCTTTTATATCAATATACAGTAAACAGTGAACTACTTCTGTCAGGACACGTTTTGCTTTCGTGTTATAACGATTGATATATGACGGAAGTATCGATAACGTTTTTTGTGATACCTCAACATTAAGGCCTTTTTTGACGCAAATTGTTCTAGAAAAACACCTAAATAGCAACCTCATTTTCTCTGCGTCATTATATGCATTGTAAAAGATGTAATATGCGGGGAAAGCTGACGTGGTAGACTGCCGGATATCTTTGGGCATTGCCATGAAATAGACTACCGCGGGTTTCAAGACACGACAGTTAAAAAGAACTTCACGAGTGTCTGCCTCTATAGGAACAAGCTGGAGAGCGTCAAGCAGAAACACGCACAGATGTTTTGTCGAGTTTACCACCACATAGATCTCTTTAAAGTATAGTTACTTCCAATGACAAAACACAAAGTAGGTAAGGCAGGTGAGAACGTTGATCCTGAAAATGGCTGCTGACGACGTATGACGCACTTTGCATGTCGCATATGTGCCAACCCCTTCAGGAGTTTCAAGCATAAAAGTTGAATGAAACTAAACTGGTGAAAAATGCAAATATCAAAATTCTCGTGACGAGTGCACCGTTATGCCACTACACCCAGCAGGTCTTCATGAATGCGCATTCTAGATGTTGCAAAACGACGGGCAAGAGCGAGCCTCCTCAGTCGTCACACAACTTGACAATGCTGGATTGTAGGTTCAACAGTTTGCCCCCTTGAGTGTAAAATACTCTTAGGATGAAGCTGTTTACAACGAAAAGTCGAAGATACGACAGTTGGGTGGGTAACGACTTGATAGCGTGCCAAGAGGACAACGACGAAACAAGTCTGACGACGCGCGCAGACATGAAAAGGGCACAGTTCAAATCAGAGTTCTGCAAAAAACTTCCTTCTACTCTCTTTCATCCCTGTACCCTTCTCTTACTTTTCTTCACCTCATCATCCCAAGCTCCCTTTATAACTACCCCACCGGAAAAAAAAAAGTTACGCCTTAATAAGGAATGTGAAGCCAAGGTATACGCCAGAGCACCAGAACGCCGAAGTGCGAGTGCAACTGCCACACACCTAAGTATGAGGCTAAGGTCACCTACACACCTTTCAAAAATGAAAATGTTTTCTAATGGTAAATGAATTGATGGAACACCGCCGGCGAAGCCTCTCACCTCAAAACTCTCTGCCACATCACCATTACCATATGCCTAACCTTTACTTTTTTATAGACTTCATTCGTCATTCGCTCCAGTGCAGGGTAGCAGACCGGAGTTGAACTTCATGGTCTTTGCTTGCTTTGCTATTTATCTCTCCTTCTCTACACACTCCGTTTCTTCTATTTGCTTATTTGCACACAAAATGAAACAGTCAGGGAAAAAGACCCTGTTTTTTATTTTATTAAGTTTTATTGTTTAGAGCAGATTGGTCATCACGTTTGTCAAACACCTCTTCACAAAAAGAAAAACATAAGCGTGTTTTGCATTAATTCTTACAACGCTGGCTCACGGCAGGGCTAGTGCGCACCCAGCTGGTCTACTTTTGCTAGGCGTTTACCCTTTCAACACACTATTTTTGACCTCTTTCTATAGTATGCTATATGATACGTGAAGTGCCACCAGAATGACGGAGCCACGAGACAAGCAACAGAATGCCTTTATTGGCGACACACTAACACCAAACTGTTCATAATGATGATGGTTCTGACAGTGCAGCGAGCGCCAAGAAGCAAGAGTCACAAAAAATTGGCAGCATACCCACGGAGTGAATGATAGAGTGTGGAGCGAAGCATTCGTCCGTCCATTCGTTCTTGCTTCCGTCCGTCCATGCGTTCATCCGTGTGACCGTCCATGCGTCCATCTGCTCGTCCGTGCGTGCGTCTGTTCATGCGTCCGTCCCTGCGTTCATCCATGCATCCGCCTCTGCGTCCGTTCATGCGTCCATCCATGCATCTGTCTGTGTGTCCATTCATCCGTCTATTCAACACTCCAAGTACCACCGTCTCGCATCTTTTCATCATATATTCTCGATATAGAAGCACCTCCATCCAGCGGACATTCCAAGAACAAACGAAAGGTGGCACACGCACACTTTCTTACGGCTCGCGATTTGGGTCTACTTCCCACCTTTAACCACCTTGAGTTCATGGTATATACTAGTTCACTGTACTCATGGCACTGCGGCCCAATGCTCGCTAAACCTTTCTAAAACCAAGGAGGGTACGCCCAGTGAGTATAACGTAGCAACCTTTCCTTTCTGGTAGTGCTCAATATACATGCCAATGGCTGCTAATGGGAAATGGGAGACAGGAGAATTCGGCTTCTACCTTCTTACACCTTGCGCTTCGTATCTACTTCCCACCTTCAACTATCTCGAGTTAATTCATGGTATATACTAGTACATTGTATTCATGAAACTGCAGCTCAACGCTCGCTAAACTTTTCTAAAACTAAGGAGGTTATACCCAGTGAGTATAACGTAGCAACCCCTTCTTGTCAGACAGTGCTCAATGTACATGCCAATGGCTTCTAATGGGGATCGCAGCGTGCGCGTTAACTAAAAGCCGAATGCTCCTGTCTCTCATTCCCCATTAGCAGCCAATGGCATGTACATTGCGCACTATTTTTTATTGTTCAACAAGGCACTGAAGAAATCTCTCACCGGCACCACCTTGGAGGTCAAAATGTTCTACTTGTTACATTCTCCAACTGCTACGAGGGACGAACGGGTGCCGCTATAAGAAGCTTCGCCCCTAAAAAGCAAAGTCAGATTGCAAGAAGACACTGGTACTGATTAGTGGCTGGCAGGGCGTCGGTGATCGATCAACTGACAAGCGGTGAAGCGCGTCGGCATTTTTACAGATGCCATCGAATATTCTAGCGTTATCGCTATCAGCCACGAAGGTTCTAGAATAATCTGTAACATTCGCGAAGTGGGCGCTATTGTCACGAAAAGATCTACTACAGTACCGAAGCTTCTCGAACACTGAAGGTGTGGTTCAGGCTGAGAATTACCTACAGTGTAAGTGGGGTGAAAAAAATACTTGAGGAAGGAACGTGGCAATTTACACATAAATTAACCTATTTACCTATGATGGTGAACTTTAGACATAGCATTGTGGGATTACCCTACCGGTGGGTAAAATCACTGCTTTTAAGAGTACATTAGGTGCAGTTGAACTTTTATATATGTATTTCTCAGCAAAAAAACACCACAAGTGACGCAGGCAAAAAAAAACCGCAATAAGATGAGATGATTATGATAATACGTAGAACAGGAACGTATGAATAAATGGAGCAGCCAAAAAAATGGTCT
Source organism: Rhipicephalus microplus (assembly GCF_013339725.1). Classification (NCBI taxonomy): domain Eukaryota; kingdom Metazoa; phylum Arthropoda; class Arachnida; order Ixodida; family Ixodidae; genus Rhipicephalus; species Rhipicephalus microplus. Next base: position 42,447,603 of record NC_051170.1, read on the forward strand.
CAGTCTCTCTGATGCAGGCCAGCAGAAATAGAACAGAACAGACACGACTGAAGTGACTGGCTGTTACTTCCTTGGTGCCACCCTGTTCTGTAAAATATATAGACTGTAAGGACGTTAGCGGTACGTGCTACATTTCACAAAATGGCTTTTATATATAGGTCCACGAAGCGAATGCCGATGATAGAGCGAAGCAAGGCTTTCACGTTCATAATTTCTACGTTAAAGTCACCGACTAATACAAAGGGACGAATGGATGAAAGTACAGATGGATGGACAGACAGACAAAGCTGAATGATCGGAGAAATTTGCGGATGATCAGATGAACATATTTAAGTTTGTACGCTTTCAAAGATGTGTCCTCTCAAAGAGTGATGTCACCACTTTCAAAGGACACATTTACATGATGGAAAGTCGCTGATTCGCATCTTAACACTGAATGTGCTTCCATCGAAAGGTAACTGCGCCTGCTTATGCCGAATTACAAAAAGCTTCTAATTGAAAATTTTCTTGAAGCGCACTAAGAAACAGACGGACAAAAGAGACTGACAAGGACTGCGCTTGCTCCTTGTCCTTGCAAGCGCTGTCCTCGTCAGCCTCTTCTGCCCATCTCTTTTTTATTGCACTTCAATATTTTTAATTGTGAACGTAATCCAACTGGCCCAACTTGCAGTCTTGCTACGAAAAGCTCCTATAGCTTAGGAATGGCTTATTAGTATTTAAACGCTGTGTTTTTTCTTCTTTGTTAATAAAAAATGGGGTAATCATGCCTGCGCCAGGAGGGGATTCATTGGTCTGGAATGTCAATATAGAGGATTATCTTGTTTGTATATTGCTAGAACACACCTGCTGGCGCACTTCCTTCACTGATATTTTGAGTTGATGCATTTTCGCTTCGTAGAGCTCTCTATCTTGAAGACATTTCTTGCATAGACATTATAACTTGTGTTTGCGTTATAGTCAGGAGGAAAGCCATGATAGTTAACCAGTAGGTAAACTCGCGTTCTAAATACCATAGTAAGATGTATTGGAGGCTGTGAAAGATACGATCCGAAAGCGCCGTTGCAACAAACCTTCGCGGCCCAGGGGAGGACTTTCTGGGCAGCCTCCTAACTCTAGCCCCCGTTCCATCCCTGTAGCTTGAAACACTGCAAGAAAAAACTCCGAGGTCCTTTGAGCTGCGCCTTCAAGAGCAGAAGGAAATAATGAAATCTGGCCAACGTTCATAGCCTTCTCGAACGCTAGCTCGGCTTTGCTTCTGGGTGGACAGCTTGACTATGCCGCAAGCAAAGGAAATTCTGGAAATGGAAAAGTGGTCGATATAAACTATTCTATAATGCCTGCGCAAATACAGTTGTGAAGTTTCCACGGTGCCATGATTTTTCCTTTTGTGAATAAGCATTTTACCCACTGCGCATCTGCGAGGTGTCACACATACCTTCGCAGATGCACATTTTGTTTTTGCTTTTGTTTAGAAAGCTAATTAGAGATGACTGAGCCCTTTGTAATGAGTGGAAAGCTTTGAACCACTCGCTCGTTACGCCATTCACGCGTTTGATGCCTGGTGCAATTGTACCCCTTGGCCACGCCGAATTTCATGCGCTAAGAAATCTCCTCCCGCTCTATCACATTTGTATGGCGTTTCTCCTTCAAGAGTTTCGAGTTACCCGCAACAGTTTTGAATACCAGCATGGTTATCTGGTTAAAACCCTGCTTCCCACGTGGAAGGCTTGTGATTGATTTCTACTGAACCTATATAATAGTATTATGTAAATATTTGCATCTATGTTAAGTTTTCGCCCTGTGAAAAACACTCTTTTCGCTCACAATTGACGACGCTGACCACGTAATGTCTGAGAAACAAGCTTTTTAATTCTGTCGTGTTAGTAGCTATGTTCTTTTCCTACCCTGATTGCAATAAACAGCTGTAGACACTTCTTTCTTTCAACCTTTGAAAAAAGTAGAACAATATTTCAAATATTAGCTATGTAGAAGTATCGTGCACAAAAGCAATATATACAAAAGTTTGTTCTCCGATAATTTATGTAAAACTTATACAGCCCTTGCAGGAGTGTCCATCAGCTTGCGGACTCATTTACGTAATTATTATGAGAATACATCAACGTATTTAAAAGTTACGTCAGCTGTTAGACATATAAACGAGCAAGAGTGCATACTAAGAAATCAAATTTCGTTGTCGTCAGAACAATTACTTATAGCAAGAATCTTCGCCAAACGACAATAGTGCTTCTGACGGGTGAAGCAGAGAGAAAAAAAAGAGATGACAAAGCACACTAGTTTCGTAACCTCAATTGCAAAGGCAATGCACGCTGCTAAGCGCTCAGTACATCAGCATTCGGCACATCCAACGACCTTCTAAGAGATATGATAGCAAATCTGCAGCACGTTTTGTTACACGTTAGAGCGGCGATGTCAGCGACGGCCATTAAGAGCACTGAAAACGCTCGGAAGAGAAGAGGACAAGAGGGCATAGAGAACAGAGGGATTCACAAAGAAACGAAATGTTGAAGATGCATAATAGGAACGGAACAACACTGCGCGTTATAAAAATAACATAAATAATAACGATGAGTTGGGCCGAAGTTCTGGGGAGACAACTCCTGTGATGCATTCTCAGCCATCTAAAAAAAAAATGATTCTGCTGCGTGCCGCCGCACTGACTTCTTGGTATCCTGGGGAGGTAGCTTTTTAATCAAGCAAAGTTTGCGCAGATTTCGCTGGCAGCATACGCGGAGGGTTGTAGCCACGTTCCACTGCGCAGAGTCACATCACTCATGTTGAAAAATGCCAGCTATCTCGCAACGACTGCTTTTTTCTGTCGCATTTTTGTCACACGCTTATCTGTAACCCTATAAGCTCAGTCGAAACATCAAGAAAGGGCATGAGCGGAACAAAAAGTGTAATATCGAAGTTAAAGTAAAGTGTGCGTAACAGTGGACGAGGAAGGACAAAACACTGGAGAAGTGAAACCGGCTGTGCTGGAGAGAAATGGGTGCACATTTAGGTCGATTGAAAGCATTTCTTTGTGAACTCATGCAAAAAAAAAAGAAATTGAGAACACAACTTGTTTCATGCGCTTATCGTATGTTTGCGTCTTGCGTCATTCGACGATTGAGGAAAGAACGAATCTATCGTTTTACACTTATTAATAAGGGCTTTGCTATGAGCCCTTATTGCAAAGTATAGCTGTGTACAGGGACCAGACCCTTCTGAGCTACAGCCGCAGAGTACTGTGGTCACACACCGTCATGCGCCACCATTATGAAGTTTGCCTCTATATGCCTTTCTGCGCTCAAAAGAAGGTGGGCGTAGTTCAATTACCAATGAATGTGTTTTCAAACATATATGTTAAGAGAATAGTCACAAATGCAGTGGGATCTTCAGTTACGAAGCGTGGCGCAGTAACGCTGAAATTAGATAACTCGACGTCTGAAAAAAAAAAGAAACTAAACATGATCTATTTTGAGAATAATAGGAGGTTATGCCTGCAGTACTCATTGTGATCTTCTTACTGGAACTTACCTTTCAACATGCGATATGTTTGGAAATCGGCTTTTAAATTTTCATGTTCTTGTCTGATGCCAATAAGCAGAATAGGTAAACAAATGTAGTTGCACGTTTTGTACCTTTATAATATGGCTTGACACCCGGAAATATTCTAAGGCAACGTTTGTTATTAAATATGAAGTAACATTACAGTTTTTAGAAGAAACTAACACAATAAGAATCGTTGGGTCAGGCTGTGTGTAACAGAGTCTCTCTCTGGAGGCAATGCGACGGCTTGCTGATCAAGTGCATGGCTCAGAGCTCTAGCGTTCAAATACAGTGCTGAGTCCATAGGACTCTTTTCAGTGAAACTGTATTGCACTCATAAATTACTATCAACTTTTTTGAATATTGTACTTATTACTAACCACGATCGATGTAATCGCTATGTATTGTCAACAGGTCATGACATGGCCGAAGCCAGCAGTCAAGATGAAACTCTTCATTTGGCCGAACTTGTGGCCGTAAAATGAAAACTATAATTACAGTAAGCAATGCACGTTGTGCAGATATAAGCGCACAGAGCATCGGGTGTTGATAAACTGGTGATCATTGCGGCGCGTCATCTTTTATAGTGCTACATCACTCGTCCAACTCCCCAGCCTTATTACTGGTGGCAGTGCAAACTCTAGATTGAGCTTGACTGTTTGCGTCCTGGGCGCAATCTTAAAATCTACTGCGATCGCGAAGCTTCTCGCACACTTAATCGGGGTCTTCGGTAAGCATTGCTGACCTTCATAGTGGGTTTAAAGCGAATCCAGCAAAATGTAAGCAATAAACGCGAAAGGCATTGTTTTACGTCACTTGAGGTCACACATTTAGGCGAGATCTCGGCTGGTTGGGGTATAATTCGGTATATAGAGTGAATATAATAAATAACTTCTACTCAATTAACTAAATGTTTGTACAAATATTTAATGTGTACTTGGATGCACATGCAGCACGAATGCTTACACATGCGGATACACATGCAGCACGAATACATGCAGCACGAACCAATTCTGCTGGTATTTTGAACCTGCTGACTGAGTACTGGCTTCGGTATTTGTGCCACACTCTTCCGTATTCACTTCCTACTCTAGCCGAAAGCTCACAACGGGTGTTTATATATATATATATATATATATATATATATATATATATATATATATATATATATATATATATATATATATATATATATATATATATATATATATATATATATATATATATATATTATTGTGATCTAACAGACAGTAATGCCAAGGAATGTACAGGGGAAGTTATTAGAACCAATGGAATGTTAATAAGAAGAAAGATGAAAGAAAAGTGGATGAAAAAATAACCAGCCGTGAGCAGGAATCGAACCTACGACCTTTGAATAACGCGTTCGATGCTCGAATAACGCGTTCGAATAACGCGTTATTCAAAGGTCGTAGGTTCGATTCCTGCTCACGGCTGGTTATTTTTTCATCCACTTTTCTTTGATCTTTCTTCTTATTAACATTTCAATAACTTCCCCTGTACATTCCTTGGCATTACTGTATGTTAGATCTCATTATTATTGTGTTAAAACACGGTAAACGAGCCCTTAGGTATACACTTCTCTCCCTTATATATATATATATATATATATATATATATATATAACAACGAGAGCTGCATATGGCTAGACTAAACGAAAAACCGTGTGGCCCGAAGAACGCTAAACGTCTCGATTGGCTGCTCCGCCAATTTGGTCATTCTCTACGTCGTTCCCAAGTACTACGCACGTCATTGGGAGCGCCGTCAGCGACGTCGTGCCGCTGAGCCCGCCCGCAGCAGTCAAAGCGAGTGGCTTTGAAAGACAGAAAAATCAGGAAAACAGTGTGGCTCTATCTGTCAGTGGAGATGAGCTCAACTGCTGTGCACATGTATGGGGAGTGGGAGAGGAAGAAATGCAGAGAAAAGAAAGAGAGATGATGAAAAATGAGCTTCATCGACCCCGCCTTGTCCGCATACGCACGTATCGCCTCGCAGCAAAGGAAAGCCGTGAGGCAAGTCGACAGGCGAATGAGGGATTCAAATAAAGATCCTGTGACCAGCTCAAGGGAGTGTGAAGAGTAGGGCGTAGCAGAAAGGTTCAGCTTGCAACTTCCACATGGGGAAATAACAGATGGTAGAAACGCCCGCACAGATGACATTAGGCCAAACACAGTGCCTACAGCCGATCCGTGAGAGAATTTCTGTTCGCTGGGCCAATTCGGCAGTCCGGTACACAAGAAGGCTAGGGTGGCAAAGCGCAAGTATCAGCTGCGCACCGAGGATCCAGCAGTCTTCCGAGCCGAATGAGCGACCACAGCGAGCCGATCAAGTGGTATTGCAGGCATAGCTGCGCCAAAGAGGCAATGATGGAAACACGTTGCCGGGGCCAACGCCGGCTTTTGGTGGGAGTTTCTCGAGCGGCTTCGCTGCGACATCTGCAACTTCCTGGGGTCGCAAGTTTCGGCTTCACTGGCTAACCATCTGTAGAGGGCTTGAACGGTGTTCTTAATGTCGCTGTGAGGCATTTCCATTTGTATTGCGAGAAAATTTCAGCTAAGCGTGGAAAAAACCAAAGTGCATAACTCATATAGGAGAGATTATCAGTTAAGAAATTGTGAAACGAAGTACTTTGGTACAAGTTATTCAAAGAAAGTATGAGCGATTAGGTTGCCTCGGGTTTCAAGAAAATCGATAACTGCCACCCACGTTGCCAGTAGTAGAGATAACTAGGGAGCCAGTAATAACTGCTTATGAAGATTCAGCTCTGCAAGGATTCGCACACAGAAGATAAAGCGAGCCATCTTAAACCTGTCTTGCTCGTAGGATTTCAGACGCACTCTTTGCCTCGATCACCAAAAGCGTTACGCCCGCACCAATGGAGGTGAGGACATTGTAAGTATGTGACGCTCCTTGAGTTGCGCCAATTGTGCGAAGGAACGTGACCGGGCTCAGTTCGAGAAGAAAATGAAAACACAATGAAGTCAGGAAAAGAAGTAAATGCCTTGCTTGCATGGCTTGTGGCGCTGAATCACAACCCCTCTATTTCTTCCTCTTAGCTTTCTATCACCCTTATTTCTTTTTTTCACCGCTACTTTTCTTTACACCGGGGAAGGACCATGCACCTCTTTGAGAAGGCACCATCTTGCAGTTTGGCCAACATTCGTAAGTGCAAACAGTGTGTGAGGACTGAAAAGAAAACATATCCGGCAGATCCCACACACTATCGACACCGTTGTAATTCGACACGTCAATATTACGTTAACATGTCCCTCATTTCAACGCCATATGTAATGCGCTTGTTAAGTAGGAATTCACACGAGTGTGTGAATGTTGGTGTGAATATGAAAGGATTAACTACATCATCGAGTTCTGGTGGCGTGGTCCTTACGCCATCCCAAGTGGTAACACTGTGGCTTAAGACATCATACCACGGCTCGGTGGCAGAACTGGCGGTTTTGCGCAGTGTACAAGAAATTACCGATTCCAAAGGACGAAGTAAACGGAATGCGACTTCTGATTCAAAACCGGTGTTGCAGTACCATTGGTCAGCCCTGCAATAGAGACCTCATTCCATGGCAGCCATGTACTTTGTCTGACAGCCGAGACTGTTCACAAGCGGCAGCCGGTTGTCGAATCTTTCGCTGGTCATCTCTGCCTTGTTACGATCCGCCTTGAGACGCTCAGAATGATTTCGGAAGTTTTAACTCTGCTGTATTCCGGGTCACCATTCCCTGATGTGCACCTGATGCGTCGACAACACGTCTGCTATTGCCCTTTCCCTGTCTAGTATTCCGTCGTAGCACGCGCGTTGTAGTTCTTAGTTCACCACCATAGCTCCGCGGCCAACTGTTGGAGTAAATGCTGCCTTTTCCTTTTTTGATTGGAATTTGTGTGTAGTGGGATTTACGTCATTTCTATGGAACATATATACACCAGTTTATGTTGACTATAGTTTTTAAATAGGCCTCAGATATTTCTGTGAAACATGTCCGTTGGTTGGGCTAACTGCTGCCTTCTTTTTTTAGTGGGCCAGTGGTGAGTAGTAGGGGCTTACCTAATTTTCGTGGCACGAACCCTTTTTTGACGATGGTCCGCTTCAGTGGATCAGTGGCGACGATGCTCGGCTGCTGACCCGAAGTACGTGGGTACTATCTCGGTCACGACGGTCACATTTTGATTGAGGCGATATGGTGGAATCCCCTGTATTCTGCTTCTTGTCAGTGAATGTCAAATAACACCAGAGAGTAAGAACATTCCACTGATCCCACGTACCTTGGGAATCAATGTTATGCGAAGCAGGCGGATGTAAGGTGAACGTGTTTTGAATTTTTTTATTGAGTAAGACGTTATCATATGGTCATCCACGAATCCATGCACACACATACGTTAAACAGCCACATATTATTTGTATTAGCACTTATTTGCAGTTGCGTAACGATGCCAGCGGCAACGTAGATATTAGGAACATCAGAAGCGTTATGGTGATATGAAGCGCTGGTATTCGCGCTGGGGCTCACGAGGATGGCAGCCCTCAACACAACCACAGAAATCAACCTCAGAGGGAGGCGCGTTTTTAGATAATTAGTTACACGTGAACTGCTGCTGCCTAGTTTCTCTGTGCTCGAGTTAGTAATTTCCTGAGTTGTCAACCTGCAGTTGCATTTCTATTGATAAAAGAGTTACTCCATCAAGAGCTCTGCACATCTATGACCTTCATAATTTCACATATGAATGGACTATTACTGCACTCACACAAATCTAAACGTTGATCCTTGCTCATGTGTGGTATTGAGAAATCTTATATTAGGAATCACCAGTTATTTCAAAAAAATACCATGCTTCAAAAAAAAGAAACCATTTTGTTGGGGGAACAAGTATTGTACCAACAGTGCTGTCCGTAATGACACGCATTCATTTTTAAGAGTTTTACCGAGCAATAAAAACAACAATGCCACATTGGAATATTATTTTATATAGTGATCAATATACCATGAGGGGAAGTTGCGCACCTAGGTCAGGGACAAATAAGAAAAACATGGGCCCCGTATCTGCATGATTCACTGCAAACGTCGTCGAAAGATGATAGTCTTGCGTCTGGAGAGAGTGAACAAAACGTTTATTTGATGTCCCGCGTGAGAAAATCGGTGAATTTTATTCTGAAAGCGCTGCATTAGAAAGTCTCGATCCGTGCAGCGAAGGTGAACGAGTGCATCGAGGCACGTTGGACACGAGCGCCATCTGGCAGTTATCTTCGGAAACGAAGAAAGGCGTGCGCGCCCGCTGAGAAAGATGCGTGCATATGTCGGAGGCGATAAGGTGTAGAACGCAAAGCGACGGGCGGGTGCCACCACCGTGTCGTTTTAGCAAAGCGTCGTAAACACTTGCCTTTTTGAGCATTGTGTTGCACTGTCAGCGCCGCGTGATAAACGCTACGGTCTTAAGAATTACTTGTGTGTGCCTTCTCTAGTAAAAAGGCACACATACAAAACATCGAGGTGTTGTTATGGTACCTCAAATATGCACAATATTTGCTTTTTGATTGACAATCGCACAAATATGCACGCTGAAACTTGAAAAATATTGCTGGGCGCTGTGAATGGAGTTGGCTGTTTGAGTTCTCGCTTGGTGCCGTTAGGGAGATCATTGCCGCGGAAAAACGCACATATGTATAATTGAGTCTGAGAATTCTTTTAGCGGGATGGCTCAGCGCTCTCCCATAGTTGAGTACGAAGTACTCGAAATTGTTCAACATTTTTTCTAAACAAATGTACAGACAGACCAAAATTTTGGCGTCGAAGGTCCCCAAGAAAGACTGTCGTCTTTAAAAGACGCGACACTCCTTCGTGTCCTATTTGTTTCCGTCCGAGGTGCGTTATTTATCCGTACCGTATATTGATCAGTCATTAACTACCCCAGCTCTAAACATTATTATACTTTATAATGATTATTATAAGCTCCCACTTCAAAAGTATTTCATAACCTGTGCACGACGGTCTGTGCAACTCACGAAAGCACGAAAGCAAATATTCGTATATTGAGAGCGTAATAGTGCACACATTAACAGGGAGGGAGTAAGCATAACGAGGGCGACACACTGGTGCTTGGTGTTGACTCTCCGAAGTCTCTTGGAGATTGTGGAGGTGGCCGGGATCACCATGTCTTGATGAGGTCCCACGACTCGTTGACCTCCCTTCGTCATCAACCCTGTCAGTTACTCCTTTTCTTCCTTTGCTATCCTTTTTACCTACTTCCCCTTTTCTTGACGCTGCGCAGGGCCCCCTATAGGGCTGCAGAAATTTGCGTCATTTTCTTAACAAACACTACTACTACCCCTACTACTACTACTACTACTACTACTACTACTACTACTACTACTACTACTACTACTACTACTACTACTACTACTACTACTACTATTGAATATTTCTTTTTCTTCTTCTTCTTCTTCCGCTGCCACCGGGATGTCGAGGCCGTAGTCTTTAGCGCTGCGTTGCGCTGCCTCACCTGTTTTTAATTTAGTGACGCCAACCGTAGAGCTAGCATCTCTTTAAAGAAACGGGCACCGTACATAATATTGAACTATGGCTTCGTGTAAAGAACAGCTTTATTCTTTGTCACACCCGTGAGGTGCAGCCCGGTTAATATTTCTCAACACTGCACGGTATTAGTAAATGAAAAATGGAATGTAAGTGCTATCATATCCTTTCTCATCGCCCCCCTCACTCTCTGTCTCTCTGAATCCCCGCCCCCTGCAGTTTCTCGGCTTCGTGGTTCCCGCTGTGCGGCCCAGAATATATGGGATAAAAATCCACGGGCTCCGTGATCGATGACTGGGTCCCTGTAGTTCACCTGGCTTAGGCCGCTTCTTATGCCGGCGGTCGCGAAAGCACTGTGGTAGAGCCAACCTCGCGTCCCTGCCTTATACATTAGTCGGAGGGTAGCGGTGGCGTTTCTAAGGGCCGCCTGGGGCGTCGCTTCAGTGCATGTCCTATAAGCGTGCGACATGCGTGCATGCAGCTACGTTTGCGCGTGCAACAAGCCCGACAACTGCAAAGTGCTCTGAGCCTTCGCGGTACAATGAATTTGTTTGTTTTTAAAGGGCAGCTTGTTTGCAAAGGCATAATCTTGGCGAAAAGTTTCGCAGCTTTCACGGGTACAGGATATAAATAATAAACACGACATAAAAAAAGACAAAATGCTCAGCCAAGGCTGCCAAGAAAACTACATTTGTGGTTTTGTATAATTATATATACGCACGCACAAATATAAATAAGTATATTTCAGCCCCACATTCCCCGACAAACATTTCTGGCTACGCCGCTGCCACCAACACACGCGGCCTTTTTGGTGATGCATGCGATAATTATCTTGCAAAACCTGACAGACCTTAATGACAGACCTTGATGAGTGACTGTAGTTTGGACGTTTCCTCCCGGCCAAGTGGCATTCTTCTTGCTTTCTTTTTTTCATCTCCTGAACTGGTTCTGTTCAATAACGCAGCCAAACGCATAAACACTGATTGAGGCTTCTTATCGTTCGTTCTTTTTCTCTATATCCTATTAACCGTCGTTTACACGCTCTTTGCACGCACACAAACCCATGTAGCACATCTTACACAAAAGGTTCATTTTTTGTCTTGCCAAATTTACTCCTTCCTCTTTGCGCACCAAGTGTCACGCTTTCAATGCGGCTCCACAACACTTCACGTTTTAACAGAATAAAGATATGTGCGAATCAACGACGGTTTATGTTAGTCTTCGCGTGTATGTCACCGCAAGCGTCGCACGTAGATGAAGGCGTTCCCGTCTTGTCTATCTGCGAGCGTGTTTAGTTGATGGCTTCTCAAATTCTATACGATGCCAATTCGGTATTCCTCCCAGTTTCTGCGCCAACAGACACCGCTGGGCCCCTATACGTGGTGGGCCCCTGTATTTTTCATGGCTTGTCAGAGTGAAAGCAATCATTGTTGTCTGACATCGCGGACCGTTTGAATGGCATGAAACGTCAAGAACTGCAGAATGCTGAAGCGAGCTTGATACGACTACAGCAGTGGAGGCTTTGATGTCAGAGGAGATGTAGTACGATATTCAGCGCACAAGATGCGCTTCGCTCAAACGAGTGCCGTCAACCTTTTGTGCTTTGACAAAGGAGGTAACCTTGTGGAGCAATAGGAAAACAACGATAATCTACTGAAAGTGTGTTGACGAAAAGCTATAAAATAACGAAAAATGAAAACGACGGAGTGCATGCGAAGAGGCCTTCTTGAATCGCGATTTATCGAGGAAGGGAAGCCGGTGTCTGCTTCTCGTTTTCATAGTTTGTTCCTGCGTGTTTACCAGTGAGTTTGTGCCTGCTTATCGGTATGAGTAATCGATGCAGTAAAGGTCTTTTAAATGTGTGAAAAGGAAACAAGCAAACATAACACGAAGGTAACGGTATTTATCTCAAGTTTCTGAAACGAGCTGTATATGGGATGTACCACACAGTATGAGGTTCTAAGCGTGAAATTCACTGGCACGCCACAATTCATCATAGGTTGCGTGTAGAAATAGCTTGGCCTTTTATACTTAAGGTTCGCATGGGTGACAGTATTTACCGATTCGAAATTTTGCGACATTCTTTCGAAATTCGTAAATAAATGCTGATGCATTGCAGTTGGTATTCAAAGCTTTTGTTTTTGTTGCTCACATGTACTCTATAGGTTCATGCTCATTATGCATCTAAATAAACACGATGTCTAGTTGTATTTTATTTATTTAAACGCAGTAACTCTAAAGAGCACTTTTTGTAGTGATGCCGGTGTTGGCTTCATGGGTTAGAGTCTGCAGTCATGAGCGAAATGTCGGCGTATCCGTCAGTGAAAACTAGAAACAGATGTGAACAAATTCATAATGAAAATCTTCGGTTCTTGCGGAAAATAAAGTCAAGCCATGGCAAGCAGCTATTCTACCAGAGAGCCTCGCCACTGCTTAGAACATTACCCGCAAAAAAAAAAATGAAACCCTAACAATGTTCACCTAGTGTGAGGAGCCACATTAAGGCATGTAATGTTTATTGGCAAAAGCGTACAATGGCGCCACGCGTCATAACAATTGAACCGCACAAAAAGTGGTTTGTTGAAAGCTCATCTTTTACAAAGGGTCGAACAGATTTAGTCATAATTATCATAATCACCATCACCATCAGCTCAAGCATTATCGAAGTGAGCAGCTGCCTAGGTTCGCCTGTTCACTTACGGACGAATAGGGATGCTTTAGTGATTCGCAAAACCAAAAATATGGCGTAGCTGGCAATTAGCGATTCTGCTTCTTTTCTGCGATAAATAGAAATGCTCAATACAACTCGTACAAATATTCCATGCGGCATGGTTGAGATGCCCCCCGAGAAGCGAATGCATGCTAGCTACTCAGAAGGCGAAGTTAACGGGGCCTCGTTGCTATATTCCGTACCACTCTTGAGGAAAAAATCAAGCGTCTCCCAAATTTTTAAATATGTTTCATTTTACACAGTATATAAGATAATACATAAAGAAAGAACTGGGTAGATATTACAGGCCCCTAGCGATACGATAACACTGAAAATCACAGAAAAGACCCTTTGTTCATAAAATGGGCACACAAGATTGTGTCCGTTCTCTGTAATATCATTTTGCTTTCTCAGCTCAGTTGTACCTGCGATGAAAATCATAACTACAGCATTTTATAGCTATAAGCAACTGAGATATATTGTCACCTTTTAATAAATTATGTCAGCCAGAAGTGTCGCGCTGAGTCTGGCAGAATTCGGCTTTGTAATGTTCGGTGAAATAATGTGACACTAAAGTCTGAATGGCCTGGGTTGAATATGCACACATGTGGTGTCATAATGAAAGAATGAATAAAAAATACTCTCGTGGCACTCTACGACTAGTCGCACAATTTTCTGAGCTTAAGACCCACCCTTTTTTTAGATTAATAAAACAGGAAGAACATTCATTTTCATTACGCGCACCCCTGCATTACTAAATCACCAGGGAAACACTACAATTGAGGTCGGTATGTCTTAATAACCTGTATGATCTCGCACGGAAATCTGTACATTCATGCGTGTTTCTGATGATTCCTTCCCCACTTTTTCATCATGTGTACGCACAAAGAAAGCAAGATTGTATAAAAACCACAAAAACATGTAGAACACAATAGACACATGGTGTGATTCTAAGTTTGGAGACTAGAGTTCTTATCGTGCATCAGTTGCTTTCATGACTTTGTACAACAACGTACAAAGACAAAGGCAACAGAGGACAGGCTTTTTGCAGGAGAAACGAAAGTAAGCAGTGCGGAAAATCTGCACGCCAACACCTCGTCAGCACAAGGGGCCTTTTCTTCACTCCTGCTCACCTTCCCCTCTTTCAAAACCAGGGCTGGTGATAGCTCATGAAACATTCGCGTTTACGTCTCGACTTGTGGCCGATGCCGCCTATTCAACCCTTCTTTCATGACAAGGGGTATACAAGCTCCTCAAGCAAGAGGAACAAGAATATATGTCTATATAAAGAGAAGAAACGCAAGCAAATCTGGCATCTCCACACTGTGGGATGAAGCCACTGAACATGCTCTTGAATACCAAAATTGACTAAACATCAAGGGTAATCATCGTGAAGAGTGTCTCGTCTTTTTCAAAGACATTATTTACGCCTTTGGCAATTTTATACTCAGATTGCTATGGTATATACGGTGCTTCACGTTTCAAAACACTTTGGTTCTTTCGTTATCGCACAATTTCGTATTCGCCAGTGCTTCGCCGCCGTGGCATACTATAGCGTCTCTGGTGCACAGGTGGCTTCTTATAGATCTCAACAGGAACTCCTGTTTGACCTCAGGTGAGAGTCTCCTTCATCGTCACGAAGAAACTGTATTGATTTACGTTTTGACTTAATGTTTGTACACCACCGATTCCTTCTAGCCTCGATACCACATTTGACGGTGAATCACAGTCGTAGTACATGTTGACTCTACGATAAATTCCTAAAATCCTAGATCCAGCTCACATTGGTCTTTTTGGTGCTTTCCAGTAACCAATGAGCCCGGTCCCAGAAGCCTTGTTACGTCTCCTGCGAGAAAGATCAATTCATAGGGCAGTAATGGGTGCGATAAATGTAGTATTACATATCAGGTGCAAGAAATGTGCTGTGACGTCTAACTGAGCACATTTATTGTTCTACTTATTATCCCCAGCTTTATTCGTTATTTTTATTTTCCATGTCACTTGCACATTGACTTAAGGGAATAAAACCAGTGAGCGAATCTATAGGCTCAAGAATTGAGATAAGTTACCTTTGAGCGTCATGTGTGGAAATTTAACTGAGCAGTCAAGGTGACTGCACTTTTTTCGAACCCTCTTTATGAAAGCCGACCTGTTCTAAAGAATTCTATGCTTAAGCTTTACACCATTTCTCGCGGACTTCAAGCGCTCCATTCATACTAAATCGACTGGAGGACGAAACTGCATCTATAGCATGCAAAAAGTAACATGAGAGATGCTAGCTGTGTACTACCATAGTTGTTTGTTATTTTGATTTTGTTTCATGCGGTTTGCGCCCACGAAGCCTGTCAGGAATGCTCAGTGCAAACTGCGACTCCTTGCAAGAGAAGGTTCGCGATCATAGCAGATCGTCCTGTTAAGATTGCGCGCAAGTCGCGAACACTCAAGATTATTCCAGAACTTGCATGATGCTCAGTGGAAAGACTGGAATAATTGATGGCATCTGTATAAACGCCGACGTGCTTCAGCACTTGTCAGTTGATCGACGGCCGACGCTCTGTTCGCTGCTATAACTGCCCGTGTGTTGTTGTAATCTGACTTTCAGTTTCCTGGCCACAAGTTCGCCTAAATCAACAGCTTCATCTATACATTGAGTCTACTCCCTTCGCCCACGTCACGACCCAGTAACAATACAGTACCATTCATCTCATGATGTCAAAATTTTGAATAAGTGATGTCCTAAATTGTTTTGCACACCTCCTTTAACACTGCTTTGGGACTGCTTAGAAGTATTTCATATTCATTTGGAAACACAGACTTTTCCTTATCTATCTCACATTTTGGCGTACACCAATAAAGAATTAGTGTGCGTTCTACAGGTCTTTGTATTGTTCCTTCGCCCTCTTTCGTTCGTTAGCATGCAGCGCTCTTTTTGCGGCCACCATTCTAATACACTCTTTGTATAAATCTACATGCAATCAGTTCGCTTTCCTTATTACTTCGTAACTGGAACAAAGTAATTGATATCCCTATGCCTTTCTTTTTCTAACGATTACTACAGTACTTCTTTTAGCTGCTTTGCTGCATCGTTGACACAACCAAGTCTGGCAATAATCAAGCGTTTATACTGTCTCCAAAGTATTTTTCTATCGTTTTGACTTGAATAAACCGAAACGAACCAAGTGCTATCCTAAGCATGGCTCATCCGGTTTTTTTTTGGTTTTATTGCTTAACGTCTTGATAAAAAAATGTTGGGAAGAGAGTGAGGAGGAGAGAGCAATTTTATTGACAGCGCTTTACCCCCTAACTACAAGCGATGTTGCAAAAGGCACACTGGTTAAGCAAATGTTGCTTCATCAATTATTCACTGCAGGTCGTATGGTAGGCGAGTGGAGTGTGCCCTATCCATCACTGCCTCGTCGTGTAGGAGACAATAAACGGACCATGGGGTATCATGGGAAACCAACAGGTCACGCGAGGTCAGGCCTATCGAACACGATGCCCACAAAACCACTTCGACTCTACTAAGTTTCGGTTTTGCATATGTTTTCTGGAACACCAGCTGCGCAGGCTAGTTAAAGCCCGAGGGCTGTTTCGCAATCTTCCCGCCGCGGTGGTCTAGTGGCTAAGGTACTCGGCTGCTGACCCGCAGGTCGCGGGTTCGAATCTCGGCTGTGGCGGCTGCATTTACGAAGGAGGTGGAAATGTTGTAGGCCCATGTGCTCAGATATGAGTGAACGTTAAATAACCCCGGGTGGTCGAAATTTCCGGAGCCCTCCACTACGGCGTCTCTCATAATCATATGGTGGTTTTGGGACGTTAAACCCCACATTTCGATCAATCATGTTTCGCAATGTTCGCATTATTATTATTATTATTATTATTATTATTATTATTATTATTATTATTATTATTATTATTATTATTATTATTATTATTATTAATTTTGGTAATCTGGAGGCAACCGCAGGGCAGATTTCAAGGGCTGACATTGGGCTCCCCAAAATACACCACCAAATCAATTACCACATTTTTGTGTAGAAACTCTTCAAGCACCTGAAAACGCCGCTTGTGGCCCAATGACTGAGTCCTAACCAAAGTCCATAACGCACATTAAATATATCCTCAGGTCAGGCAGTACAAGCATCACACAAACATGCACACTCGGCTGACATCAATTACAATACAAGTCTCAATATAGCTGACATGGTGTTGTGAAGAACGGGAACGAATGATGCGTGAAAACATGCGTGTGAAATGGCTTTCAACTTATCTATCCCTGAAGATAATTCAAAATCATCTTGCTCGATTGCTCACGATTCCATCACAATGAATGCTAACGATCGCGACTGCAACCTTGACACAATGCAATTACAACAGGCTAAATTTGAAATTGGTTCTCTTTTAGGGGCGAAGCTCCGTATAGCAGCACCCTTTCGTCCCACGTAGCCGTTGTAGATGTGTGTAAGAAGTATAACATTTTCACCTCCAAGGTGGTGCCGGTGAGAGATTTCTTCAGTGCGTTGTTGAACAATAAAAAGATAGTACTCAATGTGCATGCCAATGGCTGCTAAGAGGAATGAGAGACAGGAAAATGCGGCTTTTAGTGAACGCGCGCGCTGCAAATTTTTTAGCGTTCAACAACGCACAGAAGACAAGAAAGGGTTGCTACGTTATACTCGCTAGGCGTATCCTCCTAGGTTTTAGAAAGCTTTACCGAGCGTTGGGCCACAGTGCCATGAATACGTTGAACTAGTATACACCATGAACTCGAGGTGGTTAAAGGTGGTAAGTAGACATGAAACGCAAGCCGTAAGAAAGTGTGCGTGTGCCTCCTCTCGTTCAGTCCTTGGAATGTCCGCTGGATGGCGGTGCTTCTATATGGGGAATATATGATGAAAAGATGCCAAATGGTGGTACTTGGAGTGGTGAATAGGTGGACGAACGGACACACAAACAGATGCATGGACGGACGCACGGATAGCTGCACGGATGGAATGACGCATGGACGGACGCAGGAGCGGATGCATGGACGAAAGCAGGGACGGACGCACAGATGAACGTGCGGACGCACGAACAGACGCATGCACGGACGGGTGGATGGACGTACGGGCAGCCACACAGACGCACGCATTGATGGACGGAAGCAAGAAAGAATGGATGGACGGATGCTTCGCCCCACTATCCATCATTCACTCCGTGGATATGCTGCTATTTTTTTGTTTCAGCAATTGTACTGCACTGTCTGAGTGAGTTTTACGAAAGAGTGTGTTGGTTTCGAAAGCCATCAACTATGGAATGACCCCCCGCCTTCTGCAAAGAAGGGCTGGTTTCCTCAGTTGTGCAAATGGGTGGTCAATGTAACGAACTCTCTCCATTGTTCCGGGCTTTCACTCGGTATCAGAAAAAGGCAGCATTATTGTATCCCCTTTGCAACGGGCATGTTCAGTATAGCGAAACTGATAACAACGAATGGAGAGCAATAAAACTCGGACCATTACGATCTACGATTCGTATACTAAAAGACATTATTAGACTTGTGGTGCTTACCTTTCGACGTGCAATTTGTTATGTGAGAAGGAACGCTATTTTGTGCAAGCATGGGGGCAAGTGTAACCCTTTTGTGTCTGTAGCTTTCTGCGTGCACGTGTTTCGTTTATGTTGGTATGTGTGTGCTTGGCAAGCACACACATTTTTTTTGTTTGCCCGGATGCTACGTCGTCACGATGGGTACAACGAAGACAATCGACCTCTGACATAGTTCAGGTGGTGCGCATGAAGCCTTATTTTGCGCGTTCCTAAAAGACCAGTTCTTCTGTGTTTTTTTTTTATTTGTGCTCTGACAATTGCCTCATCATTGGTGAACTTATCGCGTGTGACATTTGAATATTGGTGCCCTTTTTCGTTGCTACTTTGTTTGGTGCTTTTTTTTTGCAATAACTTTACAGCATCAGGACGACGCTCTTTCTTTTTTGTTGAGAAAGAATATTGTCACCTACTTCTAGTAGTGGGTTGTACGCCAAGGCGAAGGCTCACACCACAAAAAGAAAGAAGTTCGCGTGTGTCCCCGCTCTGGCAAACAAGCCAAACCGACGCGCTTGGTTAGAGCCCTGTTGCTCAGGCGTCAATAAACCTTGTCGACACCCCTGGAGCGACGTGACAATATATTAGACGTGTTTTTATGTATTCAAGCTTCAGTGTACTTTAGTTGTTTCTTCGGGACCTTTCTTAAATTTGTCACCACTTTAATTGCGGGAAGTAGGTCCCGAGAGAATAATGACTTAGGTGTAAGCTTTATTGAAACATTTTTGAACACCTTAAATGAATCACACCGACATCCCACGCCAGCAGAGAGTATTGTGAGCTGCTTCTATAGCCTTAAATATTCGCGAGAACTGGGGGTTAGAAAATGTTCTTCTCAATTGCATTGATAAAGTTATGATATTTTGAATAGATGTGTCTTTTCGTACCCAATATGATTGTTTTTCTGGATATACAAGACTTTGGAGTAGTCATTACTGTTACCGTTGGAAACCTCAGGCACCAGTTGAGTTTCACGGAGTGGGTTCTGCAAGCAACTTTATGGGGTTCTAACTTTGTGAACTCAATAGCTCTAAAATCGAAGAATGACGCTTGCCGCGGAGTCAGCCAGTCAACATTGTGGTATATACAGGTGCTCCAAATGTAAAGTGAAGCGCATGATCTGTGGCCATGCTATAAGCAAAGTTGCATGTCAGCGTGATCAGAAAATCGCTTATTTACTTATATACAAAAATGATGGCATTATTTTTTGCACATTTAAGTTTTTAAATAAAGATACACTTCTACGATGGTGTGCGATGACATGCAGTTTCGCTGTAGATTTGACACAGCACACGTGTCCCATGATACTTAGGGAGCACATGTACGTGTGCTCCGTCGCAAAGTGGAGAAAAAACTTTACTGATTGCGAGATGCTTTGAACGCGCACGTCATTTTGATATTTTCCTTTTGATGAGGTTCCAGCCTTTTGACAATTTCAATTCTGTCTTTACTCACCAGAGTGCAAAATAAATTGCAGCAGCTGGTTTCATTCGAGATGGTTGACTCCGCTTCAACGAGTAAATCGAGGAAATTCGCAAAAGTTTATTTTCATGAGCAGCTTTTATTTTGTGGGCTTTATTTGACTTCATAATGAAAGCGCATTCCGGTCGTTTAGGGGCGAAGATCCTTATAGGCTATAAGGATGTCGCTATAAGTTATAGCGGCACCCGTTTTCGTCCCTCGTAGTCGTAGTAGTAGTCTGTAACCAGTCTTACATTTTGACCTCCAAGGTGGTGCCGGTGGGAGATTTCTTCTGTGCGTTGTTGAACAATAAACGATTCGCAGCGTACGCCTTAACTAAAAGCCGAATTCTCCTGTCTCTCATTCCCCCTTAGCAGCCATTGGCATGCACATTGAGCACTATCTGACAAGAAAGGGTTGCTACGTTATACATGCTGGGCGTAACCTCCTTGGTTTTAGAAAGGTTTAGCGAGCGTTCGGCCGCAGTGCCATGAATACAGTGAACTAGTATATACCATGAACTCGAGGTGGTTAGTAGACATGAAGCGCAAGCCGTAAGAAAATGTGCGTGTGCCTCCTCTCGTTCAACCCTTGGAATGTCCGCTGGATGGCGGTGCTTCTATATGGGGAATATATGATGAAAATATGCGAGATTGTGGTACTTAAAGTGTTGAATAGGTGGACGAATGGACACACAGACAGATGCATGGATGGACGCATGAACGTACGTACGCGCGGATGAGCGGATGGACGCATGGGCGGCCACACAGACGCATCCATGGATGGACGGAAGCAAGAACGAATGGACGGACGGATGCTTCGCTCCACTCTCCATCCTTCATCCGTGGATATGCTGCCATTTTTTCCCGACATGCGTGCAGTGCTGGATGCCTTCCAATGCGATCCCTATCGGAAAAATTGCCATGGTGGATACTGGAAAACATGGTGGGAGTAGTGGAAATAATAGTGGGCATGGTGGAAATAATATTGGGCATGGTGGAAATTATGATGGCTATGGTGGGACGTAGTGGAAAATATGGTGGTTGTGCTGGGACATACTGGGTGGTATGGTGTACAGATGAAGGGTAAAGTGGAAATGATGGTGGAAAGCAGAGGCTAGATAGTGGGCAATAATGGGACACTCTGCCCACCATTGCGATAATGCTGGGAAGCCCTAAGCATATGGTGGGTAGTGCTTATTATGGTGGGCTACATGGTGTACCAAGCTGAGAAACTCTTCCCTCCATTGCGATAATGCTGGGAAGCACTAAGCAGATGATGGGTGCTGCTTGTTATGGTGGGCCACATGGTGTACCAAGCTCAGAAGCTCTGCCCACCATCGCGATAATGCTGGGAAACAGTAAGCAGATGATGGGTGGGCTTATAATGGCGTGCAATTTATATAGTGTACAAAGCTGGGATCTGTACACTACATGTTCTACCACCATGATTTCCACCAAAGGTTAGGCCTACTGACCGAGCCCGTACAATTGTGTTATCCGTGCTTTCGGGTTTCAGAATACATGATTACGACAATTAAGTATGACAATACAGCGCAGCCATATGGCATTAATTAACCTAAATGAAGCATTTTTTCTTGTGTATGGTGTCCGCTCAAGAAGCAACAAACATCGATGCGACGCGATTAAAGCACTCCCAGAGAACGTAATTGTCTTCTCACCGACAGCCGCCGGTCACACTCGCCGGCACTTCTTTAGCTTTTGTACGAGAACTCAGACGTGGCAATTCGTGTGCTTGGTGAACCAATATGATAGCATAATGTTTCCGGCACACTGCATTCGTTTTGGTCAAGCCGTTATGTAGTTGTTGCTTTAGCGAAAGAGCTACAGCATTGCGCTGGCGCGACCGCCCTCTACATTGCGCGAAAAGCATCCCAATACTCAATCAAATAAATTAGGCGGGCGTATCTAAGGAATGAGCCTAGAAGCGTCATAAAGCGTGAACAGATGTCGCCCTATAGAACGAGCGCGAAACGGATATCAAACTTGGCAGACCCCGCCGGTAAACTGTCGCTGCTCCCCAGTCCACTTGGTTCTTTTTTTCTTGAAGTTGTGAATTGCAAAAAATAGCACTAGTGTCATTAACATAGTGGCAATCGTTACAGGCCGCAGTTGCTTGTGTTTAATAAATGTGCAATATTTAGTAGCAGGTGTAGATCTTGTCTATGTTGTGTACACGAAAAAGATAACCAAGTTGAAACCTAAGTTTGTATGGCAACTAAGTATTTAACACGCAATCAACGTCATGTTGGTGTGGTGCAGTGGTTAGCGTCTAATAAAGAAAAAAAAGTGCAGTGGTTAGCGTCATCGAATGGGAATCCGCAGGTTGCACGTTCGATCCTCCGTGGCGCCTTGTTTTTTTTTTTTTACGGGACGGGTGTTTTTTATACCGTTTTTATAGAATTCTTTTTTATTTTTTGTGGCAGCTCGTCACGGCGATTCTGACGTCATTTCGCGCTCAAGTGTTGCCGGCACTGCAGCACCCACCATACCCACCATGCGCCATGGTGGGCGTTTCCCACCATTCACCCACTACATTAATCCACTATAATGGTGGGTGGTGGTTTCCACCATGCCCACCATTTGTTTTTTTCCGATAGGGATATTTGTGCGTTTTGTCCCATTAGGCTTTTCAATGTAGGCTTTGTAGAAGTAATCTCTAAAGCGAACTATGACTCTCTAATTGCACGGCTAACACTGAAATAAAAACCATCAAATACAATTTTGAACTACCATGTTTGAGGCTACGAAACCTTTGTTCACATGTTACATTTGATGCTACACAAGATGATACTATATGACAAACCCACGAGTCATCCCTCTAGTGAGAGCAGAAAAAATTATAATCATGTGAGCCAGTATATAAGCATGAGCAACTGCATTTTTTCTGGTAATTTATGTGAGAAATTTTGTCACGGATGTTTCACCCGCAAGTGTAGACTAAGATATAGAACTTTTTTGCCATTTGCTTTTCTAAATATTGGCATATGCATGTACTTCTTTTTTTCAAGAGCATAACTGCTTTGAATAAAAAAGAGCAGGCCCTAATGTATACGCCTCTTCTCTGAAAGGTGCCCACATTTTTTTTTTCAATTAAGAGTGCGTAACAAATTGGCTTTTATTAATTTCATTGGCGAAAGGCTTTTGACTGCTCTGACCCCACTATTGTTTTCTCTTTTGGTGCATGCTCCGTTTCGATTTACCAACATAATATATATTTTCGCCTATTGTTATACACAATGAGCGATTGCATATGGCCAACGTTCTGGCCACAAATAGAAATATTTAAAAAGTTGTTCTACGCTTTCGTCCATGGCTACCACACGCGAGTACTTCACATGGTTGTCGGTGATATAGCTAAGCAGTTACTTCTTCAGTGTTGTTCCTTTTTTTACCTCTGATAATGGGTGATAGCCAAAACTGGAAATAGCCGAGTAATGGGCGCACTTTTTTATTCGGTTCAACATAACATTAAACATGAATAATAAATTGATTTTATTGTCAAAATAAATAGCCCTGGTAGAATATCGCAAGTAAATATTTTAGTTTCTAATATATTATCCTCAATGGTGAAGAAAACATCCCATGAATGCACCCCATATTGGCGGCCCTGAATGAGGAATCAACTTGCTATGCTCTTTCCAGGCCTAGTTTTCAAATAGGTGGTACTAGCATTCTTTGCCGAATTTGCTGCTACAGTGACAATTCACTCGTCGTAATAGTCAACATGATGATTTCCTGCCACCGTGCTCGCATAGAAAGTAACAGGCTAATTTAATACTGAGTTCTTAGAATAGATGATCTCGCCCTCATTTCAAATGACTTCACTGACAGCTCTATTGGCAATCCTGTTGAGTTTCTCATGCCTGCTCAAAAATGACGTAGACATTTTGAGTGAGGTAAGGCAGGTTTGTAGGGCCATCATCGTGCCATCATCACTATCTTCATCGTTGTCCTCACCGTCATCTGTTGGAACTTGGGTCCGCTGAAGAAAAACTTCCTTGTCAACAGATAATCAATCATCCATGGTAGCCGTGATGATCAGAACCACTAAAATTCTCGATTTTGTTCGCAAAACATTGAGCTCATTTGGGACACCAGAAGAATGATGCTGCGGAACCATAATTACACTTTTATTAAATTTCGGTGCGTTTGAAGTGCAATCCTCTCCCGTGGCGCCATTCATTTCAGTAGCTTCAGGCGCACAATAAGAGGCCGAGAAAAAATACTACAAACCAAAAAGTATCGCGAGACTACTCTGAGCGCCAGTTCGAACACAGCAGCTGCCGATAACGTAGAGAAGCAAGTTGCTCGCCCAACGTTCACATCCCTTGTCACGCTTCTCCTCAAGTTGCGGCTGAATAAAATTTAGAGAAATATTGTGCGCTACGTGACTACTACCCTGAACCTTTAAAATAATGCAAGGGTGGCGTCGCATTTTTCACCGCTCTTAACAAGGACTGCCTGAAGCGTACTAGCACGTTTCCTGCACGCCTTCCAATTTTCAACACCGAGCGCTGAAATGTGTCACGTTAGGAAAGTTCTCGAAAATCTTTAAAATAAAGTTAAAAAACACGTTCAGCTTTTCATACTAAGAAGCCGATTACACTCATGTAGTCCCGAAAAAAATAAAGATGACACAGCGCGATAATGAAAATAAAGATAAGAAACACCGGAAAGTTGGATAAAAGGTGTCTATTTATTGTCATGTTCTGAAAGGTAGAAACGGTGCTTTGTAAGATGTGCGCTTGAAGTGCTTTGATGACTGCCTTTACATCTTTCATTGCAGCTGAAACATATTTTGTCTGTTCAGAATTTTTTATGAGCACTGTTCCTGTTCCAACAAGCACAGGCATGCGAGCTCAATGAGTATAGCGAAAGTACAGGGAACTGTCAATGAGAGCGGCTTTTTATTAGCCTCAGAGATCCGGCTCGTCAGTCGATGTGTAACCACAGGAAAAAGAGTGGGCAGGTGAGGTGAAAAAAAGGTGTGATCAGTAACGCCTAAGTGCAGATATATAGGCTTGGCTTCTACGTCACAGCTCTAATGTAGTCTAAATTATGGCACCGCGGGAGCTCTTAGTAGCCGTGAGGAGGACAATGTGAACTGTTGGCGTAAAAATACCCTGCTAGAATTTTTTAGGAAACAAAGCATGAATTGATTAAAAACCAATGCCCACTCGCAGCTATTTCTCAGAACCACGTGGGCCATTTAGGTACATAACACTGTGTTCTTCATTTTCGTTCTTGTTTTTGTCCAGAAAAAAATAAAGTTAGTGATCATGAAAACACACCCGCGTGTGATATTCTGCTGCTTTGATGTCACTTTCATCCTAACATAGATGTAGGATAGCCGGTGCAGTTTCACACCGCATTTTGTGGTTACACCATCTGCATCTTAATTACACTTTGCCCCACATGATAAACTAAGCACACTCTATGTGCATACGGTATCCGTGAAGAGAACAGAAAAGTGCTTCAGAAATTTGTAGATTCATGTAGATGAGCATAGGTTTAGAGAAGGCACATGGTGTCATGCTTTCTCTCAGTGTAGCGACAGGAAGTGTGTGCCTTATGGCAGGAGGGATAAATGATCGTACAAGTGTTTGGATGTTTCAGTCTGTCTTTCACGTTTCTGCCTGACGTCTACTAAATGAAATTATTCAGTTCAGTACAGCTTCGTTGAAGCATGTACCACGAAGCATCCCTAAACGAATAGGCATTGTAGGCAGCAAGTGATCCATCAAAGAACACACTATATCAATCAGCTTTTGAAAAATAAAAGAGCAGTGCCACAACATTCAATTGCACGTAGCAGAAAAGCGTTAATAAACTACGCTTAGTTAAAACAATAGTTAAAGCGAAATACAGAAAGGCGGTCCAGTAATATCTGTCCTGTTCGGTTCTGTTTTGCTGGGAAGAGGTTGAGGTTCATATGGCCTCGGGTACTCCATAAAAATAAGTTCTGCAGCCAAAAATAATAATGATACTGAACGGTACCCTATAATGAAAAAACAGCAAAAAAAGACATGATAGCACACTGAAACCAGTTGAAAAATCATGCCAATGTACAGTTTGCTTACAGCAGTTCACACTGTCATAAAATGTGCAGACGTATACCTTTCTGTTTCTACTTTCAAGATATATGCACTAGCACATCATTTCAGTTAAGTCAACCCCTGGCTGTCTATCACACGCGCTTATAGAGGCCGGTTTCCACCAAAACGTCTGTCAGGAATATGTTCGCCTTTTTATGAAGATGCATGTCAGGTCACAGTCCGAGTAATTTCTTTAATGTGATGGGCCATCGGTCCAACCTTGCTAGTTCGTTTTTTAACCTTTCTTTTATTGGCGAAGCTCCTTATAGCGGCACTTGTTCGGCCCTCGTAGCCGTTGTAGTATGTAATAAGTATAAAATCTTGACCTCCAAGGTGGTGCCGGTGAGAGATTTCTTCTGTGCGCTGTTGATGAATAAAAAATAGTGTTCAATGTACATGCCAATGGCTGCTAATGGGAAACGAAAGACAGGAGATTCGGCTTTTAGTTAACGCGCACGCAGGGATCCCCATTAGCAGCCATTGGCATATACATTGAGCACTATCTGACAAGAAAGGGTTGCTACGTTACACTCGCTGAATGCAACCTCCTTAGCTTTAGAAAGGTGTAGCGAGCGTAGAGCCGCAGTGTCATGAATACAGTGAACTAGTATATACCATGCATGAACTCGAGGTGGTTAAAGGTGGGAAGCAGATACGAAGCGCAAGCTGTAAGAAAGTGTGCGTGTTCCACCTGTCATTTAGTCCTTGGAATGTCCGCTGGATGGCGGTGCTTCTGTATGTGGAATATATGATGAAAAGATGCGAGATGGTGGTACTTGGAGTGTTGAATAAATGAACTTACGGACACACAGACAGATGCATGGACGGACGCATGAATGGACGCAGGCGCGGATGCATGGACGAACGCTGTTACGGACGCATGAACAGACGCATGCACGGATGGGCGGATGGACGCATGGACGGTCACACAGACGGACGCATGGACGAATGGAAGCAAGAACGAATGGACGGGAGAATGCTTCGCCCCACTCTCCATCATTCACTCCGTGGATATGCTGCCAATTTTTTTCATTCACTTACTTTACGCACTCCAAAAGAATTTGGCAAACATTTTCTTCCGCATAACCACAATGGTATTCCGAGGAATTTAATCGATCATTAACATATCTAAAGTCCTGTGTCTGGGCAGTAAGCCCATTCTGATTGCTGTATGGATATTGAGAAGGAATTGTTGTCCAACAGTGTTGCATCGGCTTCTCCACGAAGCAGATATTGTTCATTTTTAACCTATATGAAGAAGAAGAATATGAAAAATTTACTCGCCATATAATACCGGTTCCGCCAAATCTACGCGTACGCTCACGATTGTAGGGTGACCTATCTACAGCTGAGCTTGTGATCGTAGCTCGATGTTCGCATTGAGTCTGGTTCCGTCATTCTGATTAATGGGTGATGGAACCATAAAAATCTGTTATCCATGTGAAGCCTTGCTTGGGAAATGGCATCTTTCGCATGTGGACCCGAAAGCATTTTAAATGGTAGAAAATGATTGTTCGTCGACTATTCATGTTTGCCCAGGGTGTTTCAAGGATTCCATTGCGTATACCTCACAGTGTACATTAAAAGTGACAGCCCCTGTATTACGGATCGCTGTTGTTTCATTTAAACGTATGAAATGAGCCGTCGATCTCATAAACCTTTAAAAATAAGTTGATCGAAAACCTATGTGGTAAACTACACTTCGAGTTTTTGCAATGGTGAAGTGCAAGTAGACCAAAACAAGACGTGAATATAGTTACCACAGCGTAAGCAGGGCAAACAAATGATCCGCAATCTATATGGTGGAAATTCAACATAAACAGATCTGAAACATTTACACCAACGTACACAAAATCAGGTAATATACTTGCGATAAATGTCTGTAAACGTTGCAGAGCCAACATTTTTTTAAAAGTAAACACAATGCAGTAGCATAGTTCGAATGCTGTATAAGATATATGATAAAGGGGGTTGCCCAAAATAGTGCGCTCCCTAAACCCACAGCAGGCAAAGGGCATGTTGCCTGCGTGTACTACAGTTTCTGCTTTCGCTTTTCACTGAGTGCTTCAAGCAATTTATAATGGTTACTAATGATGTATTCTTGTACCTTGCCTGAAAACTTGACCAGTATACCGGACAAGTTAGCACACTTCCATCTTCGTAGGAAGCGCAAGACTAAAGACCAAAAACAAACAAAAACTGGACAAAGGTACTTAATTCTAGTCTATCTTGCTGTCGCCGTTTAGTTTTGCGCTTTTAAGAAGATTGGAATTGCCTAGGAACATGCAGGGGTGACAGTGAAGTTATTTCTGCTGCGTAAAGTGTTGGTCAAAAGAGTGAATCAGTAAGCACCGGTAGGGAGAGAGTGAAAAGACAGAATGAGTGAAAAGAAACGGAATTGCGGTCAAATTGCAATACTTCATTCACTGTGTTATTCTGCAAAAATGGGAAGTTCGTGAAATATAGACCGTAGACTTAGCACTTGAAGACACACACGAACATTACACATGTAGCTTTGCAAAACGCGTGTGACTTAAATTTGCCATTCTCATGCAACGCAGATTTTCTCGTATGGTTTTTTGCATGATGGTGTGTGAGACAAGATTCCATGAATGCTTTTTTTTAAAGGCCTGCGAGTAGCTGCATATTTTTTGATCAGCTCTTGATTAGTGTTCAGTCTTAATAATATTATACTTAATTGCGAAACATCAGCGACAAAGAAAACATCCCTTGACATAACACAAACCAACCCAAACACTGCATTCGTGTGGTTCTTTCTTTGTCCTTGTTTTTCGTTTTGAAGTCTATTGTTATGCTGAAACAACTCGCCTGACAAACCACTCTTCCGAAGTACCATCCTAACAAACGCGCCAAAAAAACTCTAAAATTTCATGATTGAAATGCAAATAGTTTTTGACTCCTTAACTGTACCAATCAGATAGGCAGAAGCCTAGAATAACTACTGGTCGTTGGGGGTAACTGACTGGATTCCCAGAGAGGGCAAACGCACAAAGGGGAGGCAGAAAGTAAGGTGGGCCAATGAGATTAAAACGTTTGCAACGGTAACGTGGCAACAAAAGCACAAGAGCTGGTTGATTGGTGGATCATGGAAGAGGCCTTTTTCCTGCAGTTAGTGATGATGATGATGATGATGATGATCATCATCATCATCATCATCATCATCATCATCTGTACCATTCGTGTAAAGTTCGACTATTGCCTTTTTTATTCTGTACTCTCAGCTCACCGCCTGCCTCCTTATATGTGTACGGCTAAGAGAGGTTCACTCCTCACCACAATGAAAAGGAAGCAATAATCAATAAAGAAAAGAAATGAGCATCTCTCTGCATAAAAAAGAAGCAAGACTCCACATATCGCTGCCAGTGACAACACCTATAACGAGAACGGCAGTGCATCCTTGAGAATAGTGAAGCGTATGAAAACGTCCTCGATAAAACAAAGGCTTAGTTCTGCTGCGTTAAGAAAGCAGTGACTTGCCATCAATGCTTGTCGCCTTTGTGCACACATATCTTTCTGACACTGCATTACAATTTTACCCAAGTTTTCAAAATATTTAAAAAATTTCTGCACTTCTCGCATTGTTTACGCCTCTGGAACGCTTCGAACACGTCAGCTTAATTAACGTATCCCACTCAGTGGGTTTCCCTCCGCTAAGGCTTGACAAAAGGTGGCCAGTGACGTAGAGCAGCTGCTAAAGGCCGTATAGCAGGCCGTATGCATCTTAACAAACTATGAGATATATCGGGCTAGTTGATATGAATCTTCCTTGGTAGGAAGCGCACAACTTTTACACAAGAACACAAAACAAAAAACATGAGCGCTTAAAAAAAGAAATAGAAAAAAAGGAATGTGAGAACACAACAAACAACCAAAAGCCCACGTGTCGTGCCATATAATACTCATCCATTTTTATCAATGACACCATCCAAAAAGCAAAATTCTTTTCGTGCGAGCCAAAAAAGCCTAAAATGAATTTTTGGTCAACGGCTCATGGAGCCAACAAACGTCGTCATCCTGAATTTTTACAGAAATATTAACAAACATAAGAGTGCTCCCACATGGCATTTTATGAGTAAGTTTTGAAGGCTGGCAAGCCATCTCAAATACTTCAAGGTTCTTATTAGCACAATATTGAAACTTGTCTGCATCCCATTTCAAGATTATATGTAATCGTCCACAAACCTGAAGATTTTTTAAACTTCAGTCTCTAAGAACTTCTGATTCAAGTATACACTGTTCGACAAATTCCAGCTGCATATCGTGATGTAACGAATAGTACACATCCTTCACACAAATGATCAATGCCTTGACGAGTAAATTGGCAAAGATACTAAAAAATTCTCAATCTGCTCAGAGTTCTGTGTGATACAGATCAATATTGTGCAAGAAATTCAGCTTTTCTTCCAGAAAAAGCGTCAGCCTTTTTGCTAAGGACCCTTTTTCTGAAGTAATCACTTAGAATGATATGCCATCATTGTGAGTCTTGATACTTGTGTCTCTTGTTTTCGTGTTTTCGTGTAAAAGTTGTGCACTGCATACCGAGAGATCCATCTACTGTCGTGTCTAAGTTAAACATTCGGCAGGTGTGCAGTGTGCAGTGCGGTATTATTGAACATCGTATACTTTTTTCTCAACCTCCTGTTTTACCATCGTTTTTTCCATGGTGCTATCTGTCTTAGTAAAGCAGGGTAATTGGCAGCAAGTGAGCGTGGGCAGAGGTAAAATTGAAAAGGAAGTTGCCCACGTCTGGTCTCATTCATCAAACAACGTTTTAAAGTTTCGAGTCAGGTGCGTGTCCAGTTTGTTTGCAAGACATGGTTCCCGCATAAAAGCGTCAGTGCTACTTCAACATAAAATGGACTTATCAGGCAGTTATATGAAATTGAGGAAAAAACTACCACTTCCATTTTTTCGTTTAATGTTAGCAACAGTCATGTAAAATCTTGCCTTATTTTTCACATAAAGATTGTGGTTTGCACGCCACTAATAAAAAAGTTGTTAGAACGTGTGAAAAGTGCACAATAATGCACAAAATTATTTGGGTGAGAATGCATTCTATAGACTCAAGATATGTTGATCCAATCAGGTATTGTTGCACATGCCATGCATTGCGAAGTGCACCAGGCGATTATTAAACTGCATATACCCCCATTACCGTTCATTTACACCTCTGCTTCTTTTTCTCTGGTAAAACACGTTTTTGAAGGTGATTAATTTTTCTTGCAATTCATAAAACTTTATTCAAACATTTTAGATGCCCAGACTCAAAAATTGCAGTCCAGTGTCGCAGCACACATAACTTGAAAAGCAAAATGTGGAAATGTGTGAAGGGGCCTTCAAAAGTCTCTCTTTAGTTGCATTACAGCGTCACGAAAGGTCAGTGAAATTTCAACGACATAGCAATTTATATCAATGAACCCTTGAATAAAAGAAAGATGAAAAAGCAGGTTAAAATTTTTTTATCATACCGATTATGCAAAATGCTCTCTTTTGGTCAGTGCATATGAAACTAAATGAAGTGAAAGTAATCAAAGCCTTCGTTCTCACACCAGCAGCAATAAAAATCAGTTTAACCATGGTCAAGGATTCCTTAAGTAGCTTCTTCACATGATAAGCGCTAACGCATGATAACCGTGAAAGATGTTATTGAAGTGGCATGCGAAAAATAAACGCTTTGATTACACATCCGCCCATTATTGCTGTTTTCAGTCGCCCCTTGCTTGTCATAAATGTTCGGCTTAAACACGCCAGCTTGGCAATCAAATTGAGACGAAGTTCTTTGTTCACGTTTATGGAGACTAGAAGATGTAACAAACAGCGTCCATCGTCGACCGTATTAAAATTATTTTTTTCTTTTTTGCGTTGATATTTCATTGTTTCCAGGCAGGTTCAATCTTTCTGCCCCCTAGGGTTCTTATGCGTCAGTCATTTGGAATATGGGGTCTAAATGCACGGGTAGAAAAGCAATTGAAAGAGACGCGAGCAAACAAACGACACGATTCGCACAATAATCCCGAACGTGTTCAACAAAGACGGAAACACTTACATCTTACTGCAAGCTATGTCCTCGCACATCAGGCATCCTAATATAGGGGGACAAGGCCCGCAAGAGGAAGCTGATGGTCTTGACGAAGGAGCTAGGCCTCACAACATTAATTGGCAATCATTGTAAAAAGCGAATGCCGCTGGCAACTCTTTTATTGAACGGGCATGGCCGGAGCACATCCCAAGCATCACCGGAATAAGAAAATGTCAACAAATGAGATCGGTCTTAAAATTTTCATCTTTTTTATCTGACACGTGCAAAGCACTTCTTTAGTCAAAAAATCACTCCGCTGTCATGTGGTAGTGCGTACGAAGGGGCTACTAGCTGTTGTGGCTCACACTTCTGGTTCATTCAATACGCACGATCATACCGGACATGTATTTACCAGTGCAAGTTTGATCACTCATGTCTAAAAAAAGTCATAGTTTTGCCACAAAGGTTAAGCAATGAACGCAGTAGCAACGAATTGGAAGGTCACGCACAGGATGGCCAGCAGATTGAAATGTGCCCCGCGTTTCTCACACACAAAGGACGCACAAAGCGTACTCATAGGTTCAGATTAACGCGAATAAGCGTCTCAGTTGTCACTTTGCTGCGTCTGAAAAGCACGCCCTTTTCGCAAACGGAGGCTGTGCAACGATTGCAGTGACCTTTGTGCACACCTGGTAGCAACAATAGATTCATTCCGACGAAGCTCAAAGGCTAGCCAAAACGTACAATTCTCTCCACTGCAAGATTAGGGCGCGCGATCGAGCGCACACTCCCTTATTCGCTACGTAGGTCAAAGTCCGCGTGAGAAATGAGAGCCGCCGCGCGCTCACTGCACCATCTTGCTGATAATGCTGAAAACGCGATAGCCCCCCTCCCCCAAGATGCCCGCCAGCAGCGGTAAATGGTAAATGTGAATAGTTCACCGTTTGAACGTTGAAGGGGGTACTTCTCGGTGTCTTAACAATAAAGAAAAAAGAAACCTCTCGGTGGCTGCTTTGCAGGCATCTCAATATCACATACACACATGAGGCTCTAATGCACCGTCTCTACCCAACGAAATATAGCTCTATGTGCCCACTCTGCAGCGTACCGGAAACCCTGGCACACTTGCTTATTGCATGCCAGTGTATTGCCAGATGTAATCTGCAACAACACACGACTGATAATGAAGTAGCACGGACGAACGAAGACCTAACCGAAACGTGGGAGGCGAAGCTCGCCCTCGAGGGCCTGGAACACAAGTAACAACACGTAGCCAGGACCAAGAGGGCAGTAGAAGTGAGAGGGTTCCTGGACTAAGGAGCCCTCCTACCTCAGAGTAACAACACGTAGCCAGGACCAAGAGGGCAGTAGAAGCCAGAGGGTTCCTGGACTAAGGAGCCCTCCCACCTCATGGTGACACCGGGCATTGCTCGAGGCACGGTGTAACCCTGAGGTGACACCGTGCCCCAGGGTGACACTGTTTACTTCTCTCTCTCACTCTCTCTCTCTCGCTGGCTCAGTGGTTAACGCCTCTCATTCACGACGCTGAGGTCCTACGTTCGATTCCGCGTGCCGAAGTCTTTTGTCTGGATATTTTTTTAAAGTGGGAATACACTTTATAAGCGACCCCAAACCATCCACCGCCGTCGGCGGCGTCCGCAGTCTTCTCTCTATCTTTAAAAGAAAGAGGACTTGGCGGGCCGTAGCGCGACGCTCTACCGAATAAGCCACGGACGCGACGCTGACATCGGTGTCAGTAACGCGCCTTATACCCTCTCCTCCTTCGCTCGCTCCTCCGCTCTCCTCGCTCGCTGCAGCTGTGCGCGCACCCCTCTCTCTCGCGCGCCCGCCTTCTCTCTCAGTCTCCCGTCGAGAGCGGGTCGTGCGATGGATGTCCCGGAGGCAACGCTACCATCAACAACGAATGCAGTACAACCGAATGCCAGCACTGCACCCGTCGTTGGAGGTGACGGTACCGCGGTGGTTTCGCCGACGTTGGAAGACAAGGCGGCGCTGCGAAGGGCTCGTGAGACCGAACGTAAGCGGGCGAAGCGTGCAGCGGATGCCGAACTGCGTGCTCACGAGGCCGAGTTCAAGCGGGCGAAGCGTGCAGCGGATGCCGAACTGCGCGCTCGCGAGGCCGAGGACAAGCGGGCGAAGCGGGCAGAAGATGCCGAACTTCGCGCTCGCGAGGCTGAGGACAAGCGGGCGAAGCGTGCAGCGGATGGTGAACTGCGCCCTCGCGAGGCCGAGATGAGGCGTCAGCATCGAGCCGCGAACGCGGCCCAAGAAGCGGAACGACAACGCAAGCGTCAGGCGGAGAAGGGCGATGAAGGCCGGCGTCAAGACGCCGCTCGCAATCGTCCACGGCGAGTGGACGTTCCCGAAGCCGTTCGAGCCAGTGAACGTGCCGCGCGGGAGAGGGTGCGAGCCCTGGACTTTGCTCGTCCGGACGCGTCGTGAAGTGTAAATAAATAATACTTCGTATATAATGTATCTGTGTACAAATGCTTCATGACAAACAACACTTAAATTCATTAATTACACTTTAATCATCATCATCAGTAATAAAACTCCCAAGCATTTCCCCGAGGGTGAACATGGTTAAGTGTGAATGCACGGGGTGATGCTATGAGGGGGAGTAAAGTTAAAATCCGTTGGCATTCGCCAGTGAGTTAACGTAAACTCCCCCGTGTGATCAAATTGCGATTCCCAGGAACCATTACACCATAAAGGCACCATAGTGTGATTAATAAATATAATAGT
The DNA here is from genome assembly GCF_013339725.1 of Rhipicephalus microplus. Taxonomy (NCBI): domain Eukaryota; kingdom Metazoa; phylum Arthropoda; class Arachnida; order Ixodida; family Ixodidae; genus Rhipicephalus; species Rhipicephalus microplus. The sequence continues at coordinate 42,482,384 of NC_051170.1, forward strand.
GCGAATCAATAAATACCCCCCATAGCATCACCCCGTGCATTCGCAATTAACCATGTTCACCCTCGGGGAAATGCTTGGGAGTTTTTTCTTTCTTGCGTTTTCCTATATATAGATACGTATACATATACGGTGCATGACGCCGACACCGGCGGTCAAATCCAGCCAAGAGTGTCCATGTTTTCGCTATCGCAATAAAACTTGACTGGTAGTGATAGCAGGTGTTCGTGACTCTGCTGCGGCCATGAGAAACAATGGATGCAAACACGTATTAGCTCTGCTTTGTCGCATGCATATTTTTCATAATTTGTAGTGGTGTGAATTTCGGATAATACGAATATTTTTGTTGACCCCACGAGATTCGTTTCACCGAGATGCCACTGTATAAGCACAACCTCCAGCCTCAGTACCGATCACGTATACAGTACATTTCCTAAAACGCCAGCGCAAGCATCGCGAACACTGCAATTCAAAAATTCGACGCTGTTTCTCCAAAGAAAAAGGAAACAGGCCATTGCGTGCACACTCGCAAAGAAACAAATATAGTTCAGAAAAGAGCTCACCACCCCTCCCCGCTCCTCTATGCGTTTCTCTTAGTTTTTCCTTCTTCAAGGTCCGGCGCTTGTCACTTTCTGCACTTCAGAAGCCACGCCCCCAGAAATTCATCGTAGCGGTACTGTGGAAGGAAAAGAAAATCACACATAGCTGATCAATGAAGCTACTGTTTGTGTCAGTCTGAGAAAATGAAGGAAGGGGTACGCGTATAAGGGAAGGATGAAAGAGGGGGAGGAAATGGTGGTTAATGGCACGCTATCAAATACGCAAAAAAAAACCGCCACTGCCTGACTGAATCAGATGGTTTCACAGTGCACTATATAAGGCGGAAACAGAAACCGGAACTCGCGCCCAGCTGACCGAACCATTTGTTCTTCCTGGCTCATTTATTTTTCTCCTCGCCATGTACGTGTCTCGATATCTTAGTCATCGCTGAGTTGCAAAAAAAAAAAAACTGGTGGGTCGGTTTAGAAGCTATCTATCGTCGCCTCCAGCCACTGCTGGGCCACAGGCCTTGGCTATAGTGCAAGCATAGCGCATTGGTTTTGCCTTTGCCATTTGCGGATGGCTTTTGCGTTTGTGGCTTTCATGTTTGCGTTTTTCAGTGCGTCTGCGATAGCGTTTGAGACAACGCTGCATGCCCTCCTGAGCTGAGTGACCCCTAACGTAAGGACTCCTTCGAACAAAAAAAAAAAAGAAAACACCAAAAACAAAGCAGATTACTATGACATCCACAAAAATAGTATTGCTATCATGACATTGATATGTGCTTTGTACATGCATAGCCTAAAATGCTGAAATGCTGACATACACGGTGTTCTGAAACTGAACCTAAGAACTGTTAGGATGAAGAGATGAACCAGTTCCTGTCATGTTTTTTGAGGGAGTGCGCACTGCGTCACGGCAAATTTGAGAGCGTAATTTACTAGAATCGTTTGATTAAATTGTTTATTAGCTCATGTAGCAACCAACAAATTGAACGGGATGTCTGTCATTGAATGTAACTCACTGCATCACCTTGTGATGCTTATATCCGTCGTTGAATGCCTTGCAGCACCCGGTCTTGCCTGTGTTTTCTTCTGCAGAATTATTTCTTATTCTACTTAATCTACCTTTATAACATCGGAGCTGCGTAAGCTTTAAGTAGCACCGTTTGCCGATTGCACAAAACTGGCGAAGTGGAGGGCACCGAAGCTGAGAGAGGGAAAAAGCCGAGTAATCTATGCAATGCATTGGTAGAAGAGAGGAATGAGAGTAAATGTACAATTAGGATGGCAAGGGGATGGAAAAGAGAACTGAAGGTGAGGAGCATAGGAATGATGTTTGGGATAAGATAAATCATAGCGTGGCTATGCATAGTATACTATTTAGGGCTGAGAAAAGAAAAGCGAAGGTGAGGAGTGTGAGGGTGAAGAAGGGGCAAATGAGGAGGCGATAAAATAAAACACAGACTTGTACAAAATACTGTTGAAATGTCATCTGAAAAGAACCGAGAGGGAGAGGGTTGCAGCAAGTACAAGTTAGCCATTTATACACATATCAATGGATGCTGAAGAGATGTGAGGGGAAGAGGAAAAACAGCATGGTCATGCATGGTACAGCAAATAGTTGTAAACTAAAGCGAGGATGAAGCAGCAAAGTAGGAGAGAGGGTGAAGCATGCACTTGTGTGGTATAATACAGTTAAAAGCTTTCATGAGACTGAAATAAATTGTCCGAATTAACTGGATTCTGTATTATCGAAAGCGTCTAGAAAACAATACAAGAACTCATTTACACCAACAAATATTCATCTTATTAATAAATACGTAAATACTGCATAACAACTGTAAGAGCCGCAATTACCGCCACTCGAGGCATTGTACAGCATGTAACAGCGGATCAAGACCTCATTCCCTCAACTAACCTAAAGCATGCTGTGTCGAAATTTTTTAGACAGAAACGTCACCTACGTCGTTACAGTGCAGTTCGTGCTGATTACGATGGCAATGCAGACTGCGCCGCCTCATTTTGGTTGTCTACGAACGCCGTTTTTGTCCTTTGCGCAACACATTTGCATGCTTTCGTTCTCGGCGTACTCCGAGTATCATTGGAATTAACCGGGTCGCGTCAAGCACGACTCAAATATGCCATTTTCCAAAACCAAAGAAAGTACCCGAATTAGCGGATTTACCGAATGAACAAGTGCCAAATTAGCGAGCTTTTACTGTATTTAAAAGACGGGAAAAGGGTGCAAGCCGGAGGAAAAAAGGGATGATGGGGATATCGTGAGGCTTAACTTAGGAATGTATACGTTATAGCGAGGGAATGAAAAGAAGTCGGCGTGAGTGTTAATGTGAACATGAAAAGGAGGGGAATGGGTAAAGCGTATGTCATAGTCATGGTTTGAAAGTACAGAAAAGGATTGAAAGGGGAAGTGATTGTGAGGAGGAAAGAAAGCGGTAGAGGAGGAGGTAAATTATAGCATTGTGGGTAGTATATTATCGCATGGTGTGGGAAAGGAGAGTGGAGGTGAGGAGCATCGCAATGATGGAAAGGGGAGAAAGGAGGATGGAATGTATACCAAAGTTAAGTGGAGGTTATTTGGGGGACGTAGGCAAGCTCCAGCCTCCAAAAAATGGCCCTAGCTTCACTCTTTTCTCCTTGTTAGCAATACCATAATGCGTAGCTGCAGCAATCCCCCGTTTTTATTTTTTTGCTTGGTAACTGAAATAGATTGAATATTCCTTGTTTAAAATATCGAAATAGGATAAGCAGCACACTTCTTCAGTTGTAGCATAGACACAGTTTAGACTACACTAATCCTCGATTCGGCATCGGCGCGGCATTTTGTAAAAACTGCAGTCTCCGGATTCTCCACACTTTCTCCTCAAATTTACACTCAAGCCGTCTCCCAATCCTTCTGTCTTGCAGGATTACTGGCTTTCGGGTAGTTTCTACGCAAAGAAAAATCTCTTTTCATTCCTTGTCCTCCTGTTGCAAACGTTTCTCTAAGCACAGAACGGAAGCTCAATTTTCTGGGTCCTCGATTTGCCAAGAGCGTTGAATGAAATTATGCCACTCGAAAGAAAGTAAAAAAAAAAAGGCTCAGAAGGCCTAGAAACAGCCACTTGAAGGGGAGCCTTGGAAGTACGTGCCCTATATAGAGGCATCGGGGATTAGCCCCATTCTGGCCGTGGTTTGATGAGTGGGCACAGTGTAACACGGCAACGTTGGCGAAACAAAAGGGAGGAGGAAAATGGAAAACGATGATTCTTTTTCAGTCTGTCAAAGATTGTTTAATGGCTGCAAAAGCTACTGCCTGAATGATGCGGCACCGCACAGCTAGATCTTGGTTGCTACGCATGCAGTTCTTTTACACCTCGTGAAATGGCGTGCAAGAATGTGTTTGCTTACACTCCCTGTCCTTGTCAATGCGCCGTCATTGCTCGTTTTGTCACCCCTCCGAATTTTCACCCTTCTCCTCCTCATTATTTTCTTGCTTACTTTTGTATACCCTTATAGCGAACCAGAGGTTTAGTGTTTTGGTAACGTTCCTGTCTTTCCTCATTACCTTTACCCGCATGCATCTCTAGTGATTTTGTTGCTTGTCTGCTGACTCCAAGGTAGAGAGATTGAATGCCAACAGGTGGGCGGGAGGGGTGAAAGCAAAATGATAAAGGCTATTTTGATTACAGGGCACGTTCAAGAACTCCCTCATGGAGTCGCAACATTTGGAGCCTTGCACAGCGGAGTTTCCCATAGTAAACCATGAATATGAAACGTTAAACACAAATAATTATTTCTTCTATTCCTTTATACGTTTACAACACTATCTTAAAACGTCATAGCAAATCTTTTTCGCTGGCTTATTGATGGAAGAATAGAGTATAGGATGAGTTGGTATTTCATTGTAGGGAAACCAGAGGCACATACTAGCAGCTCAGATTTTTATTGAAAATACTCAAAATATTTAGAGTACAAAACATTAGTGCGTGATAACACACCAGGAAAACTTAGAGTTCAAAAAAAGAAAAGGACATCTATACGTGCGTGCAATGACGGTAGAAATATTTGTAGATTCTATGGGAACAATAAAATTATGCACAATAAATTATAGAGTCTGGCCTTCATCAGGATTCCTAATGAAGGCCAGACTCTGGGCCGAAACGTCGAAATAAACCACGTTGTGACCGCTCACGGAGGATCTGCTGGACTATATGCAACGCTACGGCCACTCAGCCACCATGCCTGCCTATATATATATATATATATATATAAATATATATATATATATATATTGTGGGCATTTGTTACTTGCATCGTCCTCATCCCTGCATGATCACAATCACCATCATCCGCTTGTCTCTTTGTCCTCATTGCCACTCTGGTTCATCATCATCGTCATCGTCTGTGTACTGGCTCTGCCCGTTCGTTTTGCGAGGTCTTTCCTCAATTAAACGCTGTCGCAACCCAGACTACCAAGACTTCATACGTGGTGGAGGTGGATTTTCGGTCCTCTTACCTCCCGCAGCCCGCTCTACCCGCTGGAGCTTCGTTCAGGCCGCCGATTGCGCCCACTGTCAGGCAGCATGTCCCAGACCGAGCCTACCGGCGCTCATGTCATCAACCACGCACCGACGCAAGCTGCCCCTCCTATTTACATACACGGACATCAGCGGGAACCCCCGCTCTTCGCTGGTCGTCGTGGAGAAGACGTAGAAGATTGGCTCGACGACTACGACCGCGTAAGTGTCGCTAATCGGTGGGACGAGGCCGCCAAACTGCGTTACGTCCCATTTTATCTGACCGGAGTCGCAAAGACATGGTATTTTAACCACGTCATTGACTTACCCGACTGGGCTACCTTCCAGCAGCAGCTGCGACACGTTTTTGGCACCCCGGACGTTCGATCCGCCGTCGCGAAGAGGACACTTGATACTCGCCGACAACATCCCGGTGAATCGTACACTTCATACATCGAGGATGTCCTCGCACTGTGCCGGCGTGTCAATCAATCCATGCCGGAATCGGACAAAGTGCGCCACATATTGAAAGGCATTGGGCCTGTTGCCTTTAATGCACTCGCTGTGCAAAACCCAGCTACCATCGCTGATGTCGTGACGACATGCCAGCGCCTTGATGCGCTGGACTCCGTTCGCCTCCAACCAGACATTGGCGACCACCACTCCACGTCAGATGGCCACCTGCGCGACCTTATCCGGGACATTATACGCGAAGAATTGCGGTCCATGGGCTTCACATCTCCTACACCACGACCTACACAGCCTTCGGGGATGCCCTTACGTGACATCATCAGGGAGGAACTTACAACGCTGACCGGCGTTGCGCCTGTACAGCCACATGCTTCACGCCCCATAACCACGTACCCTGAAGTTGCTGCCGTGCCTCCCAGTGACGCCCACACGACATTGCCGCGTCCATCCTACGCGTCAGTTGCTGCCGCTCCCCCGGTCAACTACCATTCCGTACCCCCTGACCCTCCGGCCCACCTGACCGCGCTATCTACAGGTGCCCCGAATGTCTTCTATTCCCCACCGTGGCGCTCGTCTCGCCCTGTTTGCTACTACTGTGGCTATCGCGGCCACATATCTCGTTTCTGCCGAAAGCGCCAGCAAGATGAGCGTCGGAACGACGTGCGTGAACGGGATTTGTACGCCGGGGCGTCTTACCAAGGTCGGCGTTATTCGTCTCCCCCGCACCGTTCTCCATCTCCTCCTGCATCGACTGCACCACGAAACAGCCGAAACACGAGACGCCGCTCGCCTTCGCCTTTCCGCCGTTCCACTTCTCCACTTCGGCCCGCCTCATTCACCTCTGAAATTCATTCGGAAAACTAAGTGATGCAGTTTGTGGAGGAAAAACTGCATTCGGAATCAGAACTGAAATTCCTCCATCGGGCCCGTGTAACAGGGTTTCTGTGGAAGTGGAAGGAGTGCGAGTCGATGCTTTGGTGGATACAGGTGCGACATTGTCTGTGATACGTGCTGATTTGTGTGAACATTTAAGGAAAGTAATGACGCCTTATGATGGCCCCACATTAGTTGCTGCCCAGGGGAACGTCATTCGCCCTTCCGCGTTTTGTACTGTGCGTGTTTTCATCGACGGCATCCGCCATCATGTCCAGTTTGCTGTCCTGTCCCGCTGCTCTCACCAACTAATTTTAGGGTGGGATTTTCTATCATCTGCTTCCGCGGCGATTTGTTGTGGACAACGCGTCGTTCACCTTGCTGACATGGACTACATGCTTGACGACGACAATCAGAAGCCACTTCGTCTGGTCGCTGCGAAAGACATCGAACTGCCGCCACTACAAGAGCAAATTGTCAGCATTACGTCCAATGACATCTATCACGGGGATGTATTGGTCTCACCGTCACCACTTTGCGTTCGCAAAGGTATAGTTCTTCCGTCCGGTGTCGTTCGTTTTTGCAATGGCTCGGCAATTGTCACCGCTGTCAACTCTACACCGGAGAAGATCTTACTGCCACAGGGCACTACTGTGGCCCATGTTGCTGACTTCGAGCCTGTATTTGTCACGCCACTTCAGGCCATCACATCCAAAGAACCTTGCCTCGGTGAGCATGTTTCTTCCTCCGCCTTTACCACAGCTATCAGCAGCGAACTGACATACTCACAGAGGCAGCAGCTGCTCGCATTGTTACAGAAACATGCAAATTCATTCGACATTTACTCGTCTAAGCTGGGCCGCACTAATACTACAGCACATCGAATTCAAACTGTTGGGACATCTATCGTACACCGCCGACCCTACCGCGTGTCTCTAACTGAAAGAAAAATTATAGAAGAAAACGTTGCGGACATGCTTAAACGGGAAGTCATCCGTCCTTCATCTAGCCCTTGGTCGTCTCCCATTGTTTTGGTCCGCAAAAAGGATGGCTCTGTGCGTTTTTGCGTGGACTACCGGGCGCTCAATAAGATCACACGCAAGGACGTGTACCCTATGCCACGCATTGACGACGCCCTTGATTCCCTACAAGGCGCGGAATTCTTTTCAAGCATCGACTTGCGTTCTGGGTACTGGCAGATTCCCATGCATGAAGACGATAAGCATAAAACGGCGTTTGCAACCCCCGACGGGCTATATGAATTCAACGTGATGCCTTTCGGGCTCTGCAACGCACCCGCGACTTTTGAGCGCATGATAGATACCGTGCTGCGCGGTCTGAAATGGAAAAGTTGCTTGTGCTACCTGGACGACATTACTATCTTTTCGTCAACGTTTCCTGAGCACCTAGAACGACTGGATCAAGTTCTGACGTGCCTTGCCGGCGCCGGGCTTCAAATAAACACTAAGAAATGCTCTTTCGCTAGAAAATCTATCAAGGTCTTAGGACATGTCGTTAGCAAAGATGGCATCCGGCCCGACCCTGACAAGATTTCTGCAGTCCTTCACTTTCCGCGTCCCGAAAAACCAAAGGAGCTTCGCAGTTTCCTTGGCCTCGCCTCCTATTTTCGCCGGTTTATACAGAACTTCGCTTCTATTGCTGCTCCATTACACCAACTACTCGTTTCGAACGTCCCCTTTCTGTGGTCTTAAGAATGTGAAACGGCATTCGAGCTGTTGAAGCGGTCACTCACGTCTGAACCTCTGCTCTGCCACTTTGACGAAGCCGCACCGACTATCCTTCATACCGACGCTAGCGGCCTTGGTATAGGAGCCGTTCTTCTACAACGCGACAAGTCTTCCCTAGAGAAAGTTGTTGCATATGCCAGTCGCGTACTCACCCCTGCTGAAAAGAACTACACTATAACTGAGCAAGAGTGTCTGGCTGTGGTTTGGTCGGTCCAGAAGTTCCGTCCCTATCTCCACGGCCGTCACTTCACAATCGTTACGGACCACCATGCCTTATGCTGGCTTTCTACACTGAAAAACTTGTCCGGACGCTTGGGTCGGTGGATACTACGCTTGCAGGAGTACGACTTTGACATAACTTACAAGTCAGGCAGAAAACATCGAGACGCCGATGCTTTATCTCGTTGCCCGCTTCCGACCACCCATATAAGCGTTGGTGAGAACTCAAACGCCACATCTACCAAAGTTCATACGCTCGCATCAATAACGCAACCCTTTTCGGACGAACAGGCAACATTTATCTCCCACCAGCGGTCCGATTCATACTGCAGACGCATGATGGACCACCTTTCGGGAGTTTCTCATCCACGAAACGCGCGACTCCGTCGTCAACTCCTGCACTTTAAGCTGGACAATGGGGTTCTCTACCGCCACGTCTACCACCCTGACGGTCAGCGCTGGGTTCCTGTACTGCCACGCTCTCTTCGACTTCAGGTGCTCGAAGCCTTCCACGACGACTTGACTGCTGGTCATCTTGGTTTTAAAAAAACTCTCGACCGCATTCGATGTCGTTATTACTGGCCTGGCCTTTCTTCTAGTGTAGCGCGGTACGTCGGTTCCTGCTACCCATGCCAGCGTCGTAAACTCCCCACGTCTGCACCTGCTGGACCTCTACCGCCACTTCCGTGCCCGTCAATGCCTTTCGAGGTTGTAGGTGTTGACCTTTACGGGCCTCTCCCCGTCACATCTGCTGGCAAACGATGGATAGTGACCGCCGTGGACCACCTGACACGATACGCTGAGACTTCCTCTGTTATTAGAGGCTCAGCTGTGGAAGTTGCAGACTTTATTCTTCACGCAATAATACTGCGTCATGGGGCTCCTCGTGTACTGCTTAGTGATCGCGGCAAAGTGTTCCTGTCACAAATGGTAAATGAAGTACTCCGCGCTTCTGGAACTACTCACAAGACTGCTTCAAGCTACCACCCTCAGACAAATGGTCTTACAGAAAGATTTCACCGAACCCTTGCAGACATGATAGCCGTTTACGTCCAACCCGACCACAAATACTGGGATACTCTTTTACCATTCCTGACATTCGCTTACAACACCGCCGTTCAGCGAACAACTTGCTACTCACCGTTTTATCTCGTGTACGGACGCACCCCGACTACCTTTCTCGACGTCTCCTTTTTTAGCAGCCATGGGGATTCGTGTCAGTCTTCTAGCGAAGAATACATTTCCCGCCTGGCTCAGTCTCGCCATCAGGCTCGCATCAATACTGAAGCGAGACAGCACGAGCGGAAGATCACCTATGACGAATCCCACCGCGTTGTGTCTTTCCAACCTGGTGACGAGGTGCTGCTTTTGACACCTATTCGCACTCCTGGTCTCTGTGACAAATTCCAACCACGCTTCATCGGGCCATACATTGTTTTAGAACAGACTTCGCCGGTTAATTATCGTGTGACACCACTCGTCGCCCCAACAGACCGCCGCTACCGCAGCACAGAGATTGTCCACGTTTGTCGCATGAAACCTTTCACGCGACGTTCCCCGTCACTTTGACTTATGGCGGCCAGGGTGTCCGCTTCCAAGTGGGGGGAATTAGTGTGGGCATTTGTTACTTGCATCGTCCTCATCCCTGCATGATCACAATCACCATCATCCGCTTGTCTCTTTGTCCTCATTGCCACTCTGGTTCATCATCATCGTCATCGTCTGTGTACTGGCTCTGCCCGTTCGTTTTGCGAGGTCTTTCCTCAATTAAACGCTGTCGCAACCCAGACTACCAAGACTTCATAATATATATATAAATATATATATATATTTATGTATTGAAAATACCTTACAGGCCAGAAGGCATTGAGTAAGGGGGGTTACAGTGAAAAATCGCATGTAAATTTCAAAATAAAAACGGTACAATGTCGGTTAGTAATAACAAAAAAAAATTAACAAAGCAATAAGTCAGCAATACGTAAACATGGCGATGAAGTATATAAGAACACTCCGTAACATAAAAACCCTCGGAAAAGAAGTAAAAGAACGTCAAGATGAAATATTAAGGAAATGCGTCTGAACTTTTTGCCGAAACGTGTTGGGGTTGCTATCAGAGGCGATATCGTCGGGAAGATCATTCCACATGCGGATGGCTTGTGGTAGTGCGGATGTGTTGAACGCGTTCGTGTTTCCAAAAATGCGAGTGAAGCTGAGATGGTTATGTAATCTGCGTGACGTGTAGAGCGGGCGTTGAAGGTGCAACGACGATGTTTTGTTACTGTAGACGTACTTATGAAATAGGCATAACAAGGACACGTGACGACGAACATTTAATGCTTGGAGGGAATGATGGAGTTTAAGCTGAGTCACACTGGAATTGATGTCATAGTTTCTAGAAATGTAACGGGTGGCTCTGTTCTGGATTGTTTCCAGCATGTTAATTTGATACTGAGCGGAAGGGGACCAAACAGATGAGGCATATTCAAGTTGCGGGCGGACGAAAGTTAGGTAAGACATTTTGCGAATGTTAGTGGGACAACGACGAAGGTTTCGGCGTAAATACCCCAATGTTTTGGAGGCTTTTGCACAAACGTTAGTGATGTGATCAAACCAGGAAAGCCCTGGTGTAAGGTGGATGCCAAGATACTTGTAAGAAGTCGCCGTGGAGAGCCTGTCACATTGCATATGGTAAGTGAAGTTAGATATGACCTGTTTACGTCCAAAAGAAACAACTTTACACTTATTAGTATTCAACCTTATAAGCCAAGTGCTGCACCAATTAGAAATAGTGTTCAGATCATCTTGAAGGATGGAGTGATCGTTAGGACAGTTTATAGGTCTGTAGAGCATGCAGTCATCAGCGAAGATTCTGATATGCGATGATATGTTAGTTGGGAGGTCGTTGATGTAGATAAGAAAAAGTAATGGGCCAAGAACGCTCCCCTGTGGGACGCCAGAAGAGACATACGAAGAGGGAGAGGAAGAATTATTAACGATTGTGAACTGCTTGCGAAGTGACAGAAAATTGCGTAGCCAAGATAAAGTGAGGGAGTCTAATCGGAGGGCAGATAATTTTGAAATAAGGCGACAATGGGCGACACGATCGAATGCTTTGGCGAAATCAAGAAATATGCAATCAGTCTGTAGGCCATTATTTATGTTGTAATGAATGTCTGTAGTGAATTCTAGTAACTGCGTTTCGCATGACATGCCCTTTCTGAATCCGTGCTGGTTTGAAAAGAAGAATTTGTTAGTCTCGAGGTGACTGTATACGTGGGAGGCGATTATGTGTTCGAGGAGTTTGCAACATATGCATGTGAGCGAGATTGGGCGATAATTTTTAGGTGAGTTCCTATCTCCGGAATTAAAAATGGGTACTACTTTGGCTATTTTCCAGTCGTCTGGAAGTTTTCCAGACGATAGCGACTGTCGAAAAATGTGGTATAATGTAATGCTAGATATGGAAACAGTATTTTTAATTACCTTAGAGTTGATATCATCTATACCAGCTGATGAGGATGCCTTAATCTGTTTAATTCGACACGCGATACCCTCCACCGTAATTTCGATAGGCTGCATGTATTGGAAGTTGTAATCAGGGATATGTGGTACGTCAGAAGAATCTTCTTGGCTAAATACAGATGAAAAAAAAGGTATTAAAAGTAGTGGAGCACTCGTAGTCTGAAAGCGGAATGTTGTTTTCATTAAGTAATGACAACTGGTTGGAACCGTGGTTAGGGGATATGAGGCGCCAGAATTTTTTTGATAAGAAAATATATAATATATATATATATATATATATATAATAATAATATATATATATATAATAATAATATATATATATATATATATATATATATATATATATATATATATATATATATATATATATATATATATATTCAGGCGTCTATAGATACACTACATGCAGTCGTCTCCAGCGGGAATACAGTTTCCTGTGCAAGCGGAACCACCAGGAAATGAGCACGACTAGGGATTTACCTCTCCTTTTTTCTTTCTCCCCTATGCAGTAAACAGCACGCGAATGCGCCAACCGGTGGTCTATGAAGTCGAGGGACTCCGCAGTTTGCACGAGTGGGGACTTAGCGTATGACTCATTCCAACAATCCTAGCAGAGGAAGCACAAGACTCGGCTGATGGTGGTAGCACTGACGAGCTTGTGGAACGGCTCCGATGACCTAGTCCGAATGCTTCAACATGGTGTCACTTTCACCGAGTGTTTGGGGTTGAAACTATATGCGTATTCCTTGCGTTTGCGTCAACTTGAACATCGCCAACCTTTATTCGTGCAGATATGGTCACTTCGCAAAGGGAGGAAACCAGTCGAAACAATGAAGGGGAAAGGAGAAAAATCACATTTCTGAAACTAAACCTTCTGAAAATTAAAATTCCTGAAACTAAACTTATTACGTTTCTCAAAGACGACCTACCCAGCACAGCAAGCCAAAGTTAAGTGGCACGCTTGGGATGTAGCCTTTAACATGGCAGCAAAAAATATATATTGCAATCCGTTTAGTCGGCATCTATACGTTACGCAAAAAAAAACGACTCTGACAAAAAAAAATAATACGACACAGAGATGTTTGAAAACGCCAGGGAACATTTTTTCAAGAAAATGCGCCGTGAAGAATATTTTATTGTTAGCGGATATGGGTACGTGCACGCAAGAGATGCTAGGAACACGGTAATGTATTGTAGCAGCAGTTTTGCACATAAACGTATGAAAACTAAATGTGCTGCAATCACGCATGACAGCCGAATAGAAAAACTGGGACCGCCACGTAAATTTTCCATCTATTTGTTTTCCTGACAGCTCCATCAAAAATTAACATTACATGAAAATGAACTTAAGAAGCTATATAAGAAAACAACTTTCGTAGATTCGAGGTACTGAATTATATGAATGGATCACTTGTTGATAATGGTTACCAACGCAAACAAGTAGAGAACATAAATTTGATGGCGCAGTTTCTCCATCCGAATTTATTTAGTAGGCGTGCACATAAAAAGCATTCGCTTGTTGTCTTATCTGGACCAAAACATCTGTAGCGTTGTTTCGGCAATGTTTCTTCATAACTTTACCATGAAATGACTCATTCTTTTCTGTATTTGTACACGTCCCTGCATGTACACTACAGAGAACTGAACATTCATTCCCAAGTCACGCATACATCTATGAGCGAGGAAATAGCGTGCAGGTTAAAATGCTGCGCGGCAACACGTTTTTCAACGCTACGCAGCTGTACACTTTGCGGACAGCTTGTTGCTGCAAAAGGCTTGGCTATTTCCCTCTTCCCTGCATTTCTGTTTATGTCCCCTGTCAATACACGTCGAAATAATCGTGTTTCGAATAGCCTCGCAAAACAGACCGAACCTTGCAGTCCCGCGCATTGTTTTTTTTTCGTGACCGAGCTTTAATGAGTGTAATGTGTTTGCCTATTGCTGCTTAAAATGTTTAAAAACTCGTTGTTCGTTTTCATTCAGCGCCTCTTCAATGAAGTCATGATGCACTACTTTCTAAATAACACTTCATTGATTGATATGTGCAGTTTAACGTCCCAAAACCACCATATGAATATGATAGACGCTGTCGTGGAGGGCTCCGGAAATTGCGACCACCTGGAGTTCTTTAACGTGCACCAAAATATGAGCATACGGGCCTACATTTCCGCCTCCATCAGAAATGCAGCCGCCGAAGCCGGGATTCGATCGCGCGACCTGCGGATCAGTAGCCAATTACCTTAGCTCCTAGACCACCATGGCGGGGCAAGTAAAGATGTTAGCAAACAATAAAAGTGGTCTACAGGTTTGAGCCTACAGGTTTGAGCAAACTTTGCGAGGGACCGGAAGAGTAAACTGATGTAGTCTAACCTCCGCCCTGGTGGTCTAGTTGCTAAGGAACACGGCTGCTGACTCGTAGGTCGCGAGATCTAATCCCGGCTGTGGCGGCTGCATTTCCGATGGAGGCGGAAATGTTGTAGGCCTGTGTGCTCAGATTTGGCTGCACGTCAAAGAACACCAGCAGGTCGAAATTCCCAGAGTCCTCCACTACGGTGTCTTTAATAATCATATGGTGCTTTTGGAACGTTCAACCTCACATATCAAATCATTTGATGTAGTCTAACCAGAAGACATAGGAAATGAAGCAGGTAACAAAGAAAAAAAAAAGGCAAAGAGTGCGATCGCCACGTCCAGTATACCATTCTGGCCTTTTCTTTTACCACTTTTTTACTTTAGCGGTGGCAGAATCTTCTGCGGTGCTGGGAGCAAACCACGGAGCATGGATAAAAGCCCAACCTGAGTTGTTTGGCCCCTATATTGCACTGCGGGCACCAAAGGCAAGCGGCAGCCAGAGACTGCAGTGCGAGATGAACGAATGCGGTGTCTCGACGTGACCTAAGTACGCGAGCAGCTTCTACATCACCTCCCCCCGCGCAAAGCTATAAAGGCACCATCTCTCGGCCTGGGAGCCATCACCCGGCTGGTATGCTCACTCGAAGTGACCAACAACCAAAGGAGTGTAGATCGACGGTCATATACAGCAATGAACGCACGCTCATCCAACCTTTCTGGCCAGAACCAGCCCTGATGCTCGGCTTAAATAAGGCATGCCGACGCCGTAGGGACCTGTCTGCCAACGCAGCGCACTCAACATGTACGCTACCTTCCACAGTGCTCACCGTTTGATTAAGCCAGTTCTCTTCACTGATCAGAGAAAATCTGAGTGGGTTATGTTTTACTACAGATACAATAGTCAGCAGTGAATGGGTTGGTATATAAACTTTATTGGGTAATATACGTGTGATTACATGACGCGCGTTCGTGCGTAATTTCGTTCACATCCCTGGCACGTTGCAAGGGAATTGTGACAACATACCGAGAAGCAGCACCGGTAGTTGTGATTGCGCAATTAGATTATGCAGTCTCGGCACTTTTACTCCCGTGTTTGCGGGAGTGTTAGAAGCATCGCTTATAGCATTTATTTTTCTAGAACCGCCATCTGGCATATAGAAGTAATGAGGCACGCTGAAATCGCTAGCGAAAGGTGCTTATTAGTTCGCTGTAAAAGGTGTTAACATAACAAGGGGTATTATATAAAAAAGACTCGCAACACAACACAACAGAAACGGATGGTATAAACATGCTACCATAAAGAAATATCAGAGGGCGGACAAAGCACTAAGAGTAAATATGGTTTCAGTAAATTTTAAAGTACACTATTATTTGTTGTAACAGGTGTTTTCTCTCTATATTTCACTACAGATATTTTAGGAATGGCTGCATAATATAGTGTACAGAGTGCTGTAAAACTATTTCATTTTTCTCTAAAGAGAATTCACGTAGGTACACAGATACAGACCTGTATATAGGTAGCACAAACAAGACAGAACTGCGCTGTGTCACTTGAACAACTTTGCAAAGTTTCTTTAGCGTTCCTTTTCTTCATAGCAGCACTATTATACCTACCAAAACGAGAGCTGACACACTGGACTTTTCAGGCTCATGCCATGGTGCGTGCGAGACAAGATCCAAAGGGATCAGTTGTAAATTAAGGTGTATAACGCTTTCTTGAGAGAAAAAAAAAGAAATCTTGGGAACCTGCTTTCGTGACAATGTAACTACGCTTCATGGTTCGAGTCAACCGTAAACAAAACGGCCGACATGAGAATACTACTTGATTTGTCCAGAAATAGCGGCCTGTTGCTGCTCTCTTAAAAGGCATTGTATAATCGATTTGAGCTACTTCTTTGCTACATGCAGATTATTCATAACTAAGTATCATCACTCCTTGTTACAGACATGATGCCAGCGTATTGCAGGAGAGATACACACAGCCCGTGTGCTCAACTATAAGACTAATGAGGACAATGTTTTAGCGCTCAATTGTAGTCACCACATGTTGGAAATAAAAATTTAGAGGGAACCCCAGTCGGCCAGTCAAGAACTTTCACCAATGTTTTTTTTTCACCTACTCTACAACAACATGAATGATGTAGAGATACCAGTCCCGTAAAGTGCGCGCAAGAGTATAGCTAAAACGTGTAATACGAGTGTCATTATTAACACATAATACCACTAAACTAGATAATTGTCATTTGTTCACTCTATTCCCGTTTTAACGGTCCCCCAAGCGTACTATGGAAGGGATTACATTGTTTGAGGGTAGCGACATCATTATCACAGTGATAACATCATCACACAAAAATAAAGAAAAAAACAGAAGCTCCGTGGCCGTGCAGTTGTACGTAGGTACGTGCGTGCTGTACATAATGCGTCAGGCTCCTGTACCCCTCTAAGCAAGTTGAGTGTACACAACTCCGCTTTCTTTCGGGCCCGTTAATTTTGCAGTGATTCCATCATTTCACTATGCGGCATCAAGAGCTGAAGATTGTTTTCGAGGTAGCTGCATTTTAGATCACTTGTGATGACGAAGGAAATTATTGTAGTCTGGCGCTGGGGCGCTTTTATTTTGGTAATTCACAACAGTGATGCGGCTGCAATGGCAGCCAAATGGTTATGACACTAGCAGCCGAAATGGTAGAGGAGTCCTTTTGTACGCTCAGACAGGGTGCAGATGAGGTATTCGTTCGAGAAAACCTGCTAGCTCGCTGGTAAATTACGAAGGAGAGTACGAAAACCGGGAAAGAATTGCAACAAGAAAGTTTTCGCCGGCCAAGAGATAAAGAATTCGTTCCTTACCTTTAATCAACTAAGGCCTGAAAATAAAAAAAATGCTGTTCTCCTCTTTGCGTTTCTATTGTGTCTGCGTATATGCGTGGCATGCCTATTAGCTTACGTATTACAGAGGAAAATATTCAGTGCTTGTTTGCGAAACGTACTTGTTTGTTAGCGTTTTTTGAAACAATAATAAAAAAATGAGAGACGCACAAATAATGCCGTCGTCGAAATACTTCAGCATGCTCCGTGTGTATTCACTTGTAGCGCATCTCTATTTTTGCCTAATTACGCCGAGCTTCATTCATTCTAGTTTACCCTTGCTTCTTATAGCGAGTGCTACGAAAATCTTCCCCAATGAAGATACGTTGATGAGAACATTAGGGTTTATAAAAGTGCGGGATCGGAGGTGATAAATGTCAAGAACATCGTCAGAAGCACAGCCATGACATCAAAATAAATACTTATTGCAAAACCTTGTGTCTAACAGATAAAGTCTTCTTTCATAATGGTTGCTCAATCACGTGTGAAGTAAGACAAAGAATTATTTTATATAATTATTACATTTTTTGCTAAATGGACACAGGGACGTACAGTGAAGACAGGAAGTAGCTGTGCGAAAACAATGGGACTTGGAAGACTCTTAGCATAGCTCGGACGCCGAATGAACTCACAAAAACGCACCAGCGTATTTACGTCTGAAGTTAAAAAAAACAACAACAGCAAAACGTCAGCGCTTTCAGCTAGGACTTGTATTGTGCAGTCACAATATACCTCTCCCCTTTCCTTTTTAGCTTATTAAAACAGGAGGCATACGAGAAAACCTAAGTCGATTGATTTTTATTGGAAGCATTATTTCTTTTCTGATTCCCACATGGGGAGACTCAGTGAGTTAACTTTAGGTTATTATACAATTTTAGCGCATAAAAATAAAGTATTCTAGATGGCCCTCTGCTTTCTGTATAAGGCAAAAAAAAAGAGAAAATATGCGAATGACAAAAAGTAGGATGTAGCACAAAGCAGGGCAGAAATGAATTGAACTAAGAAAGAACTGCAATGAACTTTGCAAAGATTATTTTTTATCTTTGGACGTATTACTCAATAGTGAAATAAAATAACACGTTAAACAAACACAATATTGCCATGTTCTTTATTTATTTGGGAGGGCATTTTTCACGGTTTATAACAGCTTTTTTGAATTTTGGAACCCTATCAGAAATGAGGTGTAAAAAAAATGTGCCAAGACAATGTCATCACTTTTTCATTGACTTGAACCGAGCCCTGTTATTCAACAAAGACATAAGGCGCAGATTTTGCGGGTGAGCAAAACTAAAAAGGCCCACGCTCTAAGCGTTCCACCGAAATAGATAGATAGATAGATAGATAGATAGATAGATAGATAGATAGATAGATAGATAGATAGATAGATAGATAGATAGATAGATAGATAGATAGATAGATAGATAGATAGATAGATAGATAGATAGATAGATAGATTGTCTTCAGATAGTCGAGTCATCCATTTAAAAATTTTGGTGTACGTCCTATCAACAAAATGGCCAAGGAACAACAAAGCCATAGATAGATAGATAGATAGATAGATAGATAGATAGATAGATAGATAGATAGATAGATAGATAGATAGATAGATAGATAGATAGATAGATAGATAGATAGATAGATAGATAGATAGATAGATAGATAGATAGATAGATAGATAGATAGATAGATAGATATAGATAGATAGATAGATCAAATTCAAAACAGGAAAACTTCATGGCAATTCAGAGAAGAGTTACTCGGGTTGCTTACTGTTTGTGGCCAGAAACACCCACCACAGTGAAGCACTCAAGCATGCCTTGCACCAGCGTAAATATACCCTGACACAGGTTCAAATGAAGACTTAACACAAAGAAACGGCGAGCGTGATTGAGTTTTGAACTAGGAATTTCGAAGGAAAGCAGCGGTACAACGAAGAACATACCTTTAAAGCCTTTGAGAGATTGGGTATCACGGAAGTAAGAATAATGACCCAGAGAAGTTGGAGTAGACTTTGAAAAAGAAGAATGATACCACTCTTCGTACCTGTGCAGCCACTTTCGAGGTGTCTCGTGTAGGCTTCGCCTTAGGCTTGCAACATAAATGACATTCTGTCTCAGAGCGCTTGATGCAGTTCCTTTATCATGTTAATAAGAAATGGAACATCAAATATAACGAAAATGAAGGACTGAAAAATAGCTACAAATTCATCACACAAATAAGCCTGCTCTGGTTGTATAGGCTTTACGATTTGAGTGGCATTAATATTTATCCCTGGATGTCTACCTGAAATACAATGAAAATTTTGGAAGCGAGTACGTTCACATTGGGGATATCCCAATTTTCATGCGAGAGCATTGAAAAGCCCGTTTCGCAGAAATTCCTGTGTCAGCGCTGGTGCTGCGTCGGAGTTGGCGTCGTTGGTGTTGAGCGAAAAAGCATTATCTTGTCGAGGAATTATGACAAAATTGCAAATAAATTAAAATCAGTGGGTGTGAGTTGGAATCGAACACGGGGAATTTACGTAGCAAGCAGGTGTTCTGGCACACAGTCATGTGTGTGCTTGAAAATGCAGTAAAAATAACTTTTCTGCTTGGAAACGCAGTGAAAATTGCTTGCATGCTTCACAAACACACGCGTTCTTTATACATGATTCAGAATACAACATGCAATATTGTGGTAATACTGTGTGGCACAAGTGATCTGGCATGAGAATATGTTATTATCATACCTATTTTGTGGTTTCAAGCTGACCACCTATTGCAGATAGCAAACACGTTTCTGCGCGTATAAACAACCTTAAGACCATGTATATACGTATAGTGTGTGTTCAGCAAGGTCGAAAAGATTTCTCGCGCATAGTTGCTAATGGCTCATTGCATGCTAGCAATTACAAAAATGTTGTCATACGTGAAATCTTCCGTCAAACTTTCATCTTTATAGATCACCGACTTAGACTTCTTAAGTAACACCGTACAATGAAAAGTACGCACAAGGTCCGTGCATGCAGCTGCAGAATGTCGCTATAGTATTCAACTTTGGAAATCAAAGTTTAAGGGTGACCAAGGTTTTCGTAGTTTTTAAATAGAATCCGCAACTCTACAGGGTGCTAATACATGCGAAAAAGTGAGAACCACTTTGGTTGTTTTGAATATGCAAAATAAGCAGTAAAAGAATAGCGTCAATATCTGAAAGTTTCTAACGATATAACTTACAAAGTTTTCGTATTTATAGCATAAGCACAAGTCAAGTTTGCCTTTGTAATATTGAGCCATTGTATGCTAATGTGCCTAATTAGTGTTCGCATCAGATGGCACTGTTTGCACGTCTCTTCCATGGAGTCATTATTCACCGAGGCACTTAAAATGACATCCCTGTTGTAAGTAGCTCTATGATGTTCGAGGCCATGCAGAATTGCCATTGACGTGATCTCTCATTTTTGAAAGATTGAGTCGCTGCTCCGTTCAATACTTTCCTCACGAACCCACATCTGCAGGCACGCTGTGCTTTATCGAGCAGGTGTCTTCTACATGATGGATCCTCGTTCATCTATACTTTCTTCTGCGTGTTCAGGTCTGGCACGTAAAGCTAAAAACATTGTTTCAGCATATCGTGAGGTAAGCTAACTGAGAAGAAAGTTCAAAAACTAAACACAATGAGAAATTTCTAGACATGAACTAAGGACGAAATTATCGCTACTCACACGGAAACTGTAAGCTATCATCGCTCCTTTGTTTGCGTTCCCTTTGAATGTCTGAAATGAAATTTCTGGAGCATATCAGACAGGGTTAAGCGCACCATGAGCCTCAAGAGTTGTTTACGATGCTTTTGTCAACAAGATCATTGAATGTCGAACTAACTGGAATATGCGTTTGACATACAAAATCTGTAGAGATATATATTTATATATATATATTTATTTGCAGTACCTTACAGAGCCCTCAAAGTGCATACATACATACACACACACACACACACACACACACACACACACACACACACACACACACACACACACATACATACATACATACATACATACATACATACATACATACATACATACATACATACATACATACATACATACATACGTACATACATACATAGGTAATGATTGAATGATTGATTGCAGTAGAATATACGATTTCCCTCATGAACAAGCAAGCAGAAAACACACTAAAAAGTTAGTTACAATACGTGAGGTGTGAAGGGGAAATACACGAGATAATTTTACAGTAACAACAAAGCAGCAACACTGCAAAAAAAGACTGCCAAACGAGTTTACTGCAAAGAAATGAACAGAAGACGAAAAAAAGCAGGAGAAAAAAAGGATAGAAAAAAAAACTTTGGCAGCAGTTTAATGGGCACAAAGTATTAGGAAGATGTGATACAGCAGTTTTCGGTGCATAAGTATTTTCAAGAGTATGACAGAACTTTGTGTGGTCTTGTTATGATGCAAGATTATCTGAAAAACAGTTCCACAAACGAATAAAGAATGGAAAATCCAACTGACTGAAATCGTTAGTATTTCCATACATGCGTGACAAACTTAAGCTGTTATGCAGTCTGCTTGAAGTATATAACTACATAGCTAATGGTCTTATCGGTGCTAATAATCTTTTCGATCCGATCAAAGTTTTTTTTTCATTTTTCAGCAGCAAACATTTTCTTTCAGGCAGGCTTCATCAACTTTCTGTTTGTATGCACGTGGTTGAAAAGTACAGTCAAAACAATTACAAATATTTTGAACTTTTTCTGGTCTTTTCAGTCTCGAAAGCCTAATTGCCGCAAACAATAATTATGAGCACGTGTCTGAGAGTATTAGAACACTTGAAGCACTAAAGAGCTGTCTAATGATTGTAGCATGGCATGTTGAAAAATTTCAAAGTTAGCGGAGTCAACTTTTCAAATACCTTAAGAAGGGTTGTGTCTGTGTTAGATATTGATTCCTGTTCTTTCTTGACCTTTCTTTAGCCCTTTTAACAAATTAAAACTTGTATATATTTGGAGAAGCCTGCATCTGCAGGCAGAGTTTTGTCAACGGGGACAGCATTTGTCTGATCTCTAGGGAAGACATGAACCCACGCCATAAACATGGCCCTCCCATACTAACTGTGGTTAACCCCAAATTGAAGAGACAATCCCGAGAACACTGAGCCACAGGCGGCTAGATAGATATATAGATATATAGATATATAGATAGATAGATATATAGATAGACAGACAGACAGACAGACAGACAGACAGACAGACAGACAGACAGACAGACAGACAGACAGACAGACAGACAGACAGACAGACAGACAGACAGACAGACAGACAGACAGACAGACAGACAGACAGACAGACAGACAGACTGACAGACAGACAGACAGACAGATAGATAGATAGATAGATAGATAGATAGATAGATAGATAGATAGATAGATAGATAGATAGATAGATAGATAGATAGATAGATAGATAGATAGATAGATAGATAGATAGATAGATAGATAGATAGATAGATAGATAGATAGATAGATAGATAGATAGATAGATAGATAGATAGATAGATAGATAGATAGATAGATAGATAGATAGATAGATAGATAGATAGATAGATAGATAGATAGATAGATAGATAGATGTTCAATGTGCCTGTAGTTTCCTGAGAAATGATAAACCCGCAAAACGCTTAATGTGGTTACTCATGAGCGGTTATGTTTTTTTACTAGTTCAACTCTTGGAGGACGACAGAATTTTGTAATACAATGTCAACCTCTTCTCTTTTTGCGTATCTTTTTCTCTCACCAAGAAGTTTCTTGGAACCGCAGCAGCAGTGTATTGGCTTCCGAGTTATGAGAGCTGGGGCGAGGGGCCCAGTGCGTAAGCGCTCGGGCGGCCACGTCAGTAGCTTGATTATAATCCTCGTAAATCCTGATGGCCAGGAGCACAATATTGGCGTTTTGTGGTTGATTTAGTGACAGCCAGTCTTAGAATATGGTAGATAAGGGGGATATCTTCCCCGCTACGTAGTCAGCACATGATTTTAGTTCGTTACTATTGTCTTCGAATTGCTATGCGCGACAGCAAGCGCTCTTGCAAAATGGCTGAATAAAGCGGATGAGCGAACTTTAAGGCTCCGGCAGACAGAAACTCTCCTCTATCCTGCAAATATTAAACACTTCGATTCGAACATGAATGAGGGGTGCCCAAGCTGTGGGGATACCTGTGACATGTTCCACATGGTGTGGGCATGTACAAAAATCTCCACCTGCCCCCTTTTCTACCTCTTCCTGAAATGTATGAGAGACGGCCCTTCTCAACTGCTCCTCGCTAGAGTCTCAAACCGACTCCGGTGTGACCGGCGCGATTCATTCGGTGTCCCGCACTAGGGACGCCAACCATGTAGCGGGGTCATGCTTTTGCCCTCAGTCTCTTTTTGTTTCCACATTAAATGTTTACATTTCTCTTTCTCTCTTGTCAAGAAGTTGGATACGTTGAAAACAAAGTGTAGCGTAGCGATTAATATGAGGAAAACAGCCGAAGCTTCCAGCTTGAAGCAAACAAAATGAATAGCATACTCTATAGAGTCAGAGTAGTATGTAAGAGGCAAATACAACAGTTCAACCGAATCGTTACTTTCAGGCACTCTAGGTAGACGAGGTTTAGGCTTTATGCGAAAAAGCAATAAGGCTCGTATGTGGCACCACTCTTGATCACTGAAAGGTCACACATCGTGGCTTGTCTCGGACACCTTGGCTGCGTCACAACTCACTCATTGGGCAAAACTGTTCGGGCATAAACTATGGCAGATGCTTCGACTGCTTTTAAAACAGCAATAATGACATCAATAACCAAGTAAAATAGCGCTCACGCAAGAAAGACGCCGATGGGAAACGCTGCGACAACCACGCCACCATTCTGGAATAACAAGGAGCGGAGCGTCAAGTCCGACAGGGCTTTCTAACGAGCATGCTTCTTTTTTCGGTAAAGCCGGCTGCGAAGTCAAGCTACGAAGCTACAACACAGCTGCTCTCCCTCACCAAGACCACGCGGTGCCGCTCTGTGAGCAGCGCCAAAGTGGCCAAATTATAGTTGTGTGGAAACATGGAAATGAGCTGCGTTAGCGGCACGGGAGGTGCCGCTTTCTTCGGCACGCACCTCTTTATCGTGTTCTTGTATTTCCCCATGCGCTGCCTGTTAGAATGACGTAAAGGAAAAGAAGCGGCGTGCTTGTGGGAACAACCTCATCGCACTACTGTCTCGTCCACACTACGGCAAGACCTTGAAGTAAAGAGGTCGCTGTTTGGGGAAAGAGGAAGAGAATGAGAGTGAGAGAAGAAAAATCAGCAAGACAAATGGTTCGCTACCCTGCACTGCGGATAAGAAACTGGGAGTAGAGAAAGGGAGAGAAGACGAGCACAGACGCACACAAGAGAAACAACGGTCGCTGAAGTTCAAGTTTTTCCATGACTTAAGTGCTCCGACTTTTCATTACGGAATCGCGAGATTGGTGAAACTTGGTGAGCCATGAAGATAACTGAAGGGCTCAGACACCGTGTTGAAAGGCGTCCAGTAGTAGCTCTCATTTCGGGCAGTCAGAGTACTTAGTTTATTGAAGAGCGAGTGAAGGACAACCTCATGCAAATTCTTGATAGATTGATATGTGGGGTTTAACGTTCTAAAACCACCACACTATTATGCAAGACACCGTGGTGGAAAGCTCGGGAAATTTTGACCGCCTGGGGTTTTTTGACGTGCACTTAAATATGAGCACAAGGGCCTAGAGCATTTCCGCCTCCATCAGAAATGCAGTCGTCACAGCCGGGATTGGATTCCGCGACCAGCGGGTCAGCAGCCGAGTACCTTAGCCACTAGACCACAGCGGCGGGGACATGGCAATTCTAGGGCAAGTCGCGGGAAACCAACTTTCTGGAGAAAAATAAGTGTAGAAAAGCCTCTCTTCCTCTTTTATTTCTGAAATTATTTAATAACCTCAGATTGCCATATGTGTGACCATGCATGAGCGAGTGAAAAAGAGAAGTAGGTAGAGAAGGAAGTGAGTGAAAGGAAGTTTTGAAGCTATACATTAAAGAGGTTACCTCACCTACACTTTCCTCCTTTTCACTTGGTTGATTTCCATCCATGTAAGCGAATATATAGGCAAGAGAAAGAAAGGAAGCAAGGAAAACAATCAAGGAAAACAATCAAGGGTTAGGCTTTGAGGGAAATATTTTTCGGCACCATTAAAAATCAGTGCGGGGGAGGCAAGGCATCCGCTCCTTCGTTGAAAGAACAAGGTGCCATGCCCCACGGTGTGCCAATGATGGCCTCGCTACGACGTGATGAGGCGGTTTCTCTGATGCACGTGTGCTTAACGGCCTCCATTTTATGGCGACATTCTGCAGCTGTTCTCTTTTGAGGCACTTTTGTTCCCCGAAAATTTTCACTGATATTGTTTTTACGTTCACACTACCCCTCCCCCTTTACCTTTCAAACAGGAGTAATCAGGAGGAGTAAATTAGGGTAGTATATAAATGAGGATCCGTATATAATGTTCGAGCTGCCTAGCTCATGCGCATAATATTTTTATCTCTCAAACCACCATACGGGAACAGTAGAACGACCGCTTCAAAATAAGCCTTATTCTAGGGTGTTTTCTTTTCATGGAATACATTTCACAGTGTACTGGAAGCTAACAAAAGCTGGTGTCATTATATTTTCACTCGAGGCCTTTGTTTGCTGTAATACGAAAAAAAAACATCCTATAATTAATTACTTGACCAGCACACGATCTATAAATCTGGCGAATAAGCGCGGTGGGGTTTTTTGTTTGTTTTGCTCTCTTCACTTGACCAGCACCGGCGACAATCAGTCCTCGATGTCATTGACCTGGAAGCATTTTTTCACCGTCTATCGACATCTCGCTTTTTTTTGCATTCCCTTACGTTAAAAGGAGTGTCAGTTAGGATTCTCAAAATATTTTGACTGATATAATCAGTATGGGAACAATGCACCCTGACAAAACACATATACACCAACTGTGGAAGTTGAAAATGAAAAGTAACTATACTAATCATTAGGCTTAAAGCATGCACAACGGCTATCGGGAAGGAAACAGCTTTAAGCGCTGTATATATAACAGTACGCAAGGGAATGAAAAACGACATTTTCTCAGTGATTGATTCAATGATCTTACAGGAATAAAAAAATGAGCAACAAACGTGGACTGTAATTAACAAAGAAAAAGCAATTTTCTTGCTGTTTAGGTGTTCCCTCCGTTTAAAAAAAGTTTATTCCCCTGCTAAAATACACAAAAATATCTACTTTTAACAATATACCATTCTCCAAGTCAGCAGTCAGAGAATAAAAGCTTTATTCACTATGTCCGGTGTATTGTGCGGGGTAGGGCTACGAGAACCCAGCCTACGTGACGGCTTCGAGTCATTGGACGAGGATGGTTTCCTGGGCGTAAAAAGTTATTACACACTTATTTGAGAAAATAATTCTACAATGTAAAGTTGAGAAATATGTTGTATTTTAACACCCATCAGAATTTTAGGAGCAATTCGTTCCTAGTTATTTAGGGGAAAAATTATTATACGGTTTATTCCAGAAAATTCTTACTGTACCTAAACTTCAGAAATTTGTTGTATTTTAACACCAATCAGAATATAGGGATCAACTGGTTCCTAGTTGTTTCGCAAGCAATGTGCCGCCAATGAGTCATCAAGTTTTTTGAGCGAGGGGTGACGAACAGCTCGAGCAAGTTCATCGACAACCGCTGCACCCAGAGAGCCTTGAGCTACGCAGCCAAAAAGAGAGAGAGATAGAGCAGAGCCGCCGCTCTCTCTTGCTCTTTGGGCGGTGTAATGGTGGTGTAATGCTTACGAAAGAGTGACGGGGAGGTGAACGATAATAGTAAGTTCCACGAATTATTGATGTAAACCTAAAATCACCAAGCTAAAGCACCCCCACCCCTTCCCCGTCCCCGTCCATTCGAGCTCGGTGCCGGCCACCCTAATGTGTTTTGAACGAATCGCAGCCCATAGCAGCAGCAAGGCCTCTGCCTAACATTTTGAGTCCGCAGCTCATCACTTCGATGAAATCTCGATGAACGAGTGTCCACGCTTCTGATGGCTATGACGGCCAATTGCCAAGTGGTCACACAGCACACGTGAGCTGAAGCCCAAGCCGGCCAGGGTCCTGATAAGCAAATCGATTCAAACACACCAGCTGAATATGTGTGAAGAAATTGTTATAATGTAGGGGCTCTTGCAGGAAGCCTAATAGTGCGTTAATAATTCAGGGAGGCCCATAATTTATCTCTTTCGGCTTATTGTCCTAGCACTAAGACATCGATGCACAGTCCGATAACGCCATCAAAAGCTTTTCATATGAACAATGAATTCAGCAGGCCGCGAAGCATCACGGTTTTTAAAAAAAACACAATAGAAAGTAACAAAAGCTACAAGAAAGGTATCTATAAAGCCCTGCATGTGGACACCGCTAAGTGGTGATTGATTAACATTCATGACGCTTAACCAACGTTCAGTTCATTGCGTGAAAGGAACGGTTGGGCAGGAAAGCAATGGTTTGGAAAGCTGACATGTTTTTGTGGTGACGATCACATTAAGTTGGAAAGAAGGAGGTGAAACTAGACCATGGCGTTTAGTTATAAGCGCGCTATCTCTTATTTTTTCTTGAAAAGTGGTTTTGTACGAAAAAATGTGTGCAGGCATACGTGGTATATCATCGCTGGACGAAACATGAAACAAAAAAAAGCTAGTTAGATTGTCCATGTACTTAAGGAAGAAGATGTTTGAAAATCTGTATCAAGTTCGATGACGTATAAGCTGCATGTCTGCAGCAACAGCGGGAGAAAATGAAAGACTGGTATGAACCAGAAATACGGTTGTCTGCCCCTAAAAGAGGCACAAGAAGGGGCCACGTTGCGAAAACAGTCTGACTACTACCACAGCGTATTCGTAGATCGTCTTGTGTAATGGTTTATACATTCCGTTTTCCCACCATTCCCACCATAATAACAGAAAGCCTATAAGTTTCATTGAAGCAGACTGCACTATGAGTTTTTCTACTGCTGCGCTGATAATTTTTTTAATTGAGCTCTTGCTTCAAGCAGCTCTCCTGTTCTCAATCTTTTTTTTTGTGTCAATGCATTAATGCGCGGCTCCTAGATGCTTTCAGGTTGAATATGTCAAAGATATTGCCTTAGTTCTCCATTTATCTTCAACGCTGAAGGTCGTTCATCAGGTGAACACACGTTTATTCTCGTCTATCAATAATTTTCTCCGCGCTAATTTACAATATAGGTGAGGGCGCCAGCCGTTTCGAACACCGCGACTCCAGCTTACCTGACAAAGGACGAAAAAGGCTCTGTTAAAAGGAAAAGAAGACCTGGAAGCTCCAAATCGATGCTGACGCCATTTACATATGTGCGTTGTCACGACTGATTATTTATTTTTCTGTCAGCGACAACGAAATGGTTAAGTTAGGGACGGACTTGCAGTGACAGTACCAAATATTTGTGAAACAGAGACGCCTTTATTGCTCACCGGCAGTAAGAATGCAGAAAGAAAGAGCTGAAAAAAAAGTACACTAACTGTCACCTTCAAGCCAAGGACTTACTCTGAGTGATAATGTATTGCTCACCTGTAAATAATATGCCCGTAGCGCTGGTGGCTAAAACGCCGTGTGGTAATAGGTTACAGTTCATGTACATAGTCGTCGTTATGACAAAAATTACAACCTTAAAATATAACGCTGGCACGTGCATCATTCTTTGCTTGTGTTAACAAAGACTTATTAAGGACGACCAACTTACGCATTGAGAAAGTGATCACCACACGTAAAAGCAACAGGAACCTGCACATGTATATATGGTCATAATATGATGCCGATACTTTAAAATGTTTAATCCAGCTAGCATCAAACTGCGAAGTAAATAAATTGTAAAGTTGTAAACTTTTGTCTTGCACAGGCTCATAAAATACACATTGACAAGCTTGCGCTAACTTGATGTAGTTTATTCGCAATTGGAAGGAGAAGCGGGGTTTTCATTTTTTTCGTTTGGGCACGTCAGATTCAGGAGGTTTATTGAAGCTGCATCGACAAAAAGTTACCGCTTTGTGGTACTGGCTCATGGCAAATATTAGCTGATAATCTATATGGGGAAAATTTAGATATTTCCACAGGTTTATATTCTAGGAGACGCTGATTAGCTACACTCTCTTGTGAATTTTTTTATAAAAGAAATACATAAAGAGAGCCCTATTGTAACCGCGCCTTATTAAACCATGCATTGTTACTGGAACATCAGCAACACTCCCTTGTCAGATATAAAAAAACGCTTATATGTAAAGGCTCATTTGCCATATTTTAGTGCACTAGCTCTCTCAGGTATTAGACATTTATGTCTTTAGAAGAGTGTGGGGGTGGAAATACGAATTATTACCTGCTATTTTTAATTGTTATATATACTAAAAAGCAACATGTGCCTGGTAAAGAACCAAGCACAATCTAATCTTATGATAACCTGCAGGTATAACAAGACACCTTACTAATCTTTGAGTAGAAACAAAATGACCATATTTTCTGCAGATTAGAGCCGGTATGTTTGAGAAGAGCCAGCTTTCACACATTATACATCACAGCTCGAGCGTTATTTCAGGCTGCTTTATTAGATTTCCAGCCTTGCGTGCGCTTTCTTTTTTATTTGTGAAGGAAAGAATATATATTTTAAGGCCTCATTTTTATTCATATCTTTAAAAATATTTCTTTTCTCCCCCTCGCCTTTTTTTTTCTATTTCTGTTTTCTCAAATGTCACACTTAAACAAAAAAATTGACAGATTTTTTGTACCAAGGAAATATTTATTATGCGAAGCATGCGGGATAAACGTTATGATAGTGTAAATTTTTATGAAAGTTAACATTATGAAAAGACGCTAAAAATATTTAGAAATGTTTTATGTACACATTTCTGTTTATACTCGCACGTGTTTAATAAAGCAAGTGATCAGCGTTGCGTAACTATGCCAACAGGAACACGAGTATTACCAACTATAGAAAGGGTAAACTGTTACGTAACATTCTTGCTTGCGAAGATGGTAACCCTGGCTAATGCTACGTCTGTAGATGGCACTAACCTATACATCGGGCATAATGCGGCCAACGCTAGTCCATTGGAGTACATATGTTGTATTTATAAAAATATAAACATATAAATATAAAATATAAAATATGAACAATAAAACCACTGTTGACATTAAACCAACATTACAAATTGATAGGGTCGTTTTCTGAAGCCGTTTTGAGACCTAGCGTCAATTCGTGGTAGAATTCAGTGAGCAAGCGTTTGAGATCAATGCACTCAATTAAGGGTAAAAAGGGCACTTGACATACGGAGCCGCATGCACGTGCTCTCGCCAAATGCGCACAATGAAGTTGCGGTCCCCTTTTTATGCTCACCCAACTGTAACGGTGATAATAGAATTGATTTATCCTCTTTTATTTCTTCACTCAATCCCGTAACTGTGAAGGGTGGTACACGTATGCCGCGACTCGCGTTGGACCCACCCCGTTGCGAGTTCTGTAATTGCGCAAAGAACAAAAAGAATTAGTCGACGTAGGGCTCGCGGCACGTGCTTCAGCCCCGCGCGTCACGTATGACCACACGTCACCTCGGAGGACAAAGCATGGGACTGAAGAGCTTCCGCCCGTTTGAGTAGTTACGACGAAATCAAAACAGGCCGTGGGCAAGCGGGGCGTGGTAGTGATTACATAGACTGTGCCTTAGCATATTCGGGATGTAACCAGACAGAAATAAAAGTGACAATGTCGAGCATTAGTTGTAGCGATTTGTTTCTACTCATTTCTCCGACTCGGCGATTGACGTTTTCGGCAGGAGACTAGGTGAAAATGGAAGAAATGAGATGCGAAGCCAAGGCGCATGATGCGGAAGTGCATTCTTGAAGGAAAACACTATAGCACATTGCAGATTTTTGAGAGTGCATTGTGGGTTCTTAGTGACAAGAGATACTGGCTTACCAATGCGGAACGGTGGTGATGAAAAAACGTTCAACTCGCCTTATCAAACGCATTCATGCTCTCGTATTCTATTCAGACATAAATGACCACATTGCTTCATAACGACCATAGGGGGTGCTTAATAGCAACCATCATGCCTGCAACTATTCTTATATCACGTGAGCACCACCAAAGCTGACTTCGCAAGTGCTTTGTTGAGCGTTGGCGAAGGAGATCCACTTTCATTATTTTTCTAACTTTTGCTTTCTTTTCAGGAATAAAGCGATGGAGTCTTTCATACTTTTGTAAAGAGATCAGTGTCAGCGCCATAGGAATACTTCGCTTGTTTTGCGACATTGCGCAAGCCCCACAGCCAGCCAGTCACATTCACAGGTGTAACACATCAACCCTCGAGGCAAGTGAGGCTTCTTCAATATCACTGGGAGCAATTGAAGCACGATACATGATGGTAGCCGTAGGCTTATGCTTGTGCTCAATGGCACACACTAAGGACAGGAAATGGTCGCAAGAACGAGAAACCCAACAATGAAGAACACAACTCCGGCCGAGGCCATTACCTTGGGATATATTGATATAAGTAGAGCAGACATAAGGGTCGAAATATAGAACCTACGTTTTGCTGAGCAAAAGACCTTTTGTTCATCTCTTCATGCAGTTCTGTTCCTACGCATTTATTTTTTTATTTGGTTGAGAGCTAGACGGGGCAAACTTTGTTCATCGCATCGCATGATACTATAAAAGACATTCCCGTGTAGTCTGTTTCCTCACAAAGATCCAGACGGAATTGGGCGTACGTTATGAATGCCTGCGGCTTCGCAATATTACAGGTGCGTCGATTCGTTGCCACCGGGTAACCGTTGAATGGGGAGTCACCACAATACAAAGAAAAGTTGTTTTTGTTTTCTTCCTCATATACTGTATTTCGAGTCACCGACATTCAAAGACGCTGGATAATGCGTTAGGTTAGAGGCAGCATTCCGCTCTCGCCCCATTTCATGCAACATTACGTGCCTTCACGCTTGTATTGCAATATTCTTAGTGAAATCTATTAAATTTCTTGCACGTCTCTTGTACATTTTTTTATGAGACTTCAGAGCATGAAACTTTTCTACAACGCCAAGAGTAATAACGAATACAGCGCACATTATTATTTCAGAGCCTATGGTCGATAAAGCATTTGTTTATAATGTGATGCCTTTCCGCAGTCTGATTATGATAACGAAAATGCGAGCAGAGGACAGCAAACTGTATTTTCAACGTGCCTCACCCTGATAGTTGGTGACGTAGTGGCTCGCGAGAAACGTTAATTCTTTGAACGTCTGTGTTGAAATTTCATAATTTTCAATTGTTGCACTCCTTTATATATGTCTAATGATAGTACATGAGGCATAGTTTCTTGGAACTCCCTTAGTTGTTGGCTCATCAGAAAAATTGGCCTCATATCTGCATGTTAATCTGCAAATGTCGCCGAAAGACGATAGTCTTGCGTGTGGAGAGAATGAACAAAACATTTATTTGATGTTCTGCGCAAGAACTCGGTAAATGGTATTCTGGAGGCGCTGCGTTAGAGTGCCTCGAGCGTGCGGCGGAGGCGAACGAGTGCATCAAGTCATGTAACACGTGAGACATGAGCGCTATCTGGCAGTTTTTATAAAGCGCGTGGCGCACGCCCGTCTCAGAGATGATAAAGTGTAGAACGCAAGGCGATGGGTATAGGTTCCACCACCGTGTCGTCTTAGAAAAGCGTTGGAAACACTTGTCTTTTCGTGCAAGCGTAGCATCGTTAGCGCAGCGAAATAAACGCTACGGTCCCTAGAAATACTTATGTATGCCTTCTTTAATAAAATACGCACAGAATATAGACGTGTTATGATTCCCCAGATATTCGCAATAATTACTTTTTAATTGACAATCGCACAAGTATGAACGCTGAATCTTGAGCAACATTGGTGGGCGCTGCGGATGGCGCCGACCGCTTGAGGTATTGGCTGGTGCCGTTCAGAGTACTCGGTACCGTTAAAGATAGACAGACAGACAGACAGACAGACAGACAGACAGACAGACAGACAGACAGACAGACAGACAAAACTTTTGCGTCGAAGGTCCCCAAAAAGACTATCGTCTTTAATGAACATCATGATAATAGAGAGAAAGAGAGAGAGAAGCAACGCAAGAAACCTAGAGAAGCTAACTGGGCTACGTCCTGTTTGCTACCCTGCGCACGGGGAGGGGAATTAGGGAGTAAAGAGAGAGAGAACGAGAGGCACATTTTACAACACACAGAGCAAGGTTTCATACGCACTCACTCAATACAGTTGCATTCAAGTAGTGCGGAAAAGTTTTCCTAACCATCTAGGCTGCCGTGTTCTGTGACAAGGCTCTCGAGACCTTTTTTTTTTCGGTACAGGACCAATAATCGTGTCTCCTCGGGGTTACGGGAGACATTAATAAGTCAAGCCCGTAATAAGTGCATGAGCACATTGAAATGCTCTTGGATTAGTTTTAGAGAGGTAGCAGAGGACGTCCCAATTTTCAGCTTAATGCACTTAATGAGAACTTGGGGTCGACTTTGCCTATTTAGAACTTGACTCTTTCCTCCAGATGTGTTGGATCTAATAGTACTTTACATGTATACGTGGCTTCCACGAGAGATATAGTCTTAAGGGCTGACTCAACACGCCCCCAGCAAGCTCCTTTTACGACGAAAGCTGTTGTGAGATCACAACTCGGGTCATGCGTGGCGCCGTAGTTGTCCGCCGACGCAGGGGTCCGTAACCAGTATCGAAAGAAAGAAACTCAGTATGTAAAAACACCAAGGACACAGTAGGGTTTAAACCCGGGTTCACTGCATGCTCGCCCATTATTATACTACAGAGCCGCAACGGTGTTTGTTACCTGTTCTTAACCTTACCTTAGGCAGGATTTATGTCTGGAAAGGAAACGTGTTTCCATGAGTAACAAAGTGTTTTAGAACAGGAAAAGAACAACCAGGCATCACACAATGCGAATAGCGTAACGAGTGGGTCGTCCAATACTCCAACCCATTACAAAACTTGTTCTTTATCACCTAATAACTGTGGCGCACACCCACTTCAGGCATGAATCCTCATTTGGGCCAGAAGAAATAATTTTCTGTATGAAAAAAAAAAGACACAGGGATAACACAGGGAAAGAGCTGAAATTCGACTCTACCAAATTTAGAATCCATGAATGAAGCTACTCCTGCGTCAGTACAACGAGGTTAGTATTTATATTGTTGCCCCGCCACGGTGGTCTAGTGGCTAAGGTACTCGGCTGCTGACCCGCAGGTCGCGGGTGCGCATCCCGGCTGTGGCGGCTGCATTTCCGGAGGAGGCGTAAATGTTGTAGGCACGTGTGCTCAGATTTGGGTGCACGTTAAAGAACCCCAGGTGGTCGAAATTTCCGGAGCCCTCCACTACGGTGTCTCTCATAATCATATGGTGGTTTTGGGATGGTAAACCCCACATGCCTATCATAGTAATTATATTGTTGCTTTATACTTTTACTTACTTACCACCAAAGTTTTAGTTCATTTAGTGCCTGGGACGAAAGTGATTTTGCTTTTATTTCGGACATGTCAGCATGGTAAAACGTCACAAGAAGGCATGACGTTACCTTGAAGAGCGTCTTATTAAATGAAGCATATACTTACACTCACTTTATAGTTCAATTCTTTGCTTAGAACGGTTTGGACGTACAAGAGAACGTAATATAGAGCTTTTTGGCAGGTAAACAACATTAAAAAGCACTCATTGCTGTTGAGGACAGGACTCACTCCATTCGCTCTGCGTCAAGGTTGTTCAGCATTTCCCAAGATGCTCTCAAGAGGCCCATGAATAGTTGAAAAAATCCCTAATTCAAGTCAATTAGAACCGCGTTTTAAAATTGAGTTTTATTGAATTTTTTATACTGATAATTTATATATATTAAGAAATAAAAAAATCAAAACTCACCGCCTCACAAATCCAAGCTAACGAAGTTGAAAGCCACAAAGTTCTTGCACAGTTCTGCATCAAAACAGGAAAGAGATGTGAAGAAGAGGTGTCAGAACATGTCAGGGTATCTAGTTCGATAAAGACATTAGCACAAGGAAAGACTGACGGCGTTTGATCTCAAAGGCTTTCGGAGCAGCAGAGAGCGGTAGTTTGTTAGGATTCAATGCGTGGAGTGCAAGAACTGAGCTCAAAAAGACTGCGTCGCAGCCCACGGAGTGAATTTCGAGTGCTTCTACTGGTATCACTGAACAAATGAAATTTTTTTTCACAGTCTCATTTTGCGCCACATGTGGGGTAAAAAATGAAACACGTGGCGTCTTTTTTATTTCTTTTTCTAATGAACATTCGAACGCAGGCAACATGGTCATATTTATGTAGCACGGTACCTTATGCACAAAGGAAAGTTTCTGTATGAACTTTTAATCGTAACTAGTGGATTAAAGATATATATTCGCTATTTTAAACGTTTTGTCTTGTTTTAGCCTGTCCTACCTACACAGAAAAGGATTCCACTAATGAGAAGCAACTTTGATCGTTTTAGAACGAGCCCATTTCATTAGGCTTTAGTTTTGGTACAAATTATCTGAGTTATTGCAGTTTGAGGCAGAAAATTTAGAAAACATAAAACTTTACAGCCTACCTGATTATTTTTTGTTGTTTACAGAACCAATAAATGTAATAAAAATCAAACAAAAACAACCATATTACGCAAAAATACCTACACGAACGCCTGTGTACTGTTGAAGTTGGAACAGCTGGTCATTTCACTGTCGTCCTCAGACTACTATTTACTAAATTTTATGAAGGCTACTGTATTATCTCCATACACAATAGACACTCGATAAATCACATGTGAACATCTGTAGCAGAATTGCAATGATTGATTGATTGATATGTGGGGTTTAACGTCCCAAAACCACCATATGATTATGAGAGACGCCGTAGTGGAGGGCTCCGGAACTTTTGACCATCTGGGGTTTTTTAACGTGCACCCAAATCTGAGCACACAGGCCTACAACATTTCCGCCTTCATCGGAAATGCAGCCGCAGCCGCTGGGATTCGATCCCGCGACCTGCGGGTGAGCAGCCGAGTACCTTAGCCACTACACCACCGCGGTGGGGCAGCAGAATTGCAAAACTCACTGGCATCTCGTCCCCGAGTTTCGCAGCTAACAGAGCGCCGAGGTCGGTTGCGCCTAAGCCTGGAAGGCGGTAATTTTAAGCGCTTGTCATGGGGTAAGCAATATTAAACTTTATTAAACTTTTATAACGCTCAAACTTTAATAGTCAAGTTTATCAAGCCGCATGACAATCAGTTTTGACATATAGCTATAGGCGCAAACTATGCTTTCTTACAAAGTATCTTTACCAGGGCAAGCTATTTCTTTTCGTAAAACATTTCGCACCCTTTTCAACATTTCTATTTTATTATTTTGCTTTCCGTGTTGTACATTACAAAAATCAACGTGCTATTTATTTTCCAACTTTTCTAATTGTACTGTAATAAAACAATTAGGGGTCAGATATTTGTAGCAAAACTAGAGCCGACTGAAATAAGTCAGTTCTGTAGAAATTCTACTAACCGTGAAATGAACTGTGAGTGGGCCTGTGCGTCAAAATTATTACTATTTAAATGCAATTCAAGCCTATTATTGTAGGTTGCTTTTCAGCATTACCGACAATACACAAAGTTATAAAAGTATTGCGGCAATGACGGTTTTGTATATCTATTTATTATAGGTAAAGCAAGATCACCTTCACTGTGTTTGCTAAAGCGAAAATTCACCGAATAAGGGAATACGAAAGGCCTGTCAACTAGCTTCAGATTACGCGACGGCGCCCTAGCCAGTTATTTTCTTTACAATACCGACTTGAAACAGAGAACACCACAAAATAAAGCAAAGAAAGAAGAATAATCCACCAACACTGAGTATACGCTACAAAAACATTCCTCAACTTCAGCGCCTGTCATGCAGCAGCAACCTCGCAATCCGATTACTGTGCCGTTCCTGTGTCGATGTTACTCCGATTTTGCCAGGTCACCACACTTTCTTCGCAATATCTCGTTTCCGAACGAGGTGAAGCGTTGGGCGAAACCCCTTTCAATGCCCGGTCGATCATGCATTATGCTCTCGGCACCTCGACCTAAACTCGCAGATTTCTCATATGAGCCTTGGGGCACGCTGGTGTGAGCCCTTCTACCTTGACTCGCACGCTCGCGTGTTCAAACAACAAGGTGATTAAAATCAAATTTTCTACAATCTTAATGCTGCGACACGTTGAAAGCAAAAAGCAAAAAGTATTGCAGTTTGGCTGGTTGAATATAACTAAGAAAATTAAGGACAATAAGAAGGAAACAGACAGGGTACATATGTAGAATGGGCGATGAACCGTAGAATAGAAAGAGAAGAACCAATGGATCGAGTGATATTTCATATTAGGTGCCAGAGTTCTAACATCGGTACGATATCAATATCCCCACTTTCTTTTCGTTAGTTACGATAATATACGCGTAATAAATATTGTCGCTATAATAAAAGCAAGAAAGACCGTGGAAATAGTATTATCCGTAACAGCAAATACGAATTGCTCATGTCAAGTTTTCCTGATTTTTACTGCACTTTTTCACCTGCAGCCACACACACTAACTAGGTGACGTTAGCCTAAAAAGAGTAGATCTGCATGGAAGCCTTCCCTCGATAAGCGTCCATGCACGTCTGCCTTACTCAGTCCAACATAACCTTGTTAGTGCATGTGGCGGCCAGTGGTTCTCCAATATTGTTTGCTGAGACCTTTCTACAACCTATTTGAATCTCATAGTGACACATACAGGAACAAGGGGCTCATTATTTTGTGAAAAGATATCATTGAGTTCTTTTTTTATTATTAGTGTTGGTCATAGTTGCCGGTGGCAGAAGTTAACACAGAGGTTAGCCAATTTAAGTTTCACACAAATTACTCTTCTTGCAGGAGCTACCGGTAAAAACGGTACTTCAGTCTCAGCTATTTTTGACCTCGCTTTGCGCTTTGCAGTTTCACCATTCTTCACTTCGGAACGATTTTGTCATTGAGAGCACATTGCTAGGAACAAGCACTCTTTGTCGCTGTGGCGGTAATAAATTTTAGTTGCATTGTTCTGTAGCAGTCACGGCAGATTATACTGGTTTTCGGGAGCAGCTGCCGTGTTACAGTAACTCTCCATGCGTGCTGAAATCTTCCGTAACGGCGTGTTTGTGCAGCAACTGGTATGACATCACCGACACGGAAGAGAACGTGTTGAAATCAGAATTCGACAAGAGATAACAAGAATGAAAAAAATTGGTCACACACACACACACACACACACACACGCACACGCACACACACACACACACACACACACACACACACACACACACACACACACACACACACACACACACACACACACACACATATATATATAGTTTTTCTCCACGCTTAAAGAGAAAAAGGAAGCTGATGACAATTGCAAAATTGACATACCCTTAACTTCCTGTACTTTGTGCCACGACCGACATTACCGAGACCGGTGGTTTCACTGGTGTGCTTTGCTATGTGTGCCCGCAGGCTTTCGCTTTCAGAATGTTCGCTCCACTCTCTTGATTTGAGACCAAATGCCACCGTGACCGAGTTTGCGCCCGGTATAATCGGTCAACCAGAGTGATTTGGCTCAGACGAGGCTTATGAGGAAAAACGAGAGATCAAGGATGATGGCCACCAAGAAAACCATTAGCTCTGTGAGAAGTGCTATACGGTAGAGTGGGCTTGTGGTCTCCTGCAGTGGCTAATCTTTTTATGTGCGTGGCTGGCCGGGAACATGAAGGAGATCCCCAGAACACCCGACAACACTTCGCATTTCTTTCTCGTCCTTAATTCTTCAGTTCTCGCTCTTCCCCCTCACATTTTCTTGTTTATTTTTTCTAGGCAGCCCTTCATTCGTAGAGCGTGTTGTTGTTGTCAGCATGCGACTTCTTTCTTTTTTTTTAGTGGTTCCTGGCGCGGGTTCACGGATGCTTTCGTATTCCCGTTGGAAAGACAGATATGAGTATTTTTGGAGAGTGTTTCTGTTCCCGAAGCAGTGAAGAAGAATTTCAATGGTACGACAGTCACGATAAGGCATCTCGAGTTCATATATGTATATAAGGCACTTGTGGTGGAATGTGGAGTAGCGTTACGCTGACAGGTCGAAGACGTGGGAGCGTACAGAGATGAAAGACTGAGACACGTCGATCGTGCACGAGCTTCACAACTGTTACGCTCTTGCTGTTGATGAGCTTTTCACAAACAGCGAGATGCAATCATGCGAGAATAAGAAATTTATCTGCGTATTTACCAAGCATCGCATTATAACGCGATAGCCTCAAAGAGCTCATTTCGCCGCCCGTCGTCGGTGATGGTGACGGCATATTAGCAAAATGAATTCACAACTAGTAAGTGCTTCTTAAAGGAGAGAAAAGAAGATAACAATGAGTCCCGTAACTATCTGCATCACGGTGCGACACCTCAACAGTGGCTCGCGAGGGATGGGAGTAAGGAGGGATTAAAAGAGATAGGAATAAAGCAGGGACGGAGAGACCTACATGCAGAAATAAGGAGAAGATAGGAAAGCTTTACACGGTCGCAGGAGTCCGAGGACGGGGCACCACTCAGCGAGAGCTTCACAACGTCAGAAGATGGCGGAGGGCGAGCCGGTCGGCCAGAGCTGCGCGGTCTTCGGAGATGGCAGGAGCACAACCAGTCGGCACGAAATCCAGTGAGCGAGTCTCGAATTCACGACTGGTGTAGCTGTAGACACATTAAAATAAGCAAATTTCGAAGAATCTGCGCAATTCTGGAATAAGTAGTCTTATTGAAGCTCATACAAAAAGAAATGAGGCAGTCTTTAAAAGTTGATTTCCTCTGACAGTATGGTGGTTTTGCGGGAAAATAACGACATGCGGTGAAAATCTATAGCGTTTATCACACATATGGTTACATCTACAGTATTTGTGTGATGTCCATCGTAAGGTACCTGCGTAGTATTGCTTCAGTTTCCTGAAGTCCTTAACCCTAAGAGAAAAGCTTCTAATATCATATGCGTTCTTCACAAATGACAAATTTTACTTCCTTCTATACAGGCTCCAAAAGTTTCTTCAAACTTGAATCTGTGCCGAAACCACAGACTTCCTGAAAGACGTTGCGTGGTTGTATAAAACAAGGTTACGCCCTCGCAGATTGGTGAAATTCCAAACTAGTAACTTATCTGATCATGCCTCAATATTCTTTACCAGGCAGAAATACAGTAGTAGCAAAATCTAAGTTTTAAGGCAAAAACAATGCAGCGAAAACTACGTAAACATTAGGTGGGCTTAGAAATGCTAAGCTATTACAAATCGCAACGTAGTCCCTGATCTAGACGCATTCTTATGTACCGTAGCTGTACTGGAAAACCCCCCAAAATGCTTGCAAAAGCCAAGCAAGCTTTAAGTGTATGAGCACTATATTTCTTCACAAATAGATCTACCATTTTTAAGCAGACTTTGGCTTTTGATAACGGAGCAGAGACTGATGCACTTCCGCAGTATTGTACGTGAGGTTCGCATTGGATATTTCACCATACATTATGAAGCTACGTGAAGAGCAGTCTTCGCGTAGCTTCGCAAGGTTTCCTTAAAATTCTCTTTCTCAAAACCGACAACAATATGCGGTCTCTAAATGATACACGAGCATAGGCAACATGGTTTGAGACATCGTAGCCTGCTAAGCTTCGCCCCCTCTTCTTGTGAAACAAGCCTTCGTCCTTATTTATAACTTATAATAGTTTCGAAAGGATGAGAGATATGAAAAGTTGTACACTTATCGAAAGGGAATAGCGTGTTGTACTGCGCCGTGATAAATTGTTTGCAAGTCCTTGTGGCGTAATATATTGTTTGCCCGCTAATAAGGTTTAATATCATCTTGTTACTGCTGCTTTATACCGAAGAAGCACCAATACATTATGTCAGTAAGGATTATTGCGTAAACGACATCCTTACGATAAATTAAAAAAATGATTACACTAGCACCGCCTAGCAGTTACAAATTGGCAGAGAGCACCATCAAACTGCACTATCCCCCCCTCCCCCCCTTGGCATTGAAACACTCTACACGATCCACGTAATCTATGTGATCTCGCAAAACTGCGACTATATAAGACAGCATATTAAGATAGAAATAAAGAACGCACGGCGCCTCTCAATCGATACTATGTCGAAGTAAGTACCATGCCTGGCTGGTATGACACCTGCTTTAATTCATTTCCCCTACATTTAAGTAAGAAATGTTCTAGTTTATCACTCAATACCGCTTTTATGTTCATACCACTTACCCTGCCGTGGTTTTATTAATATTGAATTTATTTTCATGCGCGAAAAAAACAAGTGTCTTTGTCTAATCTGTAAGTACCGCTGAAAGCATAATTGAACGTCCGTACCTTTAGCCAATCCAAGGAGCTTTTGTCACGCCACAGGCGCAGGTCATGCAGTTACGTTGATTGATAGAGATGTAGCGCACGTTCATTGCTCGCCCGATATATTATATCAGCATCCAGAATTCAATGAATAGTGAGTGGGCAGGATGGCGAGTAATGTTACATGGCTTCATTTCTAATGTAGTGACAGCTGCACACTTCAAAATTCTCATGAAAACAGCCCCTCAAGTAGCGTTCTGAAGGTCTCCTATGGTTGCTCTACATCTATTCACGTTAAATACCAAGGCTAACAATGATAAGATTGCGAGTGGTTGTTCTGACCTCTGTTCAGTACTGCGATTACAGGATTCGGTGGTCGTATACACAAAATGAAGTCGTAATGAAGACACTTGGGCCATAGGTATTCTTCACCAA
Organism: Rhipicephalus microplus; assembly: GCF_013339725.1. NCBI lineage: Eukaryota > Metazoa > Arthropoda > Arachnida > Ixodida > Ixodidae > Rhipicephalus > Rhipicephalus microplus. Next base: position 42,524,442 of record NC_051170.1, read on the forward strand.
ACTTTTTTTTTAAGCAAGCTGGTTCATCAACCACTAGTTAGCCTTTAGTTCTCTTTTAGTGTCGATATTACACTGAGTTGGTGTATAGTAATGACCCTTCACACAGCGATAGTGCGAAAAAACAACAACAATGAAACTGATATTAGTGGGTAGGAAATCCTGCAGATCCCACTCCCTGGAGGAATCAATCTAAAGTGAAGCACTCAGCGGAGAGCCGCATACATGCATCGCATTGCTTTCCTTTCCAGAAAACGGAGGCATTCACGCCATCCCATGTTCTTCAATATCGCACGTTTGTTACGCGTGCATGCATACCGTATCTGTTGCATACCATACTAATGAAGCGTTCATTCCGTCAATAAAATGCATGAGCTGTAATTTACTTACATCATGCACTCATGTCATGCTAAATACCAAATATATGTATGTATATATATATATATATATATATATATATATATATATATATATATATATATGGTAACAAAACAGCTTGAAGAGACACAAAGTAGTTTCATGCAAACATTTCTGTAGTAAACAAGCATACCATAATCTTCATATTATTGCCTGTGATTTATGTTCGTCATATAAATTTATCACACCTGGCCCATTTGGTCTTCATCTCTATTATGGCACAACCACGAGCACCCCAAAGATGTGTCATGTAAGTCATGCCGTGTAGCACAAACATGCCATCATTTGTACACTATAACCAGTCAGTCATGTTCGTCATGCATTTATGTCACGCCATACCGGTTTTGGCAAACAATAAGTTAACGAAGCAGCTGCGAGAGCACACAAACTGTGGCATGTAATGTCTGCCATTCATGAGAATGTGGGTCGTGATTTTCTTGTTTGGACTTCTCCTTTATGTTCTTCAGGTAATCGAGTCATGCAATCAAAAGTCTTGGTGTGCGTCCTATTGACAAAACGGCTAAGGAACAACAAAGCCACAGACAGACAGACAGACAGACAGACAGACAGACAGACAGACAGACAGACAGACAGACAGACAGACAGACAGACAGACAGACAGACAGACAGACAGACAGACAGACAGACAGACAGACAGACAGACAGACAGACAGACAGACAGACAGACAGACAGACAGACAGACAGACAGACAGACAGACAGACAGACAGACAGACAGACAGACAGACAGACAGACAGACAGACAGACAGACAGACAGACAGACAGACAGACAGACAGACAGACAGACAGACAGACAGACAGACAGACAGACAGACAGATAGATAGATAGATAGATAGATAGATAGATAGATAGATAGATAGATAGATAGATAGATAGATAGATAGATAGATAGATAGATAGATAGATAGATAGATAGATAGATAGATAGATAGATAGACAGACAGACAGACAGACAGACAGACAGACAGACAGACAGACAGACAGACAGACAGACAGACAGACAGACAGACAGACAGACAGACAGACAGACAGACAGACAGACAGATAGATAGATAGATAGATAGATAGATAGATAGATAGATAGATAGATAGATAGATAGATAGATAGATAGATAGATAGATAGATAGATAGATAGATAGATAGATAGATAGATAGATAGATAGATAGATAGATAGATAGATAGATAGATAGATAGATAGATAGATAGATAGATAGATAGATAGATAGATAGATAGATAGATAGATAGATAGATAGATAGATAGATAGATAGATAGATAGATAGATAGATAGATAGATAGATAGATAGATAGATAGATAGATAGATAGATAGATAGATAGATAGATAGATAGATAGATAGATAGATAGATAGATAGATAGATAGATAGATAGATAGATAGATAGATAGATAGATAGATAGATAGATAGATAGATAGATAGATAGATAGATAGATAGATAGATAGATAGATAGATAGATAGATAGACAGACAGACAGACAGACAGACAGACAGACAGACAGACAGACAGACAGACAGACAGACAGACAGACAGATAGATAGATAGATAGATAGATAGATAGATAGATAGATAGATAGATAGATAGATAGATAGATAGATAGATAGATAGATAGATAGATAGATAGATAGATAGATAGATAGATAGATAGATAGATAGATAGATTAACTGTAGTTGCAGAAATTCATTAAGGAATGGTTCACATCTAAAAACAAGATCTGCAAACACCTTCAGCTCATGTAAAAAATGGTATCAAGAAAGGCACTTTTCCAATATTATGCGTGGTATTTTCATTTATTTACACGAGAAAAACTTACAAATAGTACACGCGATAGACGGCGTCACTATGATAATTTGTTCTGTGTTTGTTTTCCTGATTGAATCTCGGCTGCGGCGGCCACACTTTTGAGGGAAGCGGCAATGCAGCCACCGAAAAAGTGGAGGCGAAGATGCTTGACGCCCGTTTTTTTACATCTTTGTGTACGATAAAAAAACCCCAGGACGTCGAAAGTTACACGTCCCTCCACTACAACGCCTCTAATAGCTCCATCGTAGTTTTGAGACTTTATACCCATGCTTTTATTACCATTTTTCGGAAATTTTTATGTGTAAACGCTCCAACGTGTATTCATTGTGCCATCCAGAATATAGCTACCTGCTATGCCGGAGAAGTGGCTAAGGCACTCGGACACTGACCCGCTGGTCGTGGGATCAAATTCCAACCGCGGCGGCCGCATTTTCGGTGAAGCCGAAAATGCTCGAGTTCCGTGTGCTTGTAATAAAGTGCACGTTAAAAACCTCAGCTGGTCGGAATTTCCGAAACCGTCCACTAAGGCGTCTCTCATAAGCGTATGATGGTTTTGGTACGTTAAACCCTAGCAATTTATATTTATTATTGTATATTAAGAAAACAACAGAGGAAATAAATGGATAACTGAGATATGGGTCGTTCAATGTTTCTCCTTTCTCACAACAACACCGTATACCCTGCCAAATTTGGGGATTGAGGATACTCCTATTGTTTGACTTTTGTTTTTCATGAGCATCTAAGAAACAGTTGTTTTCGAAATAGGGCAGGAGAAAAAGGGATTACAATTCTGTAAGCAAAAGCTAATGGCAAATTTTCGCCATAATTTTCAAGCAATGTTACAACGCGGTACTCAAAAGAAAATAGCTCGATGCACCAGATTTACATTGTGTCGTTCGGGCAGTAGAATTTGCATAGCTAATTTTTTTCCACGCCAAAATATACCTACGCGATAAACTAGTAGCGAAGAACCAGCTAACTTAGCGTTCGCGAGTGCCCTTCTTCGCAGAAAACCAAAGCCTAGTGAGGCGAGTCCTAGCGATACTCAAAAGCTTTTCTTTTCTTTTTTTTCTTGCGTCTACGCCGTTTTTGAGGCGCTTTTTTTACAGCTCTGACTAACATTGTTGATTATACGTCTTTCTTTGACATTCGTAGCTCACACAGTCATACGAGATCATGTAGTGGAGTAAAGAATTGATTACTCCTTATCGTTTATTCATCATGCTTTTTTTTACAGCTCTGACTAACATTGTTGATTATACGTCTTTCTTTGACATTCGTAGCTCACACAGTCATATGAGATCATGTAGTGGAGTAAAGAATTGATTACTCCTTATCGTTTATTCATCAGATTGCCGGTAAACTGGACGGGAGAAAGAAAACGACGGAAGTGGAGATACGGTCACTTGTAGAATGAATCGTCGCGCTGGGCTGAAGCGAAAGCGATAGTGATGTCAGCCATGTGGAAATGCCTACTGGAACATCTCAGCACACACCGCGGAATGGTGAAAATCAAGAAGGAAGTTACAAGAGAAATGTTTGCGGAAAAGACTGGAGTTGAAAGGAAGGACCTAGAATGGAGCTGCGGGAGAACCGTTGCGCGCGCAAGTGTTATGTAGTATACTGATTCAGTGTTATGGTGCTGTAAAATAAACCCGGTAAATTGCACTATGGGGCAAGCGTTTGTTTCGCAGACCTTCAATTAGTTACTTTCTGTCTGCGTTTGTTTTCTCAGCAGGCTTTTTAGAGGGCTTGACAAAACTTTAAAGCGAATATCTGGTCTTCTAGTTAGTCGGAAGTGTTTATAACGTCTTTCTCATTGAAAAAAAATTATTGCGCGTGGGTTAACATTGGTGATAGGGCAACCACAGGCGCACTCCCGAAATATTTGATATAAATTGTATTTTGTTTTCCCTGCGACCGACAATGATGGTGATCCTAGGTGCAATGATACACCACCGATTTGTTGACAGCCTCAACGTTGTAAAAGGAAATCTTATGTTGAGTTTTGAAACTCGCAAGCGGCGGTAGTGTTTACTGTCTCGCACCTATGCACCCGCACGTAACGTAAACATTACGCCATGAACCTGACTTTGTGCGTTATTTCTTACACTGTGCTTTGAAGGGTTAAATACATCATTTGGAACAGAAATTACAAAAGCTAACTTAATTATTTTAATTAGCGGTGTCAGGCGAATAAGTAAAATTTGAGGATTGAAGTCCTTCATGCGAAGGACCCATTGCAAATTTGAGGTTTTGAGAAAGTGGCCTTTAGTAATATTTGCAAAGTAATAATGTTCTCCAGAAATCTGGGTTGGTCCGAAAGCAAAGCACCGACGAGTGTAACTAGAACATGACCACAATGACGTCACTGTTCAAAACAGCGCTTAGGGAGGTGCAGTTCTTCCCCGTTCGTTAACGTATGTGCGTCATGGGTTCTGTGATTGCAAGCGCAGCCCGTATACCGGCAATACAAAGTCGGTTCATGGATAATATAATAACACCCCTTCACTTTGGACGTCTCACACAAATATGCTAGTTGCGCTCTTTCGCTTCATGCAACTTAGTTTCATGACAGGTGCCTGTTACGAAAAACCCGTGTCTGTCACGCGAAACAGCATCCGGGTTGTAAAGCAGTACTCGAGCACATATATAAGTTATCACTGAATGATCTTACTGTCGAATAAGATTGGCGCATAGATTGACTGCTGCAAAACTTTCTGCAGACTATAACTAAAAAGGTGAGTTACAGAGATTTATAGCATGCTTTAAGCAATGTCTCTGCGCCCTCGCCCCGACAAACGCGTCGGAAGCTCGACAGCAAGCTCTGATATGGAGGAGAGAGGCCAGAGGTTATGTCAGCGCGTAATCACCTTAATCGCTTTTTAGATGCGGAAGCATCTTATACTCGCGCCTTGTAGTGCGCCGTCCGCGCCGTCCGCGCCGTCCGCACCGCTTCTCAAACATTCGACAGCTGACGCGCGCGCATGCGCCGTCGCGCCGTCGCCCACTCTTCCACCATCTGTGCATCCCTTCCTCCTCTACACACCGCGCGCGCTTCACTCCTCCACCATCTGTGCACCCTTCCTCCTCTACACACCGCGTTCGACATCTACAATTCTCCTGATTCTCCAGTGGACGCGCATGTGGCGTCGCGCGTCGAGAACATTCAACAGCTGACAGTGCATGCGCCGTCGTGCTGTATATATACTCAAGGTCGGCGCTCGCTCGCTCAGTTGCCGCTCGTCGGATGGTTTGTACGGCGCGTCGACATCCAAGGTCGTGGTGAAATGAATTCCAACGAATCCACAAACACAATGATCGACGTCCCTTCGACCAGCGCCGCCCTTTCGCATACGTGTGTACGTGTTCACTCATTTAACACCCCCTCCTACAACCACATTAACCAATTTAGCCATCGACCCAAGTAAGTCGCAATTTAACACCCCATTTCACAACCACGTTAACCAATTTAGCCATCGACCCAAGTAAGTCGCACTTTAACACCCCGTTAACCAATTATATGGTCCGCATCCTCCTCAGTGTTCCCCCGAGGGAAGCTGCGGGCAATTTTTCTCTCTCTCTCTCTCGTTGTGATTCTTTTGGGCGTGTATAAGGCACGATGGTGGGACGTTGTGGCAGCCCGTGGCGCGAAGCACAACTCCTTCATACGCCCCTGCTGATGTGCCAATAGCAAGCTATCTGCTGTGTGACGCCAAACAGTACGTGACGGCAACTCTAAATTCGTGGGAACAGAGACCTATGCATAAAAAAAGGTGCGTGAGCAAACGGAAACTCCTCGCTTAGCGTCAACTATCTTAGCCACTCATGACTGTAAGATTTGGTTGAGTGGTTCGCAGCAGTGTCTGCTATCCGCAGGATGTGTTCTCACCAGCGCCTAATGAAACCCTAAAACAAGCCGACTTCAAAGGCGAGACAGTAGTTTCTCTTTCGCCTTTACTGCCCTTCCTATAAGCGGTATCTCCTCCTCTCCACATACTTATTCATAAAATGCGAGCACGGTCAGCACTAAGTGCTAGGCCTGTCGGGATTTGGCGCGTTTCGACTACGCCCGGCCATCTTCCCTTGCACAGACAGGAACACAGAAGACAAAGTGAAGTCAGTCGATCGCGCACACTGGTCACGCGAGAGAAGGCGCTTGACTCTATGGTAAAACTTGGTTGGCGATGATTCAGAACAGATATCTTTCGCATGTAAGAACCAACTGATACCTATTTCAACATGACGTCACGAAACCTACAGCTGGCGTTATGAATGGTGCTTTAAAGATGGGATATAATAACGCGCTCACTCTTCGTATTTTGCGATGTTGGTTAGATGCCCTTTAAGGGTGGTTTGGGACCTTTTTAGGAGCAGAATATGACGTACGCAACACTGGTGTAAGAAACACGATCATGCAGGTGGTCATCGAATACGGAGTGTAAGTAGGCCTGTCTCTATGAAAACACAACTTTAAGGGTCTCATCCTATTTATTCGAGCGTACACCTTCTTTCTTCCTATCTTCCGAGACTAACAACGTGTCTCGTATTCGTTCACTATTAATTTTTTCAAGATTCAGAAACGCTTTATATTGATTTACATTATCGGCAGCAGCACATGCCGCTTGATGAAAAAAAATTATTCCGCCCTCGTGCTCATTATCACATGTGACGCCAACCTCTACTGAAACATCTCCAGGTCTCCTTTAACAGCTTTTTTCAGCTGTTTACTGCACTAAAAATGATTATCTATCTATAATATGTTCTTTCCCACGCACACCGCGTGTATACACCACGTAATATCTGTTGATGTCTGCTGGACGTTATCATCGACAGCGTCGTTAGAAGCTGCGGCCTTGTGGTGCCTGCCGTGCACGAATCACGGGTCGGGAATGCGCAGCATTTGTGCTCCAAAAGATAGCACACCCACGCGCCGCTTTTCATCATCACCCGCATTTATGGTTGAATACAGTTCCTCAGACGTCGGCCCTCGCTTTGATATTGTATTTGCTCTGTAAACAGCGAGGTGCTCCATGAACCCCGCAACAAATCTGGGGGATACTCAAGCTTTGTCTTTCAGAGTTGAACGTAATAGAGATACTCTGTCCTTTTAATGTGTACTTCAAACACTTAATTCACTACCTTTTATCGCGATATTACTCAAGAAATTTAATTGTGGATCACTACAATGTAATCTATAGAGTTGAAAGTGGCTTGTGTAAGAAAAGCTTTTGCATATAACTGCATTCTGTGTAATTACCAGCATTATTTAAACAACAGAGAATTACGCACGTGAAAGGTTTTATAACTTGCTATGTGCCCACTACATGCAGTAACGTGCGTGCCTTGTGTTGTAGGAAGCCGGTTTAAACCACGATGTTCTAACGACCGATGGCAATGTGTGCGTGTAGCGCGCATTGTTGCTGCGGTATTACATGCTGTATTGTTGGGCATGTATAGAAGATGCGCGTGTATGTAAAGCGTCAAAGTCCTTTCACTGCGGTTCCCAGTAGGGGAAGTTATTTTCACTGTATTCTCAAGTTGACACGTGCCTGTATTGTAAAAAAAGCTGCCTGCCACGCAAACGACTCGAGTCAAATCCTCAAGCGGCATCGAATTCTTTGTTTTTTACTTTATTTGCGTCTGTCTCAAATATCCGGTCACGCACAAGATGTGTTTTTTTTTTTTTTTGCTCATAACCAATGATGCCGACGTTGACGCCGGAATCACTGTGAAGCGAGTTCTCTAACGCTATCGCGGTAATATTTTGGGCATAGTGCGAGACTGACGAAGACGCAAGAGTACAGAAGGGACACAAAAAAGTAACTGAAAAGTTCTATTTGAAAAAACCATGACCGAGAAAGCAATAAAAAAACAATAGAAAACATCATTGCGCAGAAAAGCGAAAAGTCAAGAGAAAAAGCGTGTCACCTAAAGGCACATGCGTTGAAAAGAAGGGTGAACACTTTGTCCATGACATACATTGATTCCTCACTGATGCAGGCGTCATCTGTATTTTTACGCATTCATCGGTCTTGCACTGTACCCATAACTGTTGTCTTAGCAAGTGGCCAAATTTGTGATACTCCCTCCAACAATAATTGGATTCATGAATGTTTGATTGCGAAATGCATTGCTAAGTTTTGTTGGCGTAACAACCTAGATACCATACAGTTTTACAGCTAAAAGTGTTATGAGACTACAACTAGGGTCGGGTGCGCCGTAGTTGACCGCCACGGCTACCGTGGTCACTGCTGTTCGTAGCCACTAGCGCGTGGAATAAAAAAAAAACTACGCCAACTGAATAACACCAAGGACACAATGGGATTGGAGCTGGGGTCTCCTGCGTGCCAGCCCAGTAGGATAGGTCACCTAGGCATTAAAAGAGTATCACGTGATGTACAGTGGCATTCTTCGTGACCATGTGAAATGTTAGGCGAATACATAAGACCGCTTCTAAAAGATTACGATAAAACTGATATATACCATACCTCTCATACCCCCTTAAGTGTGCATGAATCCGCTAGCCGGTCACTAACGAAACCTAAGGCATGAAAAATGTCTTCTATCTTGAACACTCATGGACACGAGCTCAATAGATTCATTATCGAAAACCATGACTGCAGCGAACGAGCCAGCAGCCGCCTGAGATTTCGAAATTAAACCGAAAAGAGAATCACAAGGTACGAAAGTCATGTAAGACGTCATCGAACTGATATCGAGCAAGAAAAAAAAAACCTGTAACTGTGTGTCTTTTCTGCAGATGTATCGTATGTTCCTAACAAAAGTAAGGCATCCGGTTACCAATTTGAAACTATGGATGTTGCTGCCCGGCTGCATTTTCCATCATTGCCCTATAGATTCACCCAGGAGCAGGCAAAGGTGAGTACTGGCTGTGTCTTGATGTAGCATGCATCAACCACAACTGAAGAATATTTGTTGCTGTTTTACTTGCCAAAACTTCGATTTGATCCCGAGGAGCATTATAGTATCATACTCAACATGTTTTGTTTTCGTTTCACTTGCTGGTGTATCAGTTTGAGACACTACACGCGCGAAAACGTTATGAGCAAATTTGAAGCGAGGGAACAGAGACAAGTGCTGTGTGTCCTTTGTACTTCAAAATCACTTTCTTGATTTTTTTTGTGCTGCTGATGCATTTGCTCATGTTGTGCAATCTAGATGATATCTTCATGTTGATGTGATACCTGTATGTCTGGAAACATATTAACACAGTAATTACTGTGTGAGGCTTAACATATTTGAAAGAGCCGATACTTTCACAAAGATGGGGGAAGCAAAAAGCTTGTGTCATCTTGTTGACTCAATCCCTGTGTAAGTAAGAGCTATTACACTTACGCATTGTACCAACAAGCTAAAACTGCTGTTTATGAGTGTTATGCTATAGTGGATATTGAAAACTTAGCAACGGACGTTCGCAAGTTAGCTGAAGGACGAGACATGTAAGCGAAAGAATGCTGGACATAGTGATACGGTAGTCTTCATATATTTAACACGTAAAAGGATGGTATACTCTCGTGCTAGGCATAATTATTTATTTTTAAACAATCCACATAATCTACGTCTGTACACAATAGAAGAAATCATCTTGACACATGGTTCATTGTTTTCACAATTAATATACTTCTGTGAGTGCTAACTTTAGAGCGACCTCTGACACGTACCTAATATCCCCTTCCCCTTTCCTTGCTTGAATGTCTGCATTTGTTATTATGTGAACGGTACATATTGCGGTAAGCACCGCCTCATAAACTCTTAGTCAAACATCTTTCGCTGCTCGCACTCTCAGCTTGCAGTGAAGGTAGTGTTTTGTTTGCTTTTAATATTCCTTGGTAAAACTAATTCGTAGAAAATCTTAACAAGCAAAGGAAGTTTTGTAATAAGAATCACACCTGCACTCTAATATTGTGTAAGAACACTAACAGCATCGACATTATTCTGTTAGTAAATACATAGCGTAGAAATAAAAGCGCTGCTTAATTTCCGGCCAAGGAACTAACTGGCTATTTGAAACGTTTAGCTGAGAACTAATGTTGCAAGTGTGGCAAAAGCACACAACTTTTTCTCCACTTCCTATACGCTACATTCACTGCCCTTTATCGCTCTGCAACACTGAAATCCCCTTCGGCAGCGTATGGCAGCCTTCGAGGCCTATCTCTGGTTGACCACTTTGCCTTCTTTTGCCCTTATCGTTCTTCTCTCCATTTGTCTTTTCTTATTTTGCGAAGTTCTTTTCTTCAGGCTTGTTCTGCATTCAAACCTCTTAAATATTCTGTTCAACACGCATACATTCAGCGAATTAGTTACAGTGCTACAAACTGGCCGAATACCACTGATCACATCTAGGTTTTTTTTTTCCGACCTACATTCTATTTCCTGCATAAATCCTTTGGGAATGGAGCTGGAAAAAGAAACAAACAAATAAAAAGAATAACAATGCTGACTTTAGAGTGGCTGCTACAAGGCATTTCCAAATTCAAACGTGAGCAGAGAAGCCACGGCCTTCCAATCTGATTCCTGCTCTTGAAAATTCTTTGTCGACGTTACCTTCGTTCCACACGTTTGCCAAGTCGGCACCCTTTTTTTCCTACTGATCATATTTCCGTTCCAGGACGAGCTTTCGGCCAAGCCTCTGCCGCTCAGGCCCCCCCCCCCCCCAACGTGTGCGCGAATTTGCTCTGGAATTGTTCCCTCTGCGTCAATTTCAAATCCTCTTGCTTCGCTTTTTCTGAAACCCAACATTGACTCTCACAACAACGTGCCGTCAGAAAGGCACGAGTGCATTCAAGCGCAGATGCCTCTGTCAATGTCAAACTGAATATATATATATATATATATATATATATATATATATATATATATATATAAAGGAAAGAAGTGTATACCTTAAGGATCGTTTTTCCGTGTTTTGACACAATATTAATGAGATCTAACAGACAATAACGCCAAGGAATGTATAGGAGAGTTATCAGAACAAATGTAACGTAAATAACAAGAAATAAAAATGGCTGAAAAAATAACTTGCCAAAGGACCTCATTTTATGTCGTCTGGCTCAAAAAAATTACAACAGAGTCAACTTCCCTCCACATTCTTCGCATAAAATCGACTCCCAAGGTACATGGGATCTACTGATTTTTTTTTCTTCACTTATCATAGCAGAGGGCAGCACACCCTTGCAAACAACGCCCTTTGCAGGGATACCCTGTCCCGGTGCAGTTCTTACGTTACTGTGCTCTTAGAAATGGCACTATATCCAATAAAAGCCCCACGCTGGTGTCAGTTTATTCTTCTCCAATCGCCAGCACAACTAGCATGCAAAATTAATGCTTCTCAAGCAAAGGAGAAGGGATCGAAGGAAAAACACTTTTTGCAGCAACGCCGCATTTGTCATCGGCAGCATCTTAATTTTTCAGAAGCTCTGATAGCAAGGCGTGGCACCACTCTGTGAGCATTGTTTCTTCATGAGAAGTTACCAGCCTCGTTTCATCAGCTAACATCAGCCGACTTATTAGCTCTACGTCCCTGGGTCTCCTGTAGCAACGAGTGGACGGTGAACGTTGCGGAGAGCCTGATTTATCTGGCCGAGGCACCTTGTTTTTTGTTCCAGCTTTCCTTCCTACCTCCTTCGCATTCCCCTGTATCTCACGTCACCCGCAATCTGATCGGCTTGCCTACTTTTCGTTGTGTTTCTCTCATAAGTCCGCCTGTCCCTGGCGCAAAGTCGGCATTAAACAATGCGGAAGTGTAGTGTTGACAGCGTCGACCTCCGTACCTGCTTGGGCTATGCACTGCACTTACCGGTGGCTACTCTAATACTCTGTACTTAACATCCTTGAAAGCTGCAGAAATGTTTTATGTAGAGTCAGCTTCTTTCGTGAGTATTTCATTGAGCGCCCAAGCTCTGCAGTTAAATCGTCCGCTTTTGTACGCAGTCCTGAAAAACTGCCGTAAATATTCACTTCACTTCATCGTCATTTTTATTCCGGCTATAGGACTTCGATTTTGTCTGACACCTTATAGTATTTCAGATGACGATTTTTTATCATTTCTGTTGTTTAAAATTACGCTGATGAAAACATTGCATAGATGTGAACATTTTAAAATATGATCACGTGCTGCCGAGTGACAAGGTAGCCTCACCTTGGCGTTTGAGACAGCGCTCTAAAGCTGATATGTTACATGAATAATATTTTCTAAAAGGTACGCAGGTCCCAGTAAAAGTACAGAAAAGAAAAGTGTACCTCTTGCTTCGGGATTTCTCTGCCAGAATTGTCTGTGATTGCGCAAACAATAGAAACTCGGCGGGGCCACATTTCTTCGACCAGGATGACAAGGTCACATGCCAACAGCAGGGACAGGCCAGGCGTGGTTAAGATACAGCAGAGTTGCTGTCGTGTAGAGAACTCGTCTCAGGGCCAATGGTAGGCCCAGGTCTTGAATGCGCCGGGGTCCCAGCACAAGCAACCGACGCCGGCTACCGAAACACCAGCCGAGGCGAACAACCCACGGACGAACTGCAGGCAGCGGTCTTCTTCGGGACGATAACCCGACGAGCGCCTCGGCCTGCGACCGCAGTCACGTTATCCAACCACCCTCTTCTTTGTTCACTTCTCTCCCTGTCCGGCCTGACTTGTCGTCATCTTCGTCGATGCACCACCACCATGCACCACACGAGAGTACCACGCACAACCTCACAAAAGTGCCCCCTAAAAGCATTTTTTAAACTACCCAGAGAGGGCGGTTACAACAGACACCTGTACAAAATCTAATAGACGAAAATAACAGTCTATCCGTCGTAGTCTAGAGGTATATGATTCTTGATAACATTGTGTTGTTTCGCGAGCTCCTACATCTGCAGCCTGCTCATATAATCAGCACCGGCATTGTCTGAACGTTTGATGTGCTCCACCCGAAAGGTGAATTTTCGCAATGCAAGTCTCCAACGTAAAATCCTACTGTTCAAATGTTTGGCCCGAGATGTACTGTAACGGCTGGTGATCAGTCCTAACAATAAATGAGGTTCCTTAAAAGATGTGAAACTTTGCGATCACCCAAACTAACGCCAAACTCTCCTTCAATGGCAGAGTACTTCTCTTCTCGGGGCATAAGGTGTCGACTGGCATAAGATATCGGGTGAAAAAGACCCTCATTTTCCTGCATAAGCACCGCGCCTATGCACTTATCAGAGACATCTGTGCGTAATACGCAAGGCTTTCTTATGTTAGGTGCCGTTACTACTGGACCAGATGCTAGGGCTTGCTTCAAGGTTTCGAATGCCTCTTCTCTTTCGGCATTCCACGCTAACTTGTTCTTTTTCTTCCTTCGGGTCATTTCAGTCAAGAGTTTAGCATTCTCTGCATACCGTGGTATGAGTCTTGGTAATATCCCGCTCGGCCAAGGAAATAACGAAGATGCTTTTTCGTTTCCGGTGTTGGAGCTGTAGCGATCTTCGCTATTGTGCTTTCTACTGAACAGATCTTTCCATCACCGAGTCGATGACCGAGAAAAATGATGGAAGTCATATCAATCTCACATTTTTGAGGCTTGATCATTTGGACTACATCTCGAATTCTTAGAAACAACTGTCTCATTGTAGCTAGATGTACCACCCACGTAGCTGTGGCGATTAGAACATCATTTATACAATGTACTGTGTTTTGAATGCCGTGCAGTAGCGTCCTCATTAGTCATGCAATTATCACCGATGCCGTCTTAATCCCAAAACGCATATACCGAAAATGTTAGTGCCCCGATTGCACTGAAAAAATCGTTTCCGGACGGGAACTCTTCTCTAAAGGTATTCGCCAATAACCTTTTGTAAGATCCAACTGAAAAAACTGACTTGGTGCAGACTTCAGCATACAAAGTGTTCGTTCTGGGAATGGGCTCAGCATCAGACACCAGAACATCATTAATGCGACGAAAGTCAATGTGCGCGCGATAGCTGCTGTCGGGTTTCTTCACAAGAACCAAGGGTGAGTTCTACGGCGAGTGTGATCGTACAATAACGCCCAGCTTCAACATATTTTGAACCTCCTTTTCAACTATCTCCTTTAGCACGAACGGCAGCGGATACTGAGTCGTACTGATCGGCTCTGAAGTATTAAGGTCTAGTCGACACACTATAAGATTTGTTTTCCCAAGAACTTCGTAAAACAAGTCTCGAAATTCGCATAAAAGGTTACCCAAATCAGCACATTGTGCTTCGTCCAAACTGCTTGCGAGGGTGACCAACTCAATATTTTCCCCCTCATTTACTTTAAAACTAGGGAGAGGTTAATCTGATTCGCCTTTATTGTCTACAACGAAAGGTGCAGCCCGACTTTCGACTTCTCGTTCACGTTCTTCATACCTCTTGAGCATTTTCATGTGAAACAGCTTACTGTTGTGCACGAGGTCCAACCAATAGTTGTGATCCCTTTTCTTCCCAGTAACAATAAATGGTTCCTTCCAGTGCATGAGCAGCTTATTTGCACTGGTTGGGAGCATTATGAGTGCCCGGTCACCAACTTTAGGTTGTCATGCTTTGGAGACCCAGTCGTAATACTTCTTCTGTGTGGTTTGGACTCGGGAAAAGTTCTCTTGCGCCAACTTTCAGGTTTGTTTGAGCCGTTCTCTCAGATCGAACACAACCGTAGGTGTTCCTGACATCCTCGTTTAGGTCTTCATCCGTCCAAAGCTTCTTGAGAATACCCAAGGACATCGCACATGCCGGCCGTATATCAGTTCAAAAGGCGAGAAGCCCATACTGGCCTGAGGTGCCTCTCGATAGACAAATAACAGAGGCTCGAGGGGGCGGTCCTGAAAATTCGGCTCTTCTTGTCATAGCTTACGTAGCATCTGCTTGAAGGTGCCATTGAACCTTTCGACCAAGCCATTACAAATCGGGTGGTAAGGCGTCGAACTTAGGTGTCGAACAGCAAGCAAAGCGTTCACTTCTCCAATGAGCTACGACGTGAAACAGGACGCTTGATCGCAAAGAATCTCTCGTAGGGATCCAATACGAAAAAACATTTCCAGTAACCCACCTGCCACCGTTGCCGAACCAATTGCAGTCAAGGCCGCGTCCGGGTACTATGGCAAAATCCACCAATGTGAGAATATACCGATTGCCGTTTAGTGACACCGGTGTCAAAAGCCCGATGATGTCTACGGCTACGCGTTCAATTGGTGTGTCAATCAAAGGCATCCTTCCAAGAGGCGCTTTGCCGACTTTGCTTTAGGAAAGGTCCTCTGGCACGTGTCACAGGATTTGACGAACCTTCAGACCTCCTCCAGTACACCCGGCCTATAGAATGACTCCGAAACTCGGTTTCTCGTCTTCTTGATACCTGGATGAGCAGATATCAGAGATTCATGTGCAGAGTTTAACACCGGGACACGCGAAACCTTTGGTACCACTGCTTGTTGTAACATTTTACCTGGAGCCGAAGGGTACCAGCAGTACGAAATTTCCTTCTCAAACAGAAATGAGTGGTATATGGCTGCTTTGCCCCGGATGATAGTATCTACTTTCGCCCTACAGTCATAGAGCGAACAGTCATCCTCTTGTTTTTTTGCCGAAAGGACTCCGGCATTACGTCAAAGCTGCCAAATTTAGTAGTCGTCAGCTTGCGACAAAATTCTCTGTCTGACACACCAACCATCAGTGCTTTACTCGTCAAGCCTTCCCCTTTGGCGATCCTGTCAGACTTCGGTGTCTCATCAGCCCCGGGCTTCTTGCTCACTGACTCATTCCAGGTTAGGTCAGAGTCCTTAGCGTCACGGGCAGCCGGTACATTTCCAACAATAACATCGTATAGAGGTGATGTTAAACAATTCACTATCGCTTTTCCGGAAAAATAGGGTGACAGAATTCGTATTTCTGCTTCCGGGACCTCACCACCGCCAGCCAATAAAATAGTGGTGGTGGTGGTGCCTGTCAGTGCATTCTCTAGAAGTATGGAACGGCGCGCGACCAGGGTGTTGCTTCCAGTGTCCCTCAATACCAGAAAAGCGCGGCGCAACACCTCTGCCCGTAATACCAGCGAATTTCGGTTAGTTGTGGTGGAGCGTGTTCTGAATGCAGTGGAAACGTATTCATGCCCTTCATCTATGTGTAAGTCATCTGCAGATTCGGGTGCGTCCGGTTTCTGGTCTGGTGACACTATGTAAGTGGTTGTCTTCTTAGACCCACAAGTGTTTGGACATGGGTTTGCATCATGGGAAAAACCCTCTTCTTTACTTCTTTCCCTCCCTGTCTGGCTTGCCTTCAGACGATCGCTGTTTTTTGACTTCCAGCCTGACTTGTCATCGTGTTCATCGACGCACCACCAACGCGCATCACACGAGAGTACCACGCTCAACTTGACAACCCCACAGTATCTGCCAACACTGAAACGCATATACTGAAGAAACAAAACGCACCCAAAAATATGAAAAATACAAGCGTAACTTTGATGACCACGTTTGCTGTTACAAAACATTTGAGTAATCAATTTAATCATTTAGACGTCTATTGCGATAGGCTCTCTCTGAGTCTTCTAAAGATATATCATAAAC
The DNA here is from genome assembly GCF_013339725.1 of Rhipicephalus microplus. NCBI lineage: Eukaryota > Metazoa > Arthropoda > Arachnida > Ixodida > Ixodidae > Rhipicephalus > Rhipicephalus microplus. Next base: position 42,541,265 of record NC_051170.1, read on the forward strand.
GCTACTCAAAATTGGACTATAGTCTATTATCTGTCATTTCCTGAGGACCACTAAGACTTGGCAAGTGCTTACTTCACATTATTCATTGTCCTTTTTCCTAAATCAGCACCATTGGTGCGCCTGACCGATACTCAAGCAAATGAAATTTAGCAGTGAAGACTGGCAGTAGTATAGCCTGCCTAAGCTGTCTTATTAAAATATCTTCGCCTCCTCCAGGTAGGCCTACTTATTACAACACTAGTAGCGGAGTTGCATTTTAACCTAATAATCTAACGCTGCGCACCTCTTCGAATTGTCATAAAACAGCATTTGGTTAAACCGGATGGAGTACTGAAAATTGGCAATGGCCTGCGAATTTTCCGCTCTGTTCGCTGTCCTCGACTGCGATCATGCTTTGAATTCATACCTACCATTCAAAGCAAGTAAAAAAAAAACGGCTGGGCGAGATATATCAATCCAGTTTTGCAGAGACAGAGACGTATGTGCAGGAGGGACAGATCGAATGGAGGTGGAAAGCAAACCGGAAACCGGATGGGAAGCTGCGCTCCACAGAAAAATTGGGCTTCCCGTGGCCACCGGACACCGATTTATATAGCTCGTATTGGACACGTGTAGCCGATAAATCGGAGAAGTTATTGCTTCGTCCGAAGCAATAGCAATACGAAAAATGTGTATCTGTGGGCGTACGAAAGAGGGGACGCCAAATCAGGACTGGAACCATCAGAAATAAACGATGAGAAATCTGAGCATTCAGAGCAGAGGTTGTTGCAGAGAAACATGCTTTTTCTGCATATCATCTTTCTATCACAAAAACTTTAGCACTGTGCAGCTATGTTTACATGGCCATATGATATTATTCAGGCAAAGATGTTTTTTTTTTAGATCTCGATGTTTCTGCATTTATACAGTGAAATTAAGAAACAGCTTTGAGGCTGTGTAGCTCCCAGCATTGAACCTCACAGGGGTACAAGAAAGCATTTTTTTTGGGGGGGGGGGGGAGGAACTGCCAAGAAATTTGGCTGCCTATTCAACTGCAGTCAGGAGTGGAACCACGTGCACAGCAAATACAACAAAAGAAGCTTTAGCCTTCAAGTTTATCATTCGAAACCCGTTTCTTCAACAACGCGATAGAAAAAGTGCTTATAATTGCTGCCTCACAGTTGTGTAGTGGGTGCCTCGATTACCCGTAAAAAGACCGAATAATGGCACAATGGGTACTAACCTTCTTATCCAAATTATCATGATATATGGCAGGGTGGGTACCCTGAAACGTCTCTTCTGGATTACTTCGAAATAATTTACAAAATGCTCTAGAAAGGCCGCTTTTTCATCTTTCACTGTTATCGTGCTGCGCGTGCCCCTCGAACCTAGCGCTGACTTTTTTAATACCGGTGAAACACGGGCACTTTAATCGCGATCAGCCGTGATCGGGATCAAAACTATCGCGATCTGCGCATCACGATCAGCCTGAGAGATCACGGTTTTGCTGCCATCTGTGTTCCCCAGCTGAGCTTGTAGAAAGCACAATAAATAAGACAATCGAGCATAGTTCGATAAAAATGCTTTAAAACAGTTGGATGTTTATAAAAAACAAATTTTAAACTGTTTAAATTGAAACAATATCTAAAGTATTGCATATTTTAGGATTCGCATCGACCGCATGTTGTTACGGGAGAAGCAGACGACAAGCAGATGACAAGCAGTCGACCATTCCCTTCAGCGCTTAATTCAACTTTCGCTCTGTCGGAGCTGTTAGAGCACCTGGAAGTGGACTGATTTTGAGTGTCGCAAGCCTTTCCACTATACGTTGCAACGTACGCGCACTTCGTGGTCGAATGAAGAGATCTTTACAGCAATTGATCGCTGGCAAACGCGACTGGAACAGATTTGCGGTGCCAGAAGTGAAACACTGGGGCGTACAAGATTGACGCTTCGCTTCGACTACACGGCTGCGAGCGGGGGCCATCAGAAAAAAAGCGAAGGTTAAGAATCTCACACAGCAACACAGATAAGTGCGAGGAAAATTTTATCGAGGTATGGATTTATGAAAGTAGTAGCGCAGTGGCCTGCAAAGATTTTAACGTTCGAGCGGTTCTTGCAAATATAACATTGCTGATAAAGGGCAGTATAGGTATATCGTACGCCGAATTTGGTCAGTGGCACTTTTTACGGCACGCAAATGCCACCTGGGGCGTTTCATTTAACACAAGCTCGAACCGGATTATCGACCGTGTAGAAGTGGTCCTAAAGTTGATCGCGATCAAGAGAACTCATCCAGATCGCCCTGATCGCGATTAAAAGTGCCAGTGTGACACCGGTATAACAGACGATAGTCTTTCTTGCAGACCATCAACACCAAATTTCGGTCTGTCTGTCTTTCTGTCTGCCTGTCTGTCTGTACATTTGTTAGTTTGTTCAGTGAAACTATTCCCCTAAAGGCACCAAAAGATACCTCAAACGGCCGACCCTATCCGCAGCACTCACCAATACTGCTCAAGTTTCAGCGTTCATACTTGTGCGATTGTCAATTAAAAAGCAATTATTGCGCAAATTCGAATCACAATAACAACACATCGATGTTTTGTATGTGTGCATTTATACTAGAGAAGGCACACACAAGTAATTCTAAGGACTGTAGCATTTATCACGCTGCATGGACAGTGCAACGCGATGCTCGAAAAGGCAAGTGCTTTGCTAAGCCGACACGGTGGTGGCATCTGACCGTTGCTTTGCGTTCTACTCCTTATTGCCTCCGAGACGGCAGCACATCTTTCTCCACGGGCGCTCACGCCTTCCTTCGTTTTCGAAGATAAACTACCAGATGGCGCTCATGTCAAACGTGCGTCGATGCCCTGGAAGATTACTCCATCTATGCTTGATGCGCCCGTTCGCCTTCGCTGCAAGGATCGAGACTCTCTAACGCAGCGCTTCTAGAATACAATTCACCTATTTCCTCGTGAAGAACAGCAAATAAACATTTTGTTCACTTTCTCACACGCAAGACTATCGTATTTTGATGACATTTGCAGTGAAAAATGCAGATACGGGGTCAATTTTTAGCAACTTTGCTTTTTCTTCCTTCCTTTACGCCTTGGATAAAATAATCACTAATTGTTTGGTTGTTCATCAAATGGTGCAGTGCGTCTTAAACACGATAACAATAATGAACATTTGAACATAATTTTCAATAACACTATGCTTTTTTGTATATATTTGTGCTTAAGTGTGTTATATTGAAACATAAAAGCAAGTCATAGCACGTTTTATAGTCTTTACTACCGCATTCCTCATTTTCGCACTTCATTGACTGAATACCTCAGGACGGAAGCTTGACAAGTGTCTTGCTCACGAAATGCGATATTCTCATCAACAGCTACTTGAACGAGGGCAGGTTTAACATTTGTGCAAATGTACAAATCAACTGCACACTGTGCAACTTTACTCGTCCTCATCAGTGCCTACTGAATTGCTAGGAACAGTGATTCGTTTCTGTCTCGAGCTGAATACATAAACCGTCGTTTTCAGTCCTACGCTCGCAATTACACTCATGCAGTCTTGCGTGTTTAGCATCACTCTGCATGCGCTGTCTCAATTATGTTGAATACACGTATTCCCATAAACACACAAGGTATTTAATTCAGAGTAATTAAATTCTAGCTCCACTGTATTTGATCCAGCTAGTGGGGACCTCACATTTCAGTAAAGAAGCGTCTCGCCCACTGGTGGTCCTCCAAATAACAGCTCGCGTTTTCTTTCTAATGGCGTCACGTTTATCTACATTTTTCATGTGCGCTGTTTCTTTTCGCCTCACGTAAGTATTTTTTTCGTACTTCGTAGTATTGGCTTTCATCTTCCCTACAGCTGTTCGCAATCTACCAGTGTCATTTAGATAATTGCCTTTGATAAAAACGATGCAGCGAAAGCAGCGTCATCTAACATGTTTTTTTTTACCGTTCGACGCACGCCTGAGGTTATCGGCAAGACGGAAAGGAAACCGTTAATTTGGCGAGCATGCTCAAGCCCGCTTTTTTTTTTCTTCTAATAAGATACTTTTTTTAAATACAACAATGTTTTTTGGCAACAGCACTCCTAGAAAGAGCATTTTATTCTGACAATCCCGGAAGTAAGTCTTATCTCTCGTGGTTCCGGCGACTTGCATCAGATAACGGCTTCATTTGTGGGGAGTGTATGTCATTAGTCATAAATCACGCCGTTCTCGTTACATTTTATTGCGTTATCTTGTGCTAGCTGGTGAAAGTGTAAATTTTGTCTTTTCGCACGTGAATACGAACTCTCCTGACATTTTGAGATATCACGTTAATGTTTTTTGTGAGTCAAAGAAAAAAGTGTATGTATTTGCAGTGTCAGAAATGTTCTCTAATGAGGAAATTTTTTGATTAGCCCAAATATTTCCATGCTCCAAACGAAAAGCTTTAACATACGAGAGGTTGGTCAAACTCAGTTGGTATCATATGATGAACATGCTGCCAGCATTAGTGACAGCGCTCTTTTTGCCCGCAACTTGACATACTAGTTACCATTTTGATAGACCCTAGAACTGAACGAAAAATCTGATACAATAAGATAATCTAAATTGTTAGTGGTTCCTGAAATGAAATTGACAGCAATGCATTACCGATGATATTGCTATTTTGACGTGATGATAAGTAATTCTCTCAAGCATCACTGATATATTTCCGCTTAATACATCGTGGCAAACTTGCAAACAGTGGACCGCAGATGTACTTAAGTACAGCATGTAAGTGATGTGGTGTCTGTGCAATTTTCTTTTTGTCGGGCTAAACAGTGTAGAGAAACATAAAATTTGAAGAAGCTTCATGACGGTTCTGGGAAGTTCCAAGTACTTATTTGAACAACTCACGTCCGAGACGCAGGTAAGTTTTATTAACAACGCAAACTCACTTTTTACCTAAATGACCAGAAACTAGAAGGCGTCCAAGCCTGGGTGTAAGAACTCAATAATTCTGTTGAAGCATCCGCCAGTAATCAATGGGCGGGCGTCAATACTGACACACTCGATGTCACGTCTTCAGAAGTCAAACAAAATTAGCCTAAAAAGCGTGGATGCAAACTTACGCACCTTGATTTTTCCTTGCGACTGCGCATACGCACAAAAACTTAAACATAATAGAACGCGTAACAATAACTCGTTTTTGAACAGTGACGTAGAGGGTTGTATTTTATAATTTGAGGCTAAAATCACAACCAGTGTTTGTTCGTTTGCTCCAAACACATTTCTTCAGTAAGTGTGAATGTCTCTTGAGTCAGCATGGGCCAGCACAGAGAATTTAGAGAACGCTGCTAATGCTATAAAGCTGCGCGGAAAGAAAGTTCCTCCCACTGCTCTTTCACCTCCGCTTCTTATCTGTAAATCCCTATGAGATATTGTGGGCTCAGTACAATGACATGCGGTTGAAATCTATCTCATAATAAACGTACTGTCCTAGTTTATGAAAAAAAATTGTTACTCTAAGAGAAACAAAACGCTTGAACGGCAGAAGACGTATTGGGTTAAAAGCAAGTATCTACGTAACACTTGTATAAAAACATCACTGTCGTAGCACTCTGCTAAAGCTTTTTATTCTACAAGCATATCAACGAAATGAAAAAAAAAAAGTGTCTACGGAAGTGAAGTAAGGATGCTTTCTGTGTAAAGAGTTTTCTTAGCGAAATGGCGCTGTCGAGAGCAGCATCAATCCGAGGAGGATGTGATAGGGTGGTCGGAAATGTGAAATCTGGGATTTTCTGTCCTAACTCGTTGTGGCAAATGACATCCTCTGATTGCGGTCGTTTATTTCAATGCATGAACACTCGCCTTTCTTGCTTTCACTTACTTTTCCTCTGAAGAGATTCTTCATTCAGAGTAACTCATGCTGTCATTAAACGTGCGCGTGAAAACAGTTTCTTTTTTTATATAATGCATTAAGCATGATGTTTCGCTTCCTTCAGATGTTTCAGCTTATGAATACTTCCGGTGGCACACCTTCCTTCGTGTCCAAATGGATTGAAATCTGCGCAAAGTGGACAGAAAAGGTGAGTTTTCTCGATGGCGTCTTCACAAATGGACATTTTAATGGTGTACGTCTGGGTATCCAAGAAAGGTGTGCTGCTGCCTGTTCCCGTTTACACGTGTAATGCTGCGATTTTGAAGCAACGCTTTAGTTTATGCGATAAAAATGTTTTAACCTCTTATGACATCTATGAAACTGCTTACATAAAATACAGTAACTAAGCAGATATTTTGTTTTGAAGGTCAACAAAATTAAATAACAAAATTTTCGATCATTTATGAAACACGTGATCCGGCTAAACTCTACTTGATATTCTTTCAATTGTAGATGGCTGAAACCCTACACAATTTATGGCAGTGCAAAATCTTTATATATATATATATATATATATATATATATATATATATATATATATATATATATATATATATATATATAACACAAAACTGGACATAAAGCTGTTCCCTCTAATTTCAGACCAATATCGCTAATATCGCTCACCAATATGTCATGCAAAATACTCGAACATATAATACTAAAGAATTTAACTGTCTTTCTAGAAAATAACAACCTTCTGCCTCCCCACCAGCATGGCTTTCGGAAAGGGTTATCAACTGTAACCCAGCTTACTGAAGTTGTTCACAATCTTGCCCTTCGTATAAATAACCTTTCCCAAACAGATTTAATACTGCTTGATTTATCGAAAGCGTTCGATCATGTCTGTCATAACAAACCGATTTCAAAGCTGGAAAACATAATAGGGGGTGAAGATATTACGAATTGGGTAAAAGATTTTATTAGCGACCGCCAACAGTTTGTGGTTTACGAAGGGGCATTATCACGGACGGCTTCTGTAAAGTCAGGTGTGCCCCAAGGCTCCGTCGTTAAGCCATTAATATTTCTTATCTATACCAATCACATTACAGCCCACATAGACTGGAAAATTAAGCTTTTCGCTGACGACTGCGTTATTTACAAGCAAATTAAAGACAGCGATGACCACAAGGCACTAAATAGTTCGTTGGAAAAAATTGCTTACTGGTGTGAAGAATGGCAATTGTCAATAAACTTAACAAAAACAGTCTGTATGACGGTGACCAGAAAAAAGGCACCCTCGGAGTTTACTTACGCAATAAACGACGCACCTTTACAAAGAGTGACGCTGCAGAAATATCTCGGTGTCACACTAGCTTCTGATCTGAGATGATAAGCGCACATAAATAACGTCACAGCTGCCGCTTTGCGCAAGCTGTTTTTCTTAAGAAGGCGTCTTCCACTTGCACCGACACAAACTAGGCTCTTAACCTACACAAAATTCGTTCGTCCTATTTTAGAGCACGCCAACACTGTTTGGTTTCCTCAATATGCCACTCATATCCAAAGGTTATAACGAGTACAAAGGAAGACTGTAAGGTTCATCTACAACAAGTATAAACGCACCGACTTGCCCACTAACCCTTTAGAATCTTGTGGTCTTCCTATGCTAGCAACAAGAGCTAAACTGGCATGATTAAAGTATCTACACAACCTGCTCTATAACCGCAGCTGCATCGATGCATCAAAATACATCTCCCTAGCAGAACCCAGAGAACAAAGACACAAACACGCGTTCACCATTACAGAATACACCTTTAACAACGATTGCTTCAAGCATTCATTCTTTACCCTGCCAATAACAGAAGGGAATAGTCTAGATTCCTCGATTACCAGTATACAATCATTGTCAGAGTTCACCTCAAAAATCGAGGACATGTTCTGCAAATAAATTTCCAGTTATCTTTTTCTTTTTTGATGAGTCGTATTATCGTTTTTTCTAGTGGTTATTTTTGTGGAATAAATAATCGCGTTCAATTGCGCGTAAACGAGTACGTTTTGCTGGTTGCAGTAACTGGTTTTAAGTTATCAAAGTGTGTATTTTTCTGGTGTATTGTTTCCACTGCTCTTGTGTTTGTGTACAACTACTGTTTTATTGTCTTTTTACTAGCGGTTATTTTTGTGGAATAAATGTTCTCGTTCAATTTTGCGTAAACGAATTTGATTTGCTGGGTGCCGTAACTGGTTCTAAGTTACCTAAGTGTGTATTTACCTGGTGTATTGCTCCCAGTGCTCTTGTGTTTGTGTACAACTAGTGTTGTATTGTCTACTAGATAAGAACAGTGTTGTATGCCATCTTTAAGTATGTACGATTGTTCAGTGTTTGTATGCAATTAACGCCATTTTTTGAAAATGTACTTATTGAATTTCGTAAGTGCCTCGAGGCCCCTTCAGGCATTTCTGACACTGCGTTCTCTTAGACGTTCTGACAAATATACCGCTGTACAAATGTGAAACTGAGAACTTTATTGTGTATCCAAGAACTGATGCCCTTCTGCTTTGGTCTCGTTTGAGACTGACAGTGTCTAAAATAAATAAATAAATAAATAACGCTACTACTCTGAGTACATGTCTTGTTTCTATTGATGATGGCTGGTTTGTATGTGCCCCTGTTGAAAATAGGTCGAAGAAGAGCTTGCGGAAAAGATAAAGTCGTACTGCCGGTGGTCGATCTAGCCTGACGTCCTTGTGTGCTCTTGCATACAGGTTTCAGAACTTTACAATATATATAGTGATTTTAAAGTGTAAAGGAATCTTAAACATTTAACATACCCGATGAAATGAAAGAATCTCTTGCACGTATTCATGTTATCGAGAGTTCATGCAACGCTACACACCGAAAAATGCTATAGCACGTGTGCTTTTTTTGTCTTTTTTTGGTACAATAAACGATAGAAAAGCGTGGGCCACCTTGCTTACTCGTATTGATTGGTAAATTTAGGAATAAGCTGCTGCATACAGATATCATAATGTCACATTGTCATGACGTGGCTGAAGGCAGGCGACTGGATGGTCAGATCAAACTGTTTAATTGGGCAAACAACCTGTGCCCGGTAAACAAATGTCAGAATGTACTTTTGAAGGGAGGTTTCGAATAGTGCAAATATTTTTGGCTGAAGAGTGTTTTTGTTACGTGTTCCTGACCATATAACTGAATTTTTGCGGCTTGATTCATCAAGACTTCTTAGGTTTTGATTCTTCAACTGTTAGACAAATAAATCATTCAGTATATACCACAAACAAGATCAAACAAAATATAATATAATAAAATGTGGCCTAAATGGATTTTCAGTGTAAAAGAAGAATTTAGAAAGACAAAGATGAACAAACGTAGAAAGAATCAGGTTTCCAAAAAAAAAATGTGCAGCTCTGAAAGTGCCTCATCGAACAAAAAAAAACTAAAAACTCAGAAAGAAGATTTATAACGAGGCCGCAGCATAATTAAACAGCAAAAAGAATCTTGCTGGAACGTGACATATATGTTCTTTTCCTATATTAAAGGATAAAAGAAGTCGAGAGCTAAATACTTTTCAAAAATACAAGTGCGAAGTATTTTCTGCTTTAAAGTTATGAACTTGATAGATTCTTATTCATAGAGCCTGTATTCTTTTTTCGTCCGAGTCTCTCAGACGTAGAACGCGCACTCAATTAGGTGGTGGTAGTCGTTAGAAGATGAGAAAAGGCACCTAATTTCTGCAACCCAGTCGGAAGCACGGCTCGGTGCATACTCAATTATTTCAGCTAACGTGGCGGTGTCTTCTGAAGACATCGCTTAATCACGTCTGCGACCACTTTCGTTTCTTCTCCAGCAAAAACGAAGCGGTCTTTCTCGCTACTCTTGGTTTTCCGCACGTCTAACGCCTGAAAGCCCTGACCCACTCTGCACCTTTTTATCTCGTCTCGCCCCACTCTCTGTTGGCTAAGCAGCGAAAGAACCATTACCAGACCTTACTGCACCTGTTAGCAAAGGCTTGTAATGGGCGTACACCTCTCAAAGTCTTGTTCATTCTAACCATGAGACTCTGCGCAATGGTAAACCAGCAAAGCTGTGTCTAAATACCGCAAGAGCATTGCGGGCTAAGATGGCGCTAGGACATAGCGACACTAACGTCCTTGCTGAGCGCCTGATTAATCACCGCCTGGGGTTGTGCATAAACTGCAAAAACTGGAGAAACTTCGCACTGGTGGTGCAAAGTTCGAAAGAACAGCGCAGCGGGCCTGCCTTCCTTGTTTCTTTTTGTGATACTATTTCTTTCTTTCTTCTCCCTGTATTTCTTGCTATCTATTTATTCCTGTTTTCTTTTCTATCTTACTCTATTTCTTCACCTGTCTTTCTGTCCTCCCCTCTCTATTTTTCTCTCGTGCTCTCTGGCCTTTCCAATTTCTTTGCCTACAACCGTCTCTTTCGTTGTATATTTTTCTCTTTCATTTGATATTTCTTCTCTTTAATCCCGTTCTTCTCTCTTTCTATTTTCTTTTGATTTTTTTTTGTTTCTCGGCTTGTGTCTCTCTCTCTACCCGTTGTCTACCTTATGTGATTCATTGCATCCCACGCCAGAAAAATCTGCGTAGCGGAAGCAAAATGTGAAAATTGCGCATGTTCTAGCAGTGAAGCACAACATGAAGACGATGATAAGGAGAGCGGGCGTTGGCCGAACAAGTGCTATGCGAGAACTGCGTTAGCACATGACGTCCTAACTGTGCACTGGCAGCTTCGCGTGAAAGGATTCCTAATTTAGAATCAAAAAGTTACATTTTGGCTCAACAGCGACGCCATGAATTAGACAGTAACAAATTGGGATGTCACACGCACGACAAGTAGTTCGAAACATGACGTCTGGTGAAAGTACTGTTCATTCATGTTCCGGGTGCACCCGTCAAGCCGGAAACGCAGTCCGATTCGCCGAGAGCATATCGACGCCAATTCCTACCAGTCTGCCAGCAGCAAGCAACACGATCTGCCACCAGATTACGAGCTTCTACCCAAATACAATGCAATGACAACTACGGTGGTAATGAGGAGAGCGCCTGTTCGACCGCCTGCGCCAGTCATGTCAGGACAATGCAGGGAGCCGCGAATCTTCTGTGGATGATCATTTTAGAAAACCTGAAAGATGGCTCGAGGTGGTACAACCGCTTCACCACCTTCAATACCCACACGAGCGAGCACAGGCTATATACCGCACGTCTACTTTACCTTGAAGATACCGCACGTACCTGCTTCGAGAACTAAGAGCGAAACGTGACAATGTGGCACTTTTTCACACCATTTTCATAAACGCATTCACAAGTGTAATCCGTGAGGAGAGAGCCGATGCTGTGCTCGGAACCCGTGGGCAGCTGCCGAGTGATAAAGTGGCGCTCTTCACGGAATACATGGACAAACTGTTCTACCAGGGAAACCCCGCTATGCCCGAATACGAGAAAGTTCGCCTACTCGTACGAAAAGTCAAGCAGAAGCTCTCCGCAGGAGTGATGGGGAACCCACCCAACGATGTCTATGAATTTGTCTCGAAAGCGACGACTAGTTAGAAGACGCTGAAGATCGCAACCGGCAATACAATTGTTGCTCCATGCCACGTTTGAACAAAATCCAAGGAATCTGCCCAACCACACGTGTCTTCTATGCACGGTTCTGTGAATGTTCCGTCGCCATGAACGTGACTTCTGTCTCTCAAGAGCTAGCACCCAGTTCGACCAGCATGCTGATATTTGGAGTTTGTGGCCTTATTTACAGGTTTTACCAACGCCGTCAACACGACGCAAGACTCAGTTACGGCTACGACGAAAGAAACGAGTTTCCTGCTCCGGCTTGGCAATACAGTCATCCTTACCAACTTTACTAGCGTCACTCTACATGTCCACAGAGACGGGGTTTCTCGTTGCCCGCGTAGCAACTCTATTAAGGTCACGCCACTTTTTTTTTCTCCCTCAATCAGCTACTTCGGCGCCGAGCCATCACACGGAAAACTAAGTAGTGCAGCTTCAACAGACGAAGCTTCCTTTGCTGTGCTAAGTCAAACTTTCATAGTGGCCCTCAGATGTACAGGCGTGGCCACTGTTAGAGTTAAAACGGCGCGCGAGGCCGTGCTCCCTCGGACCGCGAACTATGGCGGCGCAAGCTCGATCAGTGCCAGAAGCATAGCAACGCGTCCTCTGCTACGGCTCCTTCCACATCGCCGCACTCCCTCCGATAAAAGCGCACGCATTGTAGATTTCGCAGCTCGCAGCGAAGTGGGAGGAACCGCAGCAGACGACGCCCAACTAACTACGCTTCTGGCAATGATCGAGTTTGTGCCCCAATAGTTCTTACGGCGCCCGTTGTGGCGCTCAACAGAGTGCGGATACCCGCTAAGTGTGTACTGTTTTTATGCGTTGAAAGTGCAGGACCTGAAGCATTGGTAGACATGCTTACAGTGCTTCACGTCATTGATTGATTGATATGTGGGGTTTAACGTCCCAAAACCACTATATGATTATGAGAGACACCGTAGTGGAGGGCTCCGGAAATTTAGACCACCTGGGGTTCTTTAACGTGCACCCAAATCTGAGCACACGGGCCTACAACATTTCCGCCTCCATCGGAAATGCAGCCGCCGCAGCCGGGATTCGAACCCGCGCCCTGCGGGTCAGCAGCCGAACACCTTAGCCATTAGACCACCGCGGCGGGGCAGCGCTTCACGTCATTAGTGTTGAGCTATGTTCCATACATATACGCATACAGGACATGACGGCGACGGCGGCAGCAAAAACCTGCCGAGGCTGTCCATATGATTGTTATGGTCATGAAATTTGGACGTGTCGTATGCACGAGATAGCTACCTATATTGCTACGTTCACAAGTTTTACTTCAATAATACCATTTTATACCGACTGCTTCACGTGCGGAGGTAGTCGGGCAGAGGATAATACGCACTTGAAATTATACAAAGAACCGCTTTGACAGTGATGTCAATAACATCTTCAAAATATATCATCATGCTTGAACAGGCTCTGGTAAGCTATGATTTATCTGCTCTTTATGAACTCATCATATATGTGGTTAAGCTTTGGTGCACAAATTGAGTATCTTGCCAATTTTGTTACATACATGAATACTAGGCTATTACGCATCACATACAAGCATGTACCAAGTGGCATTGATATCGAGGCCCGTGAGTGTTAACGGGAGGTCGGTGGTATTATTTATCGTCAAGTGTTTTTTTCTGTAGTTGTTTTGCTGTTTAAATAAAGAACAAACAGACCTACAGCCTACAGTACACTTCGGTTGACATCATGTTGGCATTCGCAAATAAAAACTAAACAATACGGCCATATAAGCAAGCAAACCAAAAAATAAAGAATAGACTCAATCTTTGATCGGTGGCTGTCGCCTCCTGTGGGAACCAGCTGTGTAGACGCGATAAGCAGCAGCAGCGTCAAGAAACACTCGCTCTTTCGTTTTTGCGCTAGAGGGTTCTTTCGTTCACGGTGAAGTCGAGGAGCGGGGCGAATGCTTCTGGGTTTTACACCGTTCTCCTCGGCGTGCACCACGTTGTGGATCCTGGGCGCGTCTCCCAGAACCTCAACAGCATTGTGGTGCCGGAATAGTCTTACTATAAGCTGACACCTACTTTTGTTTCTCAGTTTGTTTTTCTATAGTGTGGTGCGTTTGCGTTTTCCCCCGAAAAAAGGTAACTTTGCAATAATGCAGTTAGCTTTCGTTTCCGTGTTGCTTGCTGGTAGTTCTTGGTTTGTTTAGTTTGTTTTAATGGGTTCTATTTAGGACATCGGCTGAACAAACACGCAGAGCTGAATAACTGTAGCTAGGAAAAGCTTTTCCATACTCTGTTGGTGTAAGAAACAAAAAATTGGTGCAGCCTGCATGAAGCCACTGAAGGCTGGTTCACAAAATGTTGTGGGAATCTTGCTAGTTCTGGCTTAACTAGGCTTTTACCCTTTGACATGTACCTCTTCCCCATTTTAATACACTATACTATACTATTAACGGCCGTTTGGGACCATACGTTTCAGCTTCTATTCTCGATCATCTAGGCAGGCTGGAGTTGTGATGGAATGCGTGTCGGTTCAGGGGATTTAAATTTTCTATCTACCACACGCAGTGAACCCCGAGCATAACAGCTCTGTTAAAAATATTAGCAGACATGAGAGAAGTGTTGAATGTTACTCAAAGATTAGAAAATATCCAAAGTTTTCTAAATGCTAAATATTGCTCACTTCAAACACATCACATACTAGCAATAATTATAGAGCCAGCGCAATGCATATTGATCAGTTTTACATTGCAAGAAATTACTGGTTTCTTGAGAAGAAACTCCTAATGTCTCTATGAAAATGCAAACTTTACTATATGACGTCATGCAATTGCGTCGCCACAAACGTGATTCATTCTGTGACCCATTGAATGACCAATTTTGCACATTGCAAAAAATGTATGAGTTGATGCGTGCCTTGTTAGTATTCAATATACAATGAATAAAAGTTTAAAGTTGTGGCACTATTAACATTTCAGATTGCATTGTGTTAGCATAGAATTAGCTTTTTAGTCATGTTGACAATGTTTATTTTCTTATTATCTCTCATACTCGACGCATTTCCTGGCGTCATTTTGTTCCGTGTTTTCAAATAAGAGTTGCAAATAGTTGCTGTTCCAAAACCACATATTCATTCAAATATAAGAGTGGCTTTAGCTAAAAATCTCTCGTGAAACCAGTTCTAGTTGTGTGGTGAAATGGCAGCTTTAAAATATAAAATATTAGTTCTGATGCTTGACACGCTGGAACATCTTTATGATTACAATTTGTGCCTTAGGGGGAGAAGCGACTTGTAAACAAACGTCAGCAAAAAAAAAAGAAAGTAGCCCACTCGGATTCCCTCAATAAGAGTTTTTAATTTAAGAATCACTCGAACACAGAGTAACCAACATATTCTGAAGCACACTCGCTTGGGTATGGCTCGTGAATATTTTCGTCAACTGGTTCACGCGAACTCACACTCGCCAAAACTTTCCTAAGCGGGCTCTGTTGGACTCACGCTCACGAAAATATAAATCAGCCGGATTCACTCGAACTCGCCAAAATTTTCCTCAAGCGAACTCACTCAGACTCAGACTCACGACTCAATCTAAGTGAGCAGACTCACGAGTGATTTTGCCGAAATAAGCTAGAAACCCGAGTGCAACCTGGCTGCCCTCTCTGCCTTTCTTTCATTTCCCTTTCTCTCTTTCGCGGCAGTTGGTCTCATTGAGACCAACTGCTACGACAAAAAAAAAGAGAGAAAAAAGCAAAGAAAGAGAGGGAGGTCAACCAGGGTGGTCTTAAAAATATGTTTCATAATATATTTTAATTAGCCCACTGTTTCCGCCATTTTGAACTCAATATGGGTTTAAAATGACGGAAATTCAAAAGTGCGCTTTTGAAATCTTTTGTTATTATTTAATTACAAGTATAACTGCATAATTTTGTGATGGCGTTCATCCTGTGGTAGTTCTTGTGTGAAAACGCTTATGGTGTGGATTATACTGCTTAAAATTAACCAATGTTTTCCCTGTGCAGCCAAGCTAACGATATAATACCAGCGTGGTGTTCTCACGAACAAGTATGAGCACCTCCAAGCACGACCTCAATTTCAAAGCCTCTATATATTTCTAGTTTGGTACGAATATTTGTCATGTTTACAGAGTCAAGCACTTTCATTACCATTTTCGCATTTTTTGTCTACTGAGCGGAATATTTACTTAGTAAAAAGAAAAATGCGTAAGCGTAAAATACATTGAGCCAGCTCATCGCAGATGTCATTCTATCGTTGATTATTGCAATGCTTTTGAAGAACCGAGCGTACCATCTTCAAAAGGAGGGCGAAATTGACTTCCGAAAAAAGTCATTTTGCTTCCAACACCCAAACATCTTCTTTGATATTAAGCGTAGTCATTTCAAACGCTTTTTACTGTGCGAAGGAAGCAAAACCAATTTCGTGAAGGGAAGTGAACAACAGCACTACATATTTCGAGAAGCGCGTTTTTTCCGTGGAAGCCCAGAACGCATATGCGCCTTTGAGCCCACCAATACCGATATACGTTTTTATTCGTTTGTTTTTTAATATCGATTTTGACCTACAAGTCATTTCAACGCTGGATTCGTAAGTTCTTGCTGATCGCGGTCCTTTAGAATGGCAGTCTTACTTTCACGGAAGGCAGTTTCGATATTCGCTATGGACGAAACTCCGTAAGACAAGATGACCCGAGTTTCTTGGATATGAGTGACAATTTCATTTAAAAATTGATTGCTGCATTTTTTTTACTTATGCGGTGGAGTCTTCATGGCGGCACATTTTTGTGTGTGGTTTGAATAAATGGTGTTATTAGGGGGAAAACTTTGAAAGAGAGGACATGAGTAAGAATTCACCTATCGGCCATATGAGTGCTAGGGGTGCTATAGACTTTGCGAAATACCGAGGTAGAATATTACACTGATGGTGAAATTCTGCTTCATGAAATACAGCTTCAAAAAACAAACTGTTATTCTTGTGTTATCTTTTGCACAACAGATATCTTGATTTTCTCACTATGAAGTCTGTGCTTCTTTTCTTTTTGTTGTTTCTCGCGATCACGTTTAATGGCATCTGCTTAAGACCATAAAATTAGGTGATTGCATGTATTATCTCATTTATCTACTCCGTGCCTAAAATACGTCGTACCAACTAAACTAGTTTCTTTCTAACGTTATATAGAGAAATTTGATTGATGATTGATATGTGGGGTTTAACATCCCAAAACCACCATATGATTAGGAAAGACGCCGTAGTGGAGTGCTCCGGAAATTTCGGCCAGCTGGGGATCTTTAACATGCGCCCAAATCTGAGCACACGGGCCTATAACATTTCCGCCTCCATCAGAAATGCAGCCGCCGCAGCCGCGATTCGAACGCGCGACCTGCGGGTCAGTAGCCGAGTACCTTAGCTACTAGACCACCGCGGCGGGACATATATAGAGAAATTTCAGCGCAAATATTTCAAAATACATAACTAGAAAGTGCGCTCCGAGACTGCACTCATCTGTGCGGCAATAATGTGTTAAACCAGGAAGACAAACGTTTGAAAGCGTTGATAGTGTCCATGACTTTTTGGAATCTTCATGGTCATTTCAAAGATATTTGGCCTGTGCATGTAAAAGTTAAATATTACGTTGGATAACTTCCCTTAACGACAGCACAACTTGCTGGAGTAGTTTTCGTACTGTCGGGAATATGATCATTGCCAACTCATATTTTTATAGAGTGAGAATAAAATGAGGAAAAGGCAGGGACGTTAACCAGACAATGGAGCATCCGGTTCGCTACCTTGCACTAGAGGAAGAAAGATGTGAAAGAAAGCGAAGATGGAAATTGAAGCTTGCAAAAAAAAAAGAAAAAGAGGGGCTGGAGTGCTACAGTGTATACAATAGGCCACTGCCACGCAAAAAGTTCAGTAAGGAATATTTTCATATGTTACTGATTAGATTACAAGACAAAAATTATGAACTACTTTTCTATACAACACTTTCAGTCAATAAAACAGAGTTATGGGATGGTCCTGGCATAAGCATACAAAGTACGCATTGCATTGCGCACGCTTGTGTACATTGCACCGGTATCCAACGTTCCTGGTAGCACTTGGGGAGCTATGCTATTATCCGCTCGTTGCTTTTCTGCCACTTCCTAATCCTTTCTGAAGGTTGTGGAGTAGGTTGCCGGGGATAAGCTTTCCAGGTCGACTCTGCCATCAATAAACTTCTCTTTTTTTTTCTTCTCTACGGCTACTGTTGTATCTTACCGCGCCCCACGAACCGAGAGCGTGCAGTGAGGCGCGTGTCACGCAGAATGCGAGCTCCTACCGCATCGTCAGGCCAATTACCAGCGTCGAACCAGTGGCCCGTATTGCTTCTGCTAACAATGCTGGGGTGGTGGAAAACAACTTGGCTCACTGTCAAACGTTCTAGTGAACGCCAGCTTCAGTCAAGCTTCCGGTCACACACACAGAAAAAAGTATGATGGTGAAACGAGCAGACCCATGGCAGAATAACGGGTAAACGAGAGAAAAAAATTGCTGCGGGTGAACTATGGCACACTGAGTGACAATCAGAATTGAAGCGAACGTGAATTGTCAAAACCATCGGCACGACGAAAGAAACTGCTTCGGTGATGCGTGAGCAGGCGAAGGAGTTTCCTCAGCGGGGCGAGTGCACGCCAAATTCTCATCGCCAGAGTGGTGATTAGGCTGCAGTCCACAGCAGCCGGCTCTCGCTGCTGCGATCGATGCCACGTGTGTCTGAATATTCGCATTGCTTTTTGTCTGTTGTCCTATAAATTACCTCTGGGAAAAGTTTTTCTTCACCACATAAAAAAAGAACGTCCACTGAATTTTCAAATGCAGGAACACTGCTCTCTTCTTTATTAGTCTTGCTTCGAGATGTTTCATTTATAGCAGACTTTCTTTAGCACACACAAACACGCTCTGACTGCCGTGCTCTTATGAAGAACGGTTTTCTTTCCTTTGTAAATGCGTTCTATATCAGAAATAGTGAAATAAACAAGCTGTGAATAATGGAAATTTCCGTTTTGAATTCACTTGCGTGCGTTGTTCTGCTTTCAGACAATTACAGCAATGAGGACTATTACGGTGAACACGTGAGCGTGGGGCCGATGTCGCTATCAGCGCCACGATCCAGCCTTTGTTGGAAACATTTCACATGCGCAGCATGTGCGCTGCGCTGCACTTCTTCCACAGGTTGCAACACGTCATAGATACGCGTGCTCGTTGTCTGCTAGCCGGATTTTTGTTTGCTAAGACGATGCATCCTGCATTTTCACTTATTTCTTTCTTGGCAGTTTTTTTTTGACGAACAGTTTGAAACTAAACTGTTTTATACTCATTTTAGTAATCACGCACCAGTTTTTGATCGAGATTGAGTTTTTGATCGAGATTGAAATGCAGCGTGAACGTCAAGGAACTCCAGGTGGTCGAAATTTTCAGAGCCCTCCATTACAGCGCCTTTCGTATATGGTGATTGATTGATATGTGAGGTTTAACGTCCGTAAACCACGATATGATTATGAGACAGACGCCGTAGTAGAGGGCTCCGGAAATTTCGACCACCTGGGGTTCTTTACCAAATCTGAGCACACGGGCCTACAACATTTCCGCCCCCATCGGAAATGCAGCCACCGCAGCTGGGATTCGAGCACGCGACCTGCGGGTCAGAAGCCGAGTAGCTCAGCCACTAGACCTTACGTATATGGTGGTTTTGAAGAGTTAAACGCCACATATAAATCAGTCTTGAAATGTAGGGCACGCCAGCTTAGCCGAGAAAAATGCGGCTAGCAGACGATGAACAAGCGTATCCATGACGTCGAGCGCGTGGTGGAAATAATGGATCGTGGAGCACATGCTGCACACGTGCAATGTTTCCGACAACGGGTGTGTTACGCGGCGCTGACAGTGCCGTCGGTCACGAGCTCGTATGTTCAACCTAAGATTTCTCACCGCTGTGCATTCTACTCTAGGCGGTGAATCAACTAATGTAAAAGCGCTTACTGCCCGATACTGTGCGGTCCGATGCTGTGCGGTTTTCCTTATAGGCCCAAGTGAGGTCAATCTTCTGTAAATGCGATCGAAAACAAGGGACAAACTTAGAGTCGTCTTGTAGTCGACAAATTCTCATGCTACCATCTTGCTTGTTTACGCATACCACCGACGTAACGTATTCTGACGTCGTAACCAGTAAAATAATTTCAGGCCGTTCGATTTTAGCTCAGCGCCAAAAGCTGTTTTGTAACACTAATAGAACTAATTATGAAATGGAAGCGCACAACGTAGAAGCAGACGGAAAGACAGGGACAAGCGCTATTTCATAATTAGTCATGTATCACCAACTCGCCCAATCAACCATTTTGACTAATAGAACATTCCCGGCTTTTAGGAACCTCGTTTTCTTATTAGTTTGAATAATGAAAGATCGGCGTGCTCTCCAGTGCTCACGCCAAACTCGTGTTTGAAAAGGGGTTGGTACTTTCTTACAATGCATCGAGCATCTTTTTCACGCTGTTATGAGTATTGTCTGACCTTGAAAGGTTGTTCAGGCTCCAGATTTTTGCTGACTTCAAGCGGTCGGCGTGCAGCAACTCCCAGTGCAGTAGAGGAGGTCCCTTGTGGTCGATGACGCAAAGCGGAAGATGCGCCGAATATTTGCCATGCTGCACGTTGACCGAATTCTTGCTAGTGCTTCAGTGTAGGTACGAAGTTTTACGGTAGTAGGCTCCAGAGTAGCCGAATAGCTGACGGAACTGGGAAATCGACATGACGGAAACAGCCGCCCCCAAGTCTAGCTCCACGTCCACCAAGACGTCATCGATGGTCATCAGTACGGTGACTGGGTCGAGCTTTGGTGTCGACACCCCGTTTAGACTAAGGGTTGGAGCCTTCCGCCGCACAGCCATGAGAATCGTCACATTCTTTTTTTCCTGCTTTTTCTTAAAGCAGCTTTTACAACCACTTTGGCAAGCTTTCTAGATATGTCCTTTTTTGTCGCAACTGAAGCACGTTGCGTCAAGAGGGGGCACGCTTCCATCCTGTGTTTTGGTGAACAGCAGCGAAAGCTATTTTTGCTTGTTTTTTTCCGATTCAGCCTCCACCTTGTGCAGATCACTGACTGTAACGTCCCTGCCGCTTACTTAAGCATCACTTCTTTTGCCGGCTCAATGGCTAGAGCCCAGTTCACCACTTTCTGGAATTTTAGCTTGCTCTCTTTCATGGAAGAAACTCGCTAAATGTCTTCTCGCAGCAGTCCACACATGAAGCGGTCCCGAGAGGACTCGTCTAGCAGCTTCCAAGCTGACTTGTTCGCAAAAGTTTACGAAGCTCGGCGACATAATCACAGAAAGACTCGCTTTCGCTTTGACATCTCTAGTGGAACTTGACCAGCTCTTCAATAACGGACGACTTCACGGACACCTGGTCGCTCAAGTTTTTCTTGGGGACATCAAAATCTTCGTAGAAGGCCGCTTTGGAGCTGATAACGACTTCAACAACCCCTAGGTCTTGAGGCCGATGACGCTCAAAAACCCGTGCATCTTCTTGTTGTCGAACACAGTGTTGACAATTAAGAGTGACGTAAGCCACTGACCGACTCGTCTAAAGGCTCCAGATGACCAAGTATTCCGGTGAAGTGCGTCCCCGCTGCCTCGGCTTCAGTCTTGACGAAAGGCACCGGCTTTGCACACTGCAAAAAGACGGTCTTCTTCCCTGAGCTATTTACGAAAACACTTGCCTTTCAAATTGAAAAACAACGGCTTCAAATTTCATTCTCATCGCCAATTATGTTAACGTGGGTTCATGCAAAAAAGAGCAGAAAAGTTTCTGAGGAGCGAGTGACGTTGATTGGCACGTGTTCAATGTGGCAATCAAGGTCAATCATTGAGGCTGTGTGACCCAATCTTGATAAGCCACCGACAGAATGCGGTGCGTGTATTTTATCTGTTTCGTTCGCCTGCGCATTATTGAGTTGATAGTCAACTGTGAAGCTTGGCCGGGCACCACAAATTTTCTACTGTTTACGAGCGTGCTGCCATAAAATTGAGGTTCATGGAGGCAGAACTAAACCCTCTCCAAATTTCGCACAGGAAAAATGCTTATGTACAACGTTGCTATGGAGAGAGAGAGAGAAAAATTTAGCATATCCCACGTACAGTGTGAATCGATGATATGCGAAGTAAGAAGAAGACAGGTTGATACGTCACTCTAAAATTAGCACATTGTTACAGGGCGGACGTAAAGTATGCCGTAGATGACTTCCTTGTTATGATTAAAATGTTTAGACGTGTCATTTACCTTCGTCTATTCATGTCACGCTATACTAAGTTCAATATATGTAAAGCTAGTGAAACGGCGGCGAGCGCATGATAAAGGGCCCAATATACAATATACTCCAATGTAACGTTGACGCGCGAACGCTGCGCGCAGTGACGCTACTGTAGCAAAACGCGAGCACTCTTAAGTGCGACGCCAGGCGAGACCAGCGTCTGTCAGCGCGGCCTAGCGGCAACCGGTGCGAAATGCAACATGCTGCATCTCACGCCGACAACGTTACCCAGACAGCACCGCGTCTGCCTCTCTTCTTGACGCAGGGACGACGGGCACGCTCAAACCCGCATGCGTCAAAGCAACGCAGCATGGTGCGCGCCTGCGAGTATATGCCATACAAATCGGCACCTGGCGTGGCATCGCCGGTGTGACGCGACGAAACGAACGCCGGCGCTTACGCGCACTAGGTCACGTCAAAGTGTATTGTCACCTTGAATGTGGCATGTAGTCCTGCTCTTACAGGACACGCAAATCATAATTATCATGTTTGCACAAGTTCATTTGCACACAGACACACACACAGTTTGCACACAGACAAACACAGACAGACACACAGACAGCCACACAGACACACAGACAGACACACAGACACACAGACACACAGACACACACACAGACACACAGACACACAGACACACACACAGACACACACACACACAACACAGACACACAGACACACACAGACAGACAGACAGATAGATAGATAGATAGATAGATAGATAGATAGATAGATAGATAGATAGATAGATAGATAGATAGATAGATAGATAGATAGATAGATAGATAGATAGATAGATAGATAGATAGATAGATAGATAGATAGATAGATAGATAGATAGATAGATAGATAGATAGATAGATAGATAGATAGATAGATACGCTCAAAGTCGCCGAAGTTCGCTAAGAAATGCTTGGCATTTAATAAAATGAGGGAAAGGCAGGAAGGTCAACGAGAAATTGGAGCATCCACTCTGCAACCCGTGCACTAAGAAAAGGGAGAATTACTAGCCAAACTCACTGGCTCCTATAGAGTTGGCTTACGTTAGCGCACGACAGTCAAGTGCACAGGAAACGATAGACGCCTCATCTGCTAAATGACGTTGAGAAGCATCCAGTGGACGTCGATGTGCAGGGGCTCTTACCATGGCAATCGTAGAATGGGCGCTATTGACAACTTTAACCGTAACATGAAAACAAAGAATTGAATCGAGCAAAGTAAAGCCACGTGTGTCCTCCTAGTCAGTCTCACTCACATGCCATGCACCACTGACGTACAGAGGGCTTCGTGGGGCGCAAGTTCCACTTAGGTGGCAAAAAAATCAAAAATTCGCATCGAGAGGTTCAGGTGCTCGATTCTGAGCGCAGTCATCGGGAACGTCCGTAACAGCGTTCCCGTATTTCTCTTCTCCAAGCTCAACAGGTTTAGAGAATCGCAAGAGCCTTTTCAAAGGCAAAGCAGAGACATTTACGAAGTCACCTAAAAAGAAAAGCAGAGCGAGTAAATAATAAGTGAAATCTGAGCGAAATCCAGGACGGGAGCGAGACAGAGTGAGAAAAGGAGGATGAAGATGTACGACGGACGTGTAGACTGAAATAGAGAAAAATGGAGAAGACAAATAACCAACAGTTGATCTGGCAACAGAGGGAGGCGACGACCCCCAGTAGAAAGGTCCTGCGCTTTCGCCGTCAATTTCATCGTGTTTCAGGAGATGGAGGCAATGCTACTCCTCCTGCTCACACTGACATGGGAGTTGTTCTCGGCTCCAATACTCTCCCCTGAGCGAAGCACCACTCTAACAGAGCGCACAAATGGCCCCCTCCGCGAAGAAGACGATGTATGTCCTAAGCTCGTCCCAGCGACAGGCGGCGGTCCCGGAAAATTCGATTTCCCTCTACGCATGGTCGCGACGATGGCCTTTGTCTGCCGTAACTCTGATGTCATGATTTAGGTCCGTTCTATCTGTGTCCTGACATAATGTTTCGTTTTCCTTTTGCTTTGCTCAGCGAAGCAGGCGCAATGCTTGTCTTAGCGCGTTGTAACTTTCTTTATGTGTTTATAGTTTACGAAGGCTACAGTTAAATGTTGATGGAAGAAGGATGAGATAGCTGTGCGGGTGAACCACTGATCTCGAAGGCTTGTATCAATAACCCTTGATGACTACTTGGCTCTTGGTAACCTTCAGTGGCACTCATTATAAGAACTTGCTTTTTGTGCCTTTTTACCTTTTTATGATGACAATGATTGTAGCGCTCTTTGTTTACTTGCATTATATACATATTATATATATACATATATATATATATATATATATATATATATATATATAGTTAGAAAGAGAGAGAGATACTGTCTGATGACATCCGCATCCGCAGTGATTGCAGCCGGCATAACCGTTAAGTGGAACCATATTCCACTATGTGGAACCATGTTTTTTATAGAATTACATTTGGTGCATTTTGTTCGCTGAAGCGAAATATGTACGAATATAATACCGGACTGCTGTTCTGCAGTAGAGAGCAAGAAAAGGAAATCTCTCGAGAATAGAGAAAAGGAAGTCCAGGTAAAGATCGTTTGAACTATTTTGGGAAAAGGGTGATGTCCGTTGGAAAGAAATTGTTGACAGCTTCGTTATTTTATTATTTTTGTGGCAAAATTGAACTTTTTATAGCATTAAAGCATTGCAAGGTTAGAGCAAACTTGGCGGACTTTGTAATTCTATCTTATCGTGCATCTTACCCGGGAAGTCAAAGAACTAGAGAGCCACTGGCCACTCTATAGTCGATTATGCCAGACATTCGTTATTGAATGGTGTACTCGATATAAACTTAAACTATTTCACGTTTGTTGCAATTGACGCGCAAAGTATAAATTTGTCTGAAAAAAAGGTAATTCATAATGCCTTCTTTTCAGTCTGTTCAAACCGCTGAAGGCTTTGTTGATTTACATGAACATAAGAATATTACGCATTAAACTGTGACATACACTATAATTCAAAGTTATGCCGTAAGCCTAAAGTTGACATTAAAGTTGCATATGTTTCTCACACCCATTTGCTTCAGCTTCAACATAACCTTGTGTGTTTGTTTTCCATGCCTGGTTTTCGGAATGACATGAAGGAAAAGCGTTGCCGTGTTTCAATAAGCCATCTACTTATAGAGCCTTGGAAAAAAAGGAAGCAAATGGTCTTCGCTAAACTTCTCTTGGGAACAACAAAAACAGGAAATGTATCTCCTCCTTCCCATGCACTCCTCGATCTCATGTATCAGTGGCTTCTATGTGAACCCGGCATTGTGCTACCCTACGCATAGCGTGAGTCTTTTCAAAAGAGCCAACGTCCGGGATAACAAAGAGCCTGTCGCAAACGCCACTAAACATTTCATCATGATGTGAATTGAAGCTCGCACGTGTATCACCCGTTTTCAATTAGCAACTAAGCGCGCGCTGTGCCATTTCAGCGACCGTGCGCACCACCTTTCGCCTGGTTTCACCTTGGCACACCGGCCAAGCTGGCAGCCCCGTGAGTGTATGTTTATTCGCAAACCTTGATCTCAGTAGCCCATAGTGTGCATTTCTCACCACACAGCTTTTAATTTTTCTTTTAAGGCTGGTGCACACCGGCGACTAGCAGTGGTCGCGTGGCCATTTGCGACTGGTTGCAAACAGTCGCAAACGGTCGCAAAGCAACTGCTTTGGCTAGTCGCTTCCTGACGGATTTTCCAGTCGCGCGACTGTGGTCGCAAAGCTGCTGGAACCAATGAGCGATGCTCAATTTATGTTGTTTGTTTTTTCATTGCGCTGGCGAGAACGGATAAAAACAAGAAATGCGGCGCGCTCGGCTTGCTCCGCTCACTGAGCTGGTGGCGATCAGCTGATCGGCGCCGGTCTCCAGAGTTCTCGCTGATAACGAGATCCGGACGTGACTCTCCGGTTTTGCGACTTCCGGTCACTCGCATGCAGCCTCTGTCGGTGTGAACATCAGTTGCTTTTTGGTCGCCAGTCGCAAATGGTCGCGCGACCGCTACTAGTCGCCGGTGTAAACCAGCCTTTAAGAGAATTGTCGGAGCACACAGTATACAAAGCCGTCTTACTGATCCATTGGGTGTCATTTCGGCGCTTGTGCCAGAGGTACCTTTCCATACCCGTGACATTGCCCCACACTTCCTGCACTCTGCGTAACAATATAATAAAATATGAAATTCATCTGCCAAACCCACGGTATGATTGTGATGGACATCATAATAAAAGGCTCAGGATATTTCGAATGTCTGGTGGTCTTTATGATGCGCTGAAATCGAACCGCGTGGCCTGACTTGTCTATTTTCAAGCACGCGTCATAAGGAAGCTGCTCTTGCGACTTTCGACATGAACGTCCAGCGTTCTTACTGCGAACTGTTGTCAGCATGCTTTACTTAGGAATAAGGATGTGATGGAAATAAAAGAATAATTCGCCTCAGCCAGCAAGGGTAAATATAATTATATATAGAGATTTAAAAACGAGTGTAAGGCTCGTGTTTAGTATAAAAGTGTACTCGACAATGATGCTCCTTAATTAGGCTCATGTCCAATAACAAACAACCTCTGACATTTCTACAACCCAATCTCACGAGAAAAATATTCCTCATCCCTTAAGTGTGGCGGTGGTCACTGACACAGAGCTCTCTTATAACCCTATGGAGATTTTTCCCTAAATGTTTTCGATACGGCCTTATTCAGTGTGAGGCCCAAGGGATGATTTTAAGCTCTTGCATAGCAGAGTACCGAGTACTCTAAGTCGTTAACCACTTTTCCAAAACCCACATGCCTGTTGGGAATAAAACTAGCGGTAAGCTAAGTGCGAGACAAATAATATAAGTCCATCAGATTATTTTGTGGGTGAACTGATGACATACGAAGCGACCAGAATGTGCTAATGAGTAACGCCGTGCGAGATAGTTGAGCCATGTCACGTCATTTTTATAACGGTATGGTTTTTGAACGTCAAATAAAAAACTTGTGGAAAACTGAGTCAGTGAATGAGCCAGGAATTCTGGCCTCAACTGAATGCCGTACGAGTTACAAGTCTACAGACGAGACGTACAAAAAGAAGCGGCGCCCCAAAGCAGTCCGAGAAATCCAAGCGCCTTGGCTTTCTGCCTCGTTCCATGACAATAAAGCATAGGCGAGGAAAGTAGCAAAAATGTTCCGGACTGGCAGCAGCTTATCGCATCTTCTCAGCCCGCCGTTCCAGAGGACTGCGATGGCCAAGGAGAGCCACGTTTTCTTCTGTTTCTTTTTTTTGTGAATGTGGACGCGTGAAGGATTGATGAGGCAGTGCCGTCAAAAGAAAATCGCTGTCCACTTTCAGCTGTACGTGCTAAATTTTCATTTTTTTGCGTCTACTTCTGAAGATACGAAGGTGAGTAGCCCGCCTGCCGTGCGGGAAAAAAAGGCCTGCCTCTAGAGAGAACAAGATAATTCAATTTTCACAGCTCTCAAGCACGGCGCTCGACAACCTTCCATCACCATTTTTTTTTTCAGGTTTAGTGACATAGTATCTTCGCCTTTCAAAGCAGTCAAGCGCTGAATAATTTTAACGCACACAAGCTTGAAGCACTAACAAGGTAATTTTATGCAGAGTAGCAAGTTTGACAGTTGTTTCTCGTTTATGTACTCCTGTTTTTTTAATTATTTCACTTATTTCCCTTTTGAGCTCTGAATATTCCTAAGGGTCTCAATATTCAACGTGTAAGTGGAGCGTTGATAAATACACTGTGACAGTGCCACCAGAGCACACATCAGCAGTGACAACGTGTAATCAAATCGAGAGCATGTGTTCGGCGTTAGTTCAAAATGAGCGGAACAGTTTACAGGCTTAAGCAAGAAAAAAATGGGTGATACATAGTGGCGACATGTTTTCGCTAAAACCTTAGAAAAGTTGAACATAATTAGGAA
The DNA here is from genome assembly GCF_013339725.1 of Rhipicephalus microplus. Lineage (NCBI taxonomy): Eukaryota > Metazoa > Arthropoda > Arachnida > Ixodida > Ixodidae > Rhipicephalus > Rhipicephalus microplus. The sequence goes on from NC_051170.1 coordinate 42,568,997, forward strand.
TTAAACGCGCTATATGGTCCAAAAAAGTTTAACGAGAAAGAATAAATGGGCATAATAATTGTTTTGATAGGAAACATTTGCTATATCATATAAGAATATTATAGATAAGGGTAACTTATGATTCGTAAATATTCTGTCTTGAAGGAATGAACCATGCCACTGATGGGCATTGAGTAAGAATTTTTATAGAACATGATTCTGTATGTACCATTAAGTTCAGGAGCCCTCCACTACGGCGTCTCTCATAATCATATGGTGGTTTTGAGACGTTAAGCCCTACATATCAATCAATGAATCATTAAGTTCAGAGCAATGAACAAAAATGAACCAATAGCAAGATGGTCATTCCGTATCGTCGGCTTTGGTGAAAAGCATCGTCGACAACGTCACTCCTTCGAGGTGATATGTGCGTATCTGATTTGCTGAATTTGACAGTCCTGAGTAATCTTTTTTTCTTGTTTCAGTTTTGTCCTCCTGATTAAGCGACAATTTCCCTGTTTTGACCGATTTCGCTTTCTATTTTGAACTCTGTTCCACCGAGTAGTAGGGTATCAAACCAGATGAGCGCCAAGTTCAGCATAGCTTTGTTTATTTTGTTTGTTTCCTGCATCCCTGCTCAGATGTTGCTTTTTTTTTTTGCAGTGTCACATCGCACACGTGCATAAATCTATAAAAATGGTATGTTTTCTTTACACCTAAATCACTTGTTGAGAGTAATCTGATAAATTTAGAGTCGTGAGGGTTGACTGACTATATCTGAAGTTATTTCTGAATTCATATAGGCATGAGCTACGTTTTCGAATATTATGTGTAGATTTACATATCGTATAGCGAGCGTTGTACATACATGTAAGGTCATCTCGCCTATCCGTGAGCGCACATAGTTGATGGCTACTCAAATTATGTATGATGTGAATTCCGTATCTCTTCCACACTATGCACCATCGGACGACATTGCTGATCCCTGCTTGGGAGACCCCTGTTATTTTTTTTTTTGTATGACTTGTAGGAGGCGAAAGCAATCATTGCTCTCTGATGGCGCAGCTCATTTCAGCGGTACGGAACGGCAAGACAGAGTGGTGCTGTGGGCTTGACATGGTGACACAGCTACGGCAGCTCTGACGTCAACGAGGCGTAGTGCGATATGCAGTGATGAAAAAAAGCACTTCGCTCACAAAAGTGCCTTCGATCCATCGGGCTTTGACAAGAGAGAGCATTCAGTTGAGTAAAAAGGAAATAAAATTAAAGACTGTATAAAAAAGAAATGAAAGCAACGATATGCACAAAAACAGCCATCCGTAGAGTGCGATCTGCGGAGGAAGGGAAGGTAGTGTTAGGCTGCTCGTTGTCATTGTATGTTCATGAATGCCTGCGTGGGTTTCCTATATATACGCGTGCGTGTGCAGGTACAAGGTTTCAAAACATTGTGAAAAAAAGACGTCTTACTCACATGAAGAGAAAGTAAGCCTATAATAAAACAAAGAAACATTCCTCAGTCTTCTTTAAAGCGACGACCTCTATATACGGTGTAAGGCAGAATATGCGGCACTCTGCCGAAAATTCAGTCGCATCCCACAATTTATCCTCGTTGACCCAGAAGCCTACAGGTATCTATTAAACTGAGGTATAGCGCCAAACAAGGGGGCTTGTATGTTCTGACAAACGCCAGAAAATACAATGATCGAGCGCAAACAAAATCGAAGGCAAACCAGAAATAAGCACTCTAACATTACTACAAGAAATTCCAGGGCCTTCCTCCTCTGTTCTGGCGCGTGTGCAGTATTTTTCTGCATCTTCCTTATTCTTTGAAGAAATTTTCTTGTGCAATAAGTGTCTTGTTTATAATGAATTGAGCATTCTTTTGTGTTATTTACGAGTATTTATTGACAGAGATAGAAAAAAAGAAAAAGCAAAGGAAGAGAGGTCAAGTCTTTTGCACTATGTTTGTTACTTCACCAGAGAGAGAGAGAGTGGGTTAACAGATTGATTATGTTTTACAATGCCTCTAACAAGTTTCCGAGCACAAGCGTTAAATTACATTATAACCGCCATTCAAAGAAGAACCTTCTCCAAGAGAAGTTTCATGTTCACTTTGGTCGAATTAAATAAAAGAAACGAATGCATAACAGCCAAACAAAGAATGGCAAACGTGGAATTATTATATAACTAAATATACAACAGCCAGATTAAACATTTCCACATGGGTGTACACAGTGACTTGGAAAAATAAAACGTGGATTAAAAAATGCAAAATGGGCAAATGCCAAAGTGCAGAAACAAATTTTGTTTATACAAGGTATAGTATAAGTGTCAGCACAACTGTCAGTATAACTGTCAGTAACTTTGTATAAAAACATTTGTTTTTACAACATGATAAGGAGTAAAAAGTGCAGCTACGCTGCTTCAAGCGTGTGTTCCTTGATGCGCGAAGAGTGTTTTTTATGCACGGGTGGGTCTCAGGAACACTCACACAAACGTAAAAGAGCAAGGCAACGACCGTGTGTGCTGGGCGTGGTGCTGGGGCAAACGGAACGAAAGTGCGCAGTGCGGAAAATCTGCGAGCCGAAGCTACGTCAGCACATCCGGTTTTCGCAACCCTTTTGCCACCGAATGCACGGCTGGCGATAGTTCCCCGGAAGATCGTAGGGTTTGCGCAGTGATCCGAAGCCGACGCAGCTGCCTGGACCGCCTCTTTGTGCCTTCTGGAATACGAGTGCCTCCAGCAACATAACTTAAAAATTTACCGCTATGAAAAAAGAAGAGATAAAATCGTGGCGTTACAATTTTCTGAAACTAAGCTAAGCCGGTGAGCGTGCTCTCGGATACCGAAATTGACCAGAGATGAAGAGTAATGGCCACGTAGTGCAGTCCCTGGTGGATTATTTTTCAAAGACAAGACTCTTGCTCTTGACGGCGGCCCTATTTCACGTACTTCTGTAAGGTACGCCGTCACGCTTTGCAAGTATCAATGGTTCCACCGTTAGCACATGAGTTGCTATTTACCACTACGTCCTGCCGTGGCTTGATGTGGCTTATGTATAGTGCATAAGCCACTTGACGACACAAACTCTGATACATCTCGACATGAACTCGGGCTGAATCTTAGGCAAGGGCATCTTTTGCACCTCTAAGCCGAATAATACTGATATTATAGGCATATTTGTGTCCCCACTTTCATCAGCTCTCGACCACATATTGTATGGCGAAACCTGCATGAGCATCTACAAGTTTTCGAGGTATCAAAATTTTCACTTTTTGATACTCTTTACGCGTACCCCATTAGTGGACGAGTAATGTTGGCGACGATAAAGCTAGCGCTTCACCCCCGTCTGCTCTTTCATCCGCCAACCAAGTGCTACTCACACACGAGTTCATATCTTTGAAACTACAAGGAATCTTCACCGAGCGCGAATATATAGCGGAGCTTCAAGCATAAATTTTCTCGCATTCATCACTGCTCATCTTTTTCATACTGCTCTAGTTGCAAGGAACAATAATCTTTATCTTATCTTGCGGTGCATGCCATATGCAACAAACGTTGCAAGCACAAAAAGTGTACTCCATGGCTTGAAATGCATAACTAATCAACGCTAAAACTGCAAAATTGATTGATATGTGGGGTTTAACGTCCCAAAACCACTATATGATTATGAGAGACGCCGTAGTGGAGGGCTCCGGAAATGTAGACCACCTGAGGTTCTTTAACGTGCACCCAAATCTGAGCACACGGGCCTACAACATTTCCGCCTCCATGGGAAATGCAGCCGCCGCAGCCGGGATTCGAACCCGCGCACTGCGGGTCAGCAGCCGAGTACCTTAGCCACTAGACCACCGCGGCGGGGCAAAAAACTGCAAAATTCAAACCCACTTTGTTCACGACTATTGATTATGGCAGAGTAAGCTGCCTAATTTTGTGATTACTTCGAATACTTCTTTTGTTCTGAAAACTAGATAAATGTCATTACCTAATTGGGCTGCGATGTGGCTTGATGGCAAATTTTGTGCATCATATATGCTGATCCATATACCATACTTGGAACCCTTATCACGTAGATAATTTTTGTCCTAACAGTCGACAGCAAGCAACTTGGTAACGAGAGGATGGAAGTGCAGGAGTTGGTTGGTTAAGCAGGCAGCAAATATGCTCTGCGTCTGAGTTGAAAGCCCTTGGGACCAGGAATTAAATAATTTTAATGAAATTACACTTCAAACAGGCTATGAACAGCAGAATAATAGTGCGCAATTGGGCCACTTAGCAGGTCCGATTATAGTTTTTAGATAAAATTCAACTGGTGTTGTTTTTGAACAACTGGCAGGTTTGGAGGCCCTGAACCACTACTGAACTTTGAACGCGAATTTATTATCACTGTACCAGCTTGTTCTAAATGAACTGTTAGCGACGATAAGACCTCATTTCTTCGCTATCATGGTTCATGTGAAGGTGTCAATTGCTGAACTGTTTCCATTTTATACCCAAGAATGCGAATTTATTATAACTGTACCAGCTTGTTCCAAATGAGCTATTAGCGACGATAAGATCTCAATTCTTTGCTATCATGGTTCATGTGAAGGTGTCAATTGCTGAACTGTTTCCATTTTATACCCATCTGATGTTCCAAGATTTTGTGTATTATTCCGTATAGCATAGAAGCTTCGTTTTGAGATAACTTGTTCAAAACGGAATTTCTCACTTTATGAAGTTGCGCATCACTGTGCGTGTTTATTGATACATGAATGATACATTAAGACGGCTTGTTCATAAAACTAAGCGTTTCAATCAAATCAAAATGCATGGTAAGGAAAAGATGCCGGTAAGTACCACAAGTAGTAGATTTATTTGCCAATAATTAGTGTCCCGGTTGGACTTGAAAGCATCTAAGCCATACACTACTGATGCGGCATGACTGCACACCTACATGTTATGACCACATAAGGGGACTATCATGATGGTGTAATCAGAAGAAAATTCTACGATACAAGAGGGCTGAACGAACGGACTAATGAAGAAACATATTTGCTATTTCTTAGGTAACAGCTATATGCTGTGTGCCATAATAGAACGTGACATTAAGTCACGTTGCTGCTTGTTAAAGATACATATGAAAAAATGCTTTGCGTAATGAAGTGGCAAAATTGGAAATGAAATTGCAAAAAAAAAATACATCAATACGGCTAAAGAACAGTGAACTCTTGTTCAAATGGCTCGACTGCAGTTACGAAGCAACCCATGTTAAACTCACTTCAGGAGACAGCCATGTTTGCACTCTGCTGCCGAAATCACCTGTTGCAAGGAAATAGGCGGTATCTTATGCATACTCTTCGGACACGTTACCGATAGCAGCGTTTTCCTTCACATCAAAAGTGAAAAGAGTACCAATCAATGCGGTACTTCATGCGCATGTGGGTGTGTATACATGGTAAAACGCCCTCACTTACATCATACTGATGTTGGTGCTTTTGCCATTAGGCCACGCTTGTTATTAATTATGAAAGGTCACTTCGTAATTATTGTGGCCCGTGTACAAAGAACAACATGAAGTGTTCTTGAAAAAAAGTTTAAACAACATGAAAAAAAGTTTAAAAAGCAGCAGAGCAGGACAACGTTCAATAAAGGCTTCTTGCAACAAGAATCACTACACAAACCTCTGAGGCTTTATAAAACACAGCAACCATCGAGTCAGAGATAGTTTCATAACAAAACGGAGATAATGTGTTTATAAATCTTGTTCAAACAGGATAAAAAGACGAAAACGAAATGAAATTGTGCTTGTTACAGCGTTCCATTCAGTAGGTCATTCGAGGGCTTTCTATAGGGGAGATATGGACTGGGTGAGAGTAACATTAAAAACTTAGCTTTTTTCATTCAGATTCAGCAAACTTATGACGATGTCAGTGAATTATATACGTGCTATTAAACTGGCTACATGTGTCACTCAAAATGAAAAGTAATAATTGATAAATATATCAAAACACCATAACGGCATTGTCAAACAAAATGCCGATGAAAAACCTCAATGGTTAAACGTGAAATATCCTCAAAACTGTCATGAACTCAACGACCACGAGAACCTACCTTAAGGAGACGTTAGTCACACACCCTATCAATATACATAATGAAATTTCTTAATCAACTCTAATTTTTTGAAAGTGCAAGACGTACTTGTTTAGAAAAAACTGGTGAATTATTTAGAGTACTTCGTACTCTACTATGGGAGAGCACAGAGCCGTCCCTGAGGCCTTTGCCTAAATTTGGCTCTGTATCTTTCCAATTTTAGTATATGCACTTTGTAAGTATAGCACGAGCCCGCTCTGAGGGCATTGTTGCGGTTTCTGCAAGCAACAGGACTAATCTACAAATAGTGCCCGGTCGTAGTTATTGTTGCTGTGAAGTACTATAACACCGCTCCAGTCATTGTTCTTTTTTTACTACTGCAACACACGGTTCTATTTTTGTCTTTTACAACCCTTGTCCACTTTGGAGGTACAGGGTGAACCGGATTTTCCTTTTAGGTAACCTCCCTGTCTTTCCTATATATTTCTAACTGTCTGGCTTCCTCTCCTCTTGCCAACATCGTAGTGCCCTTCACTACGTCTTTTACGAGGGGGCTGCGGTTCGGTTCCGAAGTCATTATTTGAATGGCCCTCTGTACCACAAGTGGTTCTACTTTTTTGTGAAATTCGGTGGTCAGTCTAACGACCCACGACACTCCGATTCCCGGAGGTTGGACAGCATTAAAAATCAGGCGCATCGATGTGTCGTCTACCCAGCGGGCATGTTTATTTTAGCTCATGTGGTAACAATAAAGGCTGCGTGCAATTAAACAACCACTATTACAAAATATTCACACTATCCTAAACTGCATTGATTGACCTCGTGTATTTGCCCTTCGCGATCAGTTTCTAAATCTTCATTTGATGTGAATTTTTTTTTCAGGCAAACAAGATTAACTAAGATGAACTATCTTACTTTGTCAAGTCGCTAACTTTATGTGTAGCTGTATGTTACGCGCGCCTGCGTTTTTGGACACTTTCTTGACGCCCCACATGTATAATGGTAGGAATTTGTGCAAGGTGTGACAATTGTAGGCGTACCTTAGTTGCATAGACAAGGTTGTTCCGAAATTTAGCATTGTTTTGCAGGATGTTGACAGGTTACCAGAATATTACGACTGCGTATTGCAGAAAGGACGACTTGAACATTTTTCGCGTAAATGTCCCCGCTAACTCAATTTCCGACGTCACTGCGAGCGTGCTTTTCAACGTCTACTGAAACTTCACAAGACAACACCAACATTCACCTGATCGTGAGTGATACGCTCACAGCGATCTTAGAATTTTCGTACTGCTATTGTTCTCAGTTGTAATAATTCCTGAGCTATTACATTAAAAAATCGAGCGCCTCTGAAATAACCTTTTTTTTTCCTGGGCATACGCAAAGGTTTCCATCATAGACATGTTTTAGTAACCCGATGAGAGATCCAGCATATGTAAGCCGCGGTGTGAAAGAAGGAAGCTCGGCAAGTACGTTGATTGGGCATGACGGTGCGGCAATTTCCTAGTCTCTATACGTTTTGTTGGCGCCTTAATATCGGCTCGTTTTCATGCACTGTATTGTCTTGTGGCCTCGACAATAAGTGGCATAGAAGTTTATCTAAGCGCGGATGTCAATCTCTCTAAAAGATATGCACCAACACTCGCTTGTGCGATGTATACGCATTTACCAGACGGCATTACGTACAATATGCTACAGAATCTTGGACCAACAGGCATTACCCTTCTCTCAGATGTTTACAATAATCTATAGACACAATAAATGGTACCCGAGTCTTCGAAGTTTGCTCGCATCATTCCAATCCTAAAGCTGGCTAAGACGCCCTTAAGCCTTGAATCCTTCCGCCCAATTAGTCTGACAAGTTTTTCATAAGATAATGAAAAAATTATTTATGCACGACTCCAGTGGTGGCGCAACAGAACTAGTGTATTCTCCAACTACTTAACAGGTTTTAGGAAGCAGAGATGCACAATGGATGCAGTACTGGACATAGTAACGTATGTAAAGCATGAACGCGCTTTTGGTAGTTGGACGGTCGCAGGGCTCTTAGACATGAAAGGGCATTTGACACAGTCATTCACACTCATGTCCTGCTAAGTATGTTAGAACTCGGACTGTCCGGTAGGTCTTTGCGGTGGATCTCTAAATCTTTATCAGGTTGCACAATATTCATTCAGACGACCGAAGGAAAGAGTACGGAACACGACGTCAGACAGTGGAGTGCCTCAAGGAAGCGTACTCAGCCCTTTTCTTTTCAATTGTGCTATGGCTGATTTAGCAAAAAGACTGCCTTTTAGGTTGAAACATTTTTTATACGCAGATGATGTGTGCACTTGGGCACCTGGCACGGCCGTTCGGTTAATTCACATTGCATTGCAAGACAGCATATATATTATCACCCACTTTTTTAAAAGAAAGAGGAATGGTTCTATCACACGCAAAGACAGCTGTATTGCTCTTCATCCGTAAGAAGTTAAAAAGCTTCAATCTCAGTTCAGAAGGAGAACTTCTAATGACCGTGACACAGCATCGGTTTTTTGGAGCAATACTTGATAGGCAGCTATCATGGGCACCCCATATAAATAAACTTGAAAACTAGGTGAATATGCTAGCTAATATACTCCGCAGAATTGCTGCGATATCAAGGGGCGGATCGGTATCATCCATGCTCACTGTTCACAATGTCCTTAATACGACACAAATGCATATTTTGCGGCAGTCTTACATGGCCCTTCTCGCACTTCAGAGGAGCGACTTCGAAGACTAATAACTAGGGAACTGCGCATCTGCCTAGGTGTTCCACGAGCGACTTCCAGCAGCCTTGCTATAGCAGAGACTTGACAAACACCCTTTCCAGTCATGAAAATAATCTAAACATGCCGCCATTTTTTTTTCGCTTACCGACGCAACGCAAAGACCACCAGATGGCACTGGAAATTTTACTAAGAGAAAAAGCAATGCTCATGAAAACATACAGATAATCAACATAATTACCAAGAAATGAATTTCGAAGCTCTGAAGTTGACTATCCTCATGGCTGCTTGCAATACCAAGCACTGAATCGTCAGTAGATAGCATCATCAAAAAGTGAGACACGCTCATCCAAGCTGCTCAACTACTAGCGCTCTATCAGATACAGATGTGGTATCCAGGGTAGATACACGTTTACACAGATGGCACAAGTATTACAACGTCTTGAACATCAACATTTATTATACCGCAGCTCAATATTCAGGAATCGTTTTCGCTATTTTGTATGCTATAAGGATTATGAACTCGGCAGCAGACGCAAGAAAATGGGTACTTTTTAGCGATTCACAGGCCGCATTAACATTACTCTCCGTTCGAAACACGACACTAATTAATGATAGTATAACACACGAAACGATGAAAGAGCTCACCAAAACAAGCAAGGTGGAACATGTGATCAAATTCCAGTGGATAAGTGGACATTGCAACTCTCCTAGAAACACAGCTGCCGATGAAGCGGCACGACAAGCACATCGTGCAGATGTTACTGTTTCCTTACCGATTTCGAAAATGAATTGCGCCGTATTATAAAGGCCACAACTTCCAGAATGATCAAAACTGCTTAATTTGACCAAAGTACAAAAAGCTGAGATTTATATCACATAGATTCAGTCATTGAATTCGAAACTACACTAGCATTAGATAGAAATATAGAAATTCTTATTCACTGGTTGAGGCTAGGCACCACATTCACAAAACATTTTCGCAAAAATTGGCAGAGCTGAAACTCCCGGATACGAATGCGGATTTATAATTAAAGTATGGCACCTTCTCATAGACTGTCCACATCATGACACGCCGAGACACCGTCTGAAATCGGAACTGTTGGCACCAGATCGCCGACCATTTAGTATCAAGAAGCTTCTGGGCTCGTGGCCAACTGGAGTTTTACATACGCACGCTTCAAAAGCGTTAAAGCGTTTTTTTTTACAAGACAGCGGTATCGCTGACAGGTACTAAGCAATAATGAACTTTCATTTGTATACGACGTGTCGTACCTTTTATACGCAGTATCATATGACACCCATCATATCTATGTGCTGAAGTGAATGACGTGTCGACTGTTATGTGCGCACCAGTGAATACTTTTTGCCAAGGACCAGACGTGTGCTGTGATATTTTGTGCTGGTTGGATCTAATGTTAACGAGGGAACATTATCAGAGACTTCATTCGTTGAGCATAGAACATTTCCTTACCGTTGTGTTGTAATATGTGCGTATGAGTGTTGTGTTTTTGCATATGTGTGCTCAAGCGTTCTATTTTCCTTGCGCTGCTTTGTGTCTTTTTGTAAGATATGTGTTTAACTTTCACCCAAGGGCTAAGGAGTAGCCGGCGCCATACTTGAGCGCCAACATCTCCTTATATATCATATCAATAAAAAACTCAGCATGCGTCAAATTAAAGCGGTTATGCACGTCTTGGCCATTTTTCATCACGTGTGCACAACGGTGCTTCCACAGACTGTAAGGGTATCCCCACCTCACTAAAGCAAATGAGCTGACTAGCCAGAATAACGACCTCTAACCACGTGAAGAATCGTGCCAAGACATGGAACTTTTATAACTGACTGCGAAGACTGATTACTTTTATCGTTCTTCTTGTATACGGCACACCTGCGTGTTTGGAATACAAATGCATGCTTGAATATGCAGCATTTGTTGTTTACGCGCTAGAAAAACTATCGATTTTTCGGGTGGGGGAAGGCGTGTTCAAAAACGTGATTGGCTGCTGCAAACCCTCGCGCTAATGAACGCGTTATTCTGAAAGTTCAGGAGGTAGAGGTTGAGGGTGCAACATCGAGTACATGCATGAAAGCAAAGTGGAAAACAGCACGGTACAGCCATTGCGAAAGCTCTTACAGGTAAGCTCTTATGCACAAGGATTGCCACCAGTCCCAAAAGAAAATTAACAACACCATAAAATGACGCGTGCTTTCTTCATTGTCTTCTTCATCTGCACAGTTTTATTTTCTGCTGTTTCACGCTCAAAACACATAAATTAATTTGTCCGACATGGTATGCAACAACTTCGGATAGATGAGACAGCTAGTGCTAAGAAAAAACAGCACAAAAAGAAAGAGATGGGTAAAGGAAGAGAGAAATTCTTGGCGGAAAAAACTTTTGGTCAAAGTGAGATTGGAACCCGCTTGCCACGATGCGAATGCGAGCACCCTGACTTCTCGGCTTTCCAGGCATGCTAGAAGTGCAGTGTCTTGAGCAGTATAGTACTGCAATGAGGTCGTAAGGCAAAGTTCGGGGTAGGATGGCATACGAGAAGAAGATGAGGAGAGAAAGCATACAGAGGGGGAAATAAATAAGGACAGATAAAAAAAGCATTGTGATGCACAGAATACCAAGGGGCGGAGAACAGAGAGGTACAAAGGAAAAAACCCTCGCAAAGTCCGGGGGGCTGGGTGCCCACCCGTTATGCTGTGTTCTACTATTGAGCGACTTGATACGAGCTGTGAGTCCCTTTGTTTTTCTAATTAGGTAAACTGTCCCGCCTCGTAGATTCTGTAAGAGCAGAGGTTTTCAGCTTGTACGTATTGTAGTATACTTTTTAATGGTATCGTGTTACCTGAATACTGGATCATGTTTAAGGAGTTACGGCAACGCACGTTTTAGCACGGCAAACTGAGATAAAAATGTTCAATAGATGAGCATGCATAGAAAAGTCAGCACATGAAATGCAATACATATGAGTGAAATGCTCTTCCTTGATGATTAATAAGGCGGCTTACCAATACAGGCCAGCACTGTCTTCCAAAGAATATGCCAGCATCTATTGTAACCCCCTAAGGAACTTATTCACAATGTGCTTTCTTTCTTATCGGTAAGTTGCGCTGTTTCGCAAGCTTGACGTTGGTGAGCCATTCGAAAGGCAGAGCAATGGGGATAAAAACATTGAAATGGAAAATCAGAACGAATTTCAACAAAGGATCACCGCCACATATTGAACACCTTGCAAATGGACAACATGTCCAGCACAAAATGTTTGAAAGGGTTCGTGAAGATGTGCGACTATCACTCACTTCTGACCCGTCGAAAAAGCTTGCAGAAGAAAGTAATCGATTACGCGAGACTTTTAAAAACGCACCCGACGAAAAAATTACACCATCACCCGCTAAAGGAAAGCATGTGTAGATGTGAAGCAGCGGGCGCTAACACTTACACTGACGGTGGCATTAACGCTGGCGGTGATCGCTTCGTTGCGCAAGAGAGAAACCTGAAAAGGTACAAAGCCCGCATTGATCAACTGGTGTTTCCTGTTGGAATATGCCAATCACTGTTAATGGACAATGAGAGACAGATGGCGCTGTTTGGAAACAGAGACTCGCAGACCACTTGAGGTCAAGATCCACTTGTTATATACACGGGTTAACCAGTGAACGAATGTGCAGCGCAAGCAGTTGGCTTTTTCAATTGAGAAACTCGCTAGCAGCCCCCTAATTGGGATTGAGCACCACCTCCGGATATTAATAAAGTTATTTGCCTGCCTGTCCTGAGGCGCTGCCTGCGTCAGCGTTGCAAGAGATAGGGGAGGGAGTGCGCCATCTGCGGTGTGAACGCTATGGGAAGAGAAGCCTGGAGAAGAGAACGGGAGCGAGTGTAGACTAACAGATGCTGCGTGCGTCAGCGTTGCGAGACGAGAGGGGGTGAGCGTTCAAAAGGAGGAAGAGGGGTGCGTATACGCAGTGGGCGTGTAAAGGCCGCGGGGAGGGACTTCTAGAGGAGGTAGAGAGGGGGGAGCGAGCAGTTGCTTAGCAGACTCTGTGTGCAGGGGCATTGCGAGGCGAGAGAAGGGGAGTGAATGAGGGAGGAGAGAGAGGGGTCGAGCATGCGCAGTAAGTGCGGTCACGCCATACACCGGATTGAGCTCGAACCTAAGAAGATTCGCATCTTAAAATAAGAGGACTACCAGATGAAATGATCGCAACATCCACAAGCAAGACACGCAGCAACGGACGAGTGTGCAGGCACGGCCACTGGATCAAAGCGCAGAAGATGTGGCGTGCTGCGTGGAGCCGCCAAGCGTTGGACACAGAGGGCGAGCGTTTTTGTCAGTTCCGGCAGCAACTTTAGAGAGGGCGCTAGTAGGGAGAGTTCCGCGAAGCGCGCTTTGAGAGGGCGCCTTTTTTGCACAGCGGTGCGAGTTTACGGGCTACGGCAGCCGATATCCGTGTTAATTGTGATGTGCTGTGCCTCTTACAAATCCGAACCATAGGTCAGCTGGGTAGGTTGAGCGGCAGCAAGGCGAAGAACTGTTCCGTTCCCCTGTACACGTCCAAGGCAAAATAAATGTACCGATTTGGCCTACCATGTGTTTCCTGAAGATGCAGAACGCCGACAAGCTTGGCTCAGAACCACCTCTAGGCAGGGTACTAGAGGAAACAAAACGAGGTGGGTACTCAGCAACCATGCTTCGGTTGGTTCCCGGCACTTGCCAACCGGGAACCAACTTTTACCAGCTGCTGTCCCAACGCTGCTACTGTTTATCCGTCATATATGCAAAAGATTAGCCCTCCTAGAAAGCTGCCTTGAATACGAGTAGCAAATGGCAGTACACCAGTTCGCACGAACAACAGTGCCCTAAGTGGCCCAGATGCAAGCATACATGGAGACGTCGAGCGTGATTCCTTCATTGAAGATGAACATGATGCAGCTGCGGGATGTGCACTGTGCACTGAAAGCCAGCAACAAACAAGCTCATGCACACCTAAATAACCCAGACAGACCTAATCTGAAGCGGATGATGGAAGGAGGTGAAAAAAAAAAAACAACGAATCTCCTGCAGCGGGAAATCTCCCGCCTCAAAAAGTCACTACAGACATTGCAAAGCGAGCACGATACTGTGAGTCAACGGCTACAAGCTCACGAAAGCAACAAAGAAGTTTCCTGTTTTTAAAAGTTCAGTAAAAACAGCAAGCGAAGGCCAGACAACTGAAGAATCGGTCAAAAACCAAGTCTAGAATTTCTTTACAAAGAAGCCATCCAACAGCGAAGCATTTCTGAGGGAGTGCGTCCTCTGGAAAGCATGCTCCGACAAAGGATACGAGTATCTCAGGACAAGAAGCCTGTTTAGGTTATCTTGTCGTGCCACGCTACAAAAGTACGTCGGGCACTCAACGGGCGAAATCGGTGTCACATCGCTGAGAACAGAACGCCTCCGCGCAGAGCTTCTCGTGCTAGAAGTTCAACAACAAGTCTTCTGCTCTGGTGTCATTGTTGAAATTATGATGATAACTTGCCCTGCACTATGGTGCGGATCGGGCAGCCCTCAGCACTTGAACTGCATCTGCGATGCTTTTCTAAAACTTCTGCTTAGACGACTGCTAGCAAACTGCTCAGGCAACGTCAACGCAATTATACAGGGCCTCGTAAGGTTGGCATAGAGTGCTTTGAAGCCAGACGGCGCACTATTAACTCCATTATTTATTTACTTTGCACTGTGAGGATATTCAGTCGTGAAAGAAAACACGTGCATACTAATACCAGCAAGATATTTAAAAAAATTAATGTTATGATTCATATTACGCACAAAACGTTGCATTTTCATACTTTGTGCATGCACGTTGTAGTATTCAAATAGCACAAAAAACTTTTGCGATTGAAGTTGGTGAGAACGTTGGGCAAGACTTAAACTGTTAAAAATCTCGCAATAGGGCTTTCAGGACTATTTGTTAAAGAACTTAAAACACATGTATCAGTCCTGTGACACGAACACGGGACAAACTTTGTCATTAAAGCTTTCTAGTTTTCAAGCATGAGGTCAAAGCTGGCTGCTGCCGCGACGAGCATGTTTAATCATGACCGGTCCGTCGCTCGCAGAAAAAGGAATACCCTCTGCATCGTAGGAAAAGTCCTGTTGTATAGCGTAAAAGAATACACTGAACGGGCACAATATTTGATGTGTCCATTCGCAGCACTTCGATGCGGACGCAGTGAGCCTGCGAGCGCTCGACACGACCCGCTTCCCCGGCGCGAACAATCCTTCAGCAGTGGCGTGTGGTAGTAGTCAAGTGAACTAGACCTCTACCGCGGTTTTCGGCACACGCAGCAGGCCTCACCTGTGCGCTTTGATCCAGCGGCCGTGGTACAGGCTCGCACATGCATTTAAACACATGTAGGTGCGCGCACTCAGCCTAAAATTATCCACAAGCACAAACACATCATTCCAGCGTGAGCGTAGCCGTTTGCGACCAAGAATGTGCTGAACAACCCAACGCTAAAAATAAGCTTCTAGCGCCTCTGCGGCATACCTCTGAAAATGCAGGATTGCACGTTACCCGATAACTTATGATCGCTATCATACATAGTAGGTAGACCGAATATTGCAGCGGGCTGTACGATGAACTTTCATTACAAAGAGATCACGCTACCTTCTGAAATTGTTTGTGTCGTGGCAGAAAAGTGTAGCTTTACGGAGGGGTGGTACATGGCGCGCAGAATGGCGGCAGCAAGACACCAACCACCATGAGGACACGGTTGGCAATAAGACAACGGGCGCTAAACGTCATTGGTCGGGGCCAGGGCAGGGCGCAAGACGACCCGTTTTGCGTACCAGTAGATAAGGGCTGCTGCACAACTGAACCGACATGCAGACATTTTGTGATATTCACCTGCCAGCATAAAATTGCAGTAGAAGAACTCGATGCACTTACGTACCGTTGACTTGGAGCAAAGCCTGAATGAACAATTTCTCGAGGTGCCAGGGCACCCAGCAGTGGCCAGGCAGGAGTGCAGTTACTCTAAGATCCTGAATTTCATCTGTTTGAAAAACGGGTGAGCGGGTAGATAAAACATCATAGCGCAGAGTAAAAATTTGGTACTTACTGCACCATGAACACAGACTTGCAATACGACACCAGACAACTTTATCTACAGCCATCAGCACCTTTAACTTGAACGCTCCGACGCGTGGCCTCGGCTCGCTTGGACGGAGGTCAGCGCCACCAAGCGTTGAAAATGATATTCTTTGTGCAGTTGGGGATAGATGTAGCGTGCGTTGGTTTCACTAGTTAATCATTGTTTTTAGTCTGCCTGACCGGCGGGTCGACTGCACCGACTTCGCAACCCGTTTTCGCCACGTTTCGCTCAAGTCGTTCATGTGGAACATGACGTGGTGAAGAAACATCATACCAGAGGTCAAGGCACGTGTCATGAACTTTGAACTATGAAAGCACAGCTTCAGTGAAAACGGAAGAGAGTGGAAAGCACGCACGCACAATTATTGGCGCTTTCGTATACATATCTTTCTGCAAAATTGATATCACGTCCAGTAACGAAAACACGGCATGGCACAAAACGAGTGAGATATGGAAGAAAGGAAAGAAAAATGAACACATACTTTAGAAACAGCGCGCCGTGCTGTGGAGCGAAGGCAACATCCATTCCTCATTGTCGACCGGCAAATGCGAGCCTAACATTCCGGACATCATTTACCTTCAAGGCCAAATCATGTCCGGGCGTGCTTCGGCGCGATATTTTAGTCATGAAGAAGTGACGCGTGAAACGGGCCCATATCCTTGTCGCAAGCGTAAAAAAGACCACTGTCCGCTGTTGCCTGCCTATAGTGTTCCCTAACCCTTCCTATTGTTCACTACGCCTTATCATCCCACCAAATCTTTCCCGCTTTCGCAATGAAGGTGATTCGATATGGTCATGGCCAAGGCATGTCGTGCCATTTCGAATGCAACAATCGTACCCATTTGGTCAACCAGTTCTACAAATACAAATTTTTATAGCTGACAAAAGTTAAAGGCCGTGCAACGGTAAATGTGCGTGTGGGTCCCACCTCAAAGATTTGCTAAATCTAGAAGCTCCCTAGTTGACCTACGGGGTACTTCCACGTTGTTTAGGTTGGGCCCATGGAATTAGAAAGCTGTAATATATAAGTCAACGGCGCACAGGCACAATTGAACCGTGATCAACAATACCTAAACTGCGGCGGCGTCAAACGCACATCGTAAAGACGCTTTTTGTGAAGGACATAAAACAGCTGCCAGATATATATGCGCTACTGCTCGTACGCTCGATCGACACGCGTGTGATAGGCATAGCACTCACTGGAAAAGCGAAGGGGTAAATTCACAGTGCTCGTTGTTTTTTTTATATATATATACACAATACAATTCTACTCGCGCATGTGGCCACGCACTTATTTTTCCTTCGGCCACCGTTATCGCGATTCACCGCTGGTTCGCCAAGATCGACAAGGCTAACTCATGGACACACTTTCAATAAAACTTATATATGCTTATATCTTTCATTTATATCAGACGCTGTTTTTCGTTCGTGTGTCTGCATAAGACTGCACATCTACCAATTTTTAGTAGGTATTTACAGTCGCGACAATGCAGTGGAAGATTAGGTGGTGGTAACAGGCGAGCGCGCATGCGGGGCAAAATACTACAGTATATGGGTGGTTGCAGTCATTCCTTCGATCTAAGTTTCGGCGCAATGACCCTAGTGATGTTCTGCCAACGGGACCGAACGTGCAAGGATTATGCTGTCTCGCTTCTTTTACTGTTTTCTCAGGCTTTGTACGCATTCAAACGGAAAATCTCAAAAGGTATCCGCGCCAAGTGGGACGCTTTTGTGGTGAAGGTACATTGAACTTTCATCTCTCGAAACGTGCCGTAAATTTATTATAACTAGATATGTTAAAAAGATCAAGTGGCAGGCATACGATTTCCAAGTCAAAAGAATCTGTGCCAACAAGCCAATTTGTTGCGCTTGCTTGTTGCTGTTACGTCACAAAGGAGGAGAAGCTGCAGTATCGGTGGCTCTTCGAAACTACTCCAAACAGCAAAAAGACACATGTAGTGGGTGATTTAGGGCGTTTTATGAATGGCGCTTGTGTAATTAATTTGGTTATATCTATAACTTTAACATCGTCTGACGAAGACAGTTGTGGCCTATGCGGTAACAAGCGTGGGAACGGAACAAATAAAATTGGGCATGAAGCTTTCTTTATGTCACTGCAGATGATATTCACCCCAAGAAACCCTATTCTCTCGCACTATGACAGTTCGGCAAAGTGGAAGGCACCAATTCCTATTTGTCTGTTCCGCCATGTCTAGGCCAGGTCCCCTGCGTGTGCGACTGCATAATATTAAGTCCAAAAGTTTTTTAGCTCCCATTACCCTTGACAGATTTAGTTGCAGCGTGTTTGGCAGCAGCAATTGCAAGAAATTGAAGAGTAAAATGCGTGAAAACACAAAGCCTGCTAAATTTTATTCTTTGCCGAACGTATGTGTAGATGTATTATGGAGGTTTAAGCGAAGCTTTGTCAAGCCTGGTTCATCCGTGTTAGCCTGGCTCGACAGGCTGTGTGAAAAGTGCCTGAGAATGACTTACCTGCAAACAGAAACTCAGTTGAGCATTGACACAGCTGTGTATAAATTATGCGAAAAGCAATTTAAACATACTCGAACGAGACACGAAAATAAATCGCTATGACTTTAGTTCAAGTCACACAAATTTTCACACAAATTGCTCAGATGTTTGGTAACAGTGAGCGTGGATCCATCTCGGTTGTGTGAAAAACCTGGCTGGAATTCTCGTGGGATTCCATGTGTTGTTGCCGTCTACCAGAGAATCTTCACGTGTAATCTTCACGGTGCTCTAATTTAAGCCTCTTGTGATCTTCGTGCGACGACAAATGGCGCAATGGGTGTGATTTGCGCCTGGTGGCCATGCAATGTGGGAAAGCGATTTGGAAATTCTGAAGCTCTGCGACGAGTCAGCGAAGATGCTTCAGACAGCCTCTGCGCATCGGTGTCGTCTCGCCAGCTGACGAAGTCCCACAACTTCGCTGTGTAGGTGTACACCTCGCCGTCCTCAGTGGCTATGAACACGTTGCGATTTGAGGTACTTTCGGCGTCTAATGAAGCGCGAACAGTGGCATGCGCGAACACCTAGTATGAAAGCGCGGCACGTACCTTTAAATGGCGATGATTGGACGGCACACACAATGCCAGTCCGAATGCCAGCAGCTGTTCGCGTGTCATTTGACGCTAATATAAAGTGAGCATTAAAACGCTTCGACACTGCATTACATAAACATTCGCAGTCGCAAGGTGCAGTGTTTTGCGAGGCGTTGCGCCGCCATTTTCTGTCTAAACACGTTCAGAACGCACTAGAGAAATCAAATGTAAACACAATAGGATAAAGGTTGGCGCTCTGCGCCTATCATTGTCCCTAATGCAAGAGCGATTAAGCGGCCCGTAGTGAAGTGCTGCTAATTTCACAATGATGGCGGACATAAGGGACGCAGACGAAGCTTTTACGCAAGCACTTTTAAAATAACATGATCCTGCTAGTAAATTTACCCAATTTTCTTCCGCGTTAAATCCATCACACGACACGGACATAATCATTGGAGGACTCATGGAGAGGTGCCATGTCTTTCACAATAAAAGAGACTAAATAGAGCAAGCTTGGGGTAAGAAATCTGGGCGAATTGTACTGCAAATGTATAAAAAAAACGTGAGGCCATCATGCATGCATATTCTTGTCGTGTAACATAGCACATATGTGTGCGCTAACACTTGTTCGGCGCAGGACCTACATGCCACAGCACATATTTATTAGATATAAAAAGTGATTTTGCCCAGCCAGCGTAAGGCGGTTCAACTCGCTTAACAGCTCTTGCATAAGCCAAATACTTCACTCAAGATATACTAAGGTAAATAAAAGATTTGTCAAATATATCGGAGATATGTACTTTCTTGCCTTCCATATCAGCAACTCACGTTGATTACAAAGAGAAACACAACAGTGTTGCCCCACCTTGATCGTCATGAATATAATCATGACACGTGTTTTACTGCCACATTCACGATCAATTACGCAAAAATATGTGATTCACGCGTACTCGCATGCTGTCGTCTGCTCCGCCTGACATAACCAAAATGGCCCCGGCTATTTCCATAACACGTACTAGATGACGCTACTAATTTTGCCAGGCTTCGGCAAAAAGCATAACACATCAACATACTGAACTTTGTACTGTTAATATTTACACATGCGCGGATACATTGACAGCCAATATAAGACCTAGACACTTTTGTTTTTCCCGCTATAGTGAACGTCTGCCGGCGATATTTTGTACACTTCCATCAAAGAACAGGGTCCTGGTAACCTTGATCTCACGAAAGAATTCAACACCCTAGACAAGAGTTTCCATCGCGATCGATCAAAGCATTGAGTCACTCAATCACCTGGAAATTTTTTTTCATTTGCACTCGACTGCGATCCAAAGTACCACTCGTGTAATGTGAATTATTCGTAAAGCATCCTATACGTACTTTTACAGCATTACTTCGCAAGTGCTGTTAACTACGCTGCTTCAACTAGGTTCATCGATAGTCGCACTATCATGAAACTGATCGGTAAGCTCGTCTTTTTCGTTTAGATCTAAATATAGGTTCAACGCAAACGATTATTTTCCCCATGAACGCACAATCACGCAGTTGCCATGCCATTTCAGCAAGGCTTCTCTGGGCATACGCACCGCTCAAAACAACTGCTAGCTTCAGAGTATTTCTTGACCTATATATACAGAAGTTCTTGCACAGCGAAGTTTGTAGCTGCACCAAGTTGTCTTTTACGTCTTAAAGTTTCGCCTTCGGCACGACTGCTATGTCAAATGCAGCTTTCTTTCTCACCAGAATGCGTGGGCTAACTCAACCTTTGAGAGTCACTTTGTCCGTGCATTTCTGTTATTTATGGGCGTCAAGAGGAATACACGCCCAGTAGAGTGGAGCTCATAGCTGATTGTTTCAGTAGCTCGCAGTCGGTAAATGTAATACTTTTGAGCCAAAGACACTAAAACAAGAATAATTTGCAGGAACTACAGTTTGTATAGGCCGTTACAGGGCAGTAATGCAAACAATATTAATGAACTGGTTGAAACTGACAGCCTGCAGAATCGCAGCCACGCTGTGGCCAGCGCAGCCGGCGCACTTTCCGCTATCGCTTTCGTTAACCTTACGTCACGAAAATTCAAGTTACGCGGAAAAGACTGAAAGAATACCGGGCCCCGCCGCTGGGGTCTAGTGGCTAAGGTACTCGGCTGCTGACCCGCAGGTCGCGGGTTCGATTCCTGGCTGCGGCGGTTGCATTTCCGATGGAGGCGAAAATGTTGTAGGCCCGTGTACTCAGATTTGGGTGCACGTTAAAGAACCCCAGGTGGTCAAAACTTCCGGAGTCCTCCACTACGGCGTCTCTCATAATCAAATAGTGGTTTTGGGACGAAACCCCACAAATCAATCAATCAAGAATACCGGGTTATTGTCACAAAACGAGTGCTCAAAAAGGGCGCGCCGCCAAATTCTCGCCACAAAGCGCCGGAGTGACGCCGCGAGGTCAACGATAAAAAAAAGAAAACAAGCACCCAAAGACTCCCCGGGCGCGCGTCCCTCTCCCCTCTCGGAAGCGTAGGTTCGCCGACGAACCTCCTCGCATCGGTGGCCGAGCAAGCCCTAGAGAGTTCTCGATGGAAAGGGGCGTGGTGATGCAGGGTTGCGTCATCTTTCGCGGACGGCCCTCGTGCCGTCTCACGCTTTCCCCAGCCTTCGCTGATATCGCGCCGACGAAATGATGAGAACTTTCTGGAATCTCGCGCGGAAGGTATTTAATCGAGCAGCCGAGTTGGGAGATCAGGAGAAGAAGAAAGTATGCGCCGGAGTGCGTAGGGTATTCCACCGTGTAGTCGGCGAAGGTTTTGTCCTCAGCGACAAAGCAGGAGAAGAAGAAGTTAACGCCAGAGTGCGTAGGGTATTCCGCCGTATCTGTCGGCGAAGGTTTTGTCCTTAGTGACAAAGCGGGAGAAGAAGGAAGTTAGCGCCAGAGTGCGTAGAGTATTCCGCCGTGTCTGTCGGCGAAGGTTTTGTCCTTAGTGACAAAGCAGGAGAAGAAGAAAGTATGCGCCAGAGTGCGTAGAGTGTTCCGCCTTGTGGGCGAAGCCTTTTGTCTTCCGAGACAAAGGAGGAGAAGAAGGAAGTGGAGAAGAAGAGGATTTCCACCTGAGGGGTGAAGACTCGAGCTACAGGCAAGAGTGTGTGTCCACCGCTATCGAGCGAAGACGCGTGGCAACAGCTGCGTGTGGGAAGCCTACGCGTTTCCGGCGAAGAAGTTTGAAGCTTGGAGAGCGGCCAAGTGAAGACACGAGGTTTCCTGGAAGAGCAACTTCGGGGGCAGCGGAACGACAACAACGCGGGACTTTGAGTGAGTGATTCTCGGAAGAGTATCATCGAGACTTTTGTTCCAAGAACTTTGGACTGAATAAGTTTTCTAACTCTTTAGTCCTTAAGTGTCTTGGTTGTTCGATGCATGCGACTGCATTGTAGTGCGTATTGTTGTCTGTGTCCGTTGTTTCGAGTGTGGCTGATTGTACTGTACATTGTTTGATTGGTGAGATATTGTATTCAACTAATGTCGAGTGTGCATACTTGTGTTTCGTTTTCATCTGCCATAATTGAGATTATAATTTTGTTTTGTTTATCAACTCTCGGCTCTGACTCGTTCTTTGGACCACAGCCGGCGTCCGCTGGCACGCCAAATAGGACCACTTCTAAATTGTCCACGCTTTCGTGGTGCGGTTCGGGGGGCCGATACTTCGGCCCTTGGAATTAGCCCGGCGATCGCCTCCCTAATTAACGGGACCTGTGACAGTTACCTTATTATGGTGTCGACATCTTGTGACACTTCGCGCCACCATAGTCATGAATACGTTATTTTTCGCGAACTGTTTCTGAGAGCAAAATTTAATAGAAAAGAAACACATTCGCAATTACACCGCTGGATGGCATTCACACCAGAGGTAAATTGTAAAGTTTTCCGTAATCACAACTTTGTGCTTCCCTGGTTCATCTTGACCCCACCAGACGGCGTCACCTTTCCAGCCCACCAGGGGGCTTGAGGTTTGTCCAGATTGAGGCTTTGGTATTCTACATCACTCTAGCAACGGTCACCAAGCCTAAATGATGTATTCTACGCACGTCGGCTTCCTTTGACTATGCGCTTTGAGTTTAGCACAGCGGATATCGCTAGTACCCGCTATCGAAGGAGACTATGCCAGATAGGACCTGAAATGTAGAATCTCTCCGACGAGTAGTTCACGTTCCGTAGAGGCAAGCGCACGCGGAGAATCCTTCCGGTTTGTGATAATATGAGAAGCCTGAGTAGTATACGTATAATCCGTTGAAGAACCACAGCTAAACGGAATTTTCGGAGCCCTGTGCGTCTCTCATAAGACAAACTCGACGTATTGGTTCAACATATTTTTCCGTGTGGGCTGCGACGACAACGGTCAGTGTGTGTGTGTGTGTGTGTGTGTGTGTGTGTGTGTGTGTGTGTGTGTGTGTGTGTGTGTGTGTGTGTGTGTGTGTGTGTGTGTGTGTGTGTGTGTGTGTGTGTGTGTGTGCGTGCGTGCGTGCGTGCACGTAGGATTTTGTCCATTGTTGCGCGTTATACATTGCGCGCTTCATTTCTCTGCATTCGAATAGGCTGTTCTCTCGGTGTCTAAAAATTGAAATCACTGTATTTCAAACTGCTAGGCTCACTGAGAATAGAAATACGGAGAATAGAAAAATAATTAAAGTACAAGGTTCTGTTGGTGTACCTTTGAGGAAACAAATGTCTTTGTCCCTCTTTTTGACACAAGGAGTGTGGTGTAGGATTGCTTGCAACATACGATGGCGAGAGGTAGGCAGAAGGGATTGAGTAAAGCTACAACTATCACAAACGCAAAAAGCCTCCACATTAAAAATGCGCAACCAAGCATGATGATTGACGACTGGCTTGCAATTTCACCTTTGCAGGAAAATGAAGGAAGCAGGCAAGTACGCTCTTCTCAGGCAATTCCCAGTATAAGCCACAATAGGCGCGTGTATGTCTACGCGGAGGTGAAATCACGCTGATAACACACAGAACACAAAATTCAATAAGCCGGATATTTGCGCAAACATGATGGGTTGTTTTTGGGTTGAGATGACGTATTTCCCTAGTGCCGTAATTATGTTTTTTTAGTATTTTCCATCATTTACTTTTTTTTGCTTACTGGCAGCGCCTAAAGAATGACAAAGCTTCCAATTTCATCGCAAGATTGTGGGCCAAGGTATGGAAATCTTGAGACACTCTATCAACAACGTATCAAAATAAACTAACAGTATTCTTGGTTTCACAATGATTTAATAACTTTATCTTTTTATTAACTGCCTGTATCGATACTTTTGGTTCGACTTCAGAATACTTCAAGTCATCATGTTGTGGCTTAATGGCCTGGATGAAAACAGACAGATAAAGGTGGAGTGAAAGGTGGGGAGATTGACCAGAATTCGGTGCACCAAACGCGAGCTCCTTTGAGCCGTGGTGAGATACGCAGGTTAACGTCTGCATTACCCTGCGTACCTATCTTATCATGGCACATTCACCTTCTACATGAATCAAAATGCAAAAGGGCACTTTCTTGAAACACAATATATATAAACAATTTTTTGCATCGATCTTAGCGATAGCTACAATACATGTGAGCTTGTGTTAAACTCAAAACAATGCAGTGGGAATAATTATAAACACGAGTTGAAAAAGCAAAGCAGACAACTTTATGAAAAATGTTGGGAGAAGTATGGCGCTTTTATCAGCTTAATTTCTTAGATTTACTGTGCAGTAGTATCTCACGTGAAAACAACGTGGAAATACAATATGACTGCAGTGAAAAACATTGCCCTGGAGAGTGTGCGTCGTGCTCTGACGTAGAAGATCGGTGTGCGGGGCCGATTTATTTGTGATCGGTGTGCGGGGCCGATTTAGGATTTCAGGGTGCCCGGAAATCACAATGATGGTGGTAGCGGTGAAACGATGAAGCTCGCCTATGCACGTGCTCGTGCGCGTACCTCGTGAAAAGATCCCGAGCCACGAGGACAGCTCGGCTAACCTCATATAGCACAGCGCAAAAACAAGTTCGGGCCACGCCCCGACTGCTCATTCTGACCCTCGGTGTCCGGGCCTTGTCTCGGCGTTGAAGTACTCGGGTGCGTCCTGGACTGGGCATCGCCCCACCTCACCCCCGGGTTGGTCCGAAGCAACGTTCTTCACGGCCAGCCGCTGTTCTGGTCTCGGAGCGAGACGCTGTCCCAGGTCTGTTTGCGGCAGACGGGCGGTACGCTATTCTCGGTGGTGTACAGGCAAGCCCAGGCGTTGACCACCGTACTGGGATGCCCCTGGCGGTTATCTTCTAGGCCGGGCCCCGCCTCGGTACGAACTCCGCAAGCACAAAGCACACCGCCTCCTGACTACGAGAGAGCTCAAGGTCAATCGCAACGTTCAAGCTCCAAGAGTAGAACGTGAGTGGACGAACTAGAACATTAACTTCCCTTCCGCGTAGGACCGTAAACGCGTGTACATATTTGTGAGTTTATGTAGTGTGTATTCCCTTGTTCGTCTTCGTGTGTATAAAAGTAAGTCTTTTGTTGTCCTCGAGCGTCCTCTGTCCTCATCTGGCTAACCTGCGCCCACAGTTGCCCACAATGACCTTCTTAAAAGACGTAACTAGTGCGTCTAAATTACCTCAAAAAGTTGCCCTTACAGAAAAATATTTGCCAGGCCTATGCGGAAGGCGCAGCACAGTCACAGTGAAAGCTAGAAGAGCGGCTTTTCAGAGCCTTCTTTAAGCACTCATTGTGTAACTGCTGCAAACACACTTGCTGAGCACCCACTAGGGCAATAATAATATTAACCACGGCTTGAACGATCGTGAGTGGGGCGAAGCGTCCGTCCGTACATGTGTCCATCTGTTCATGTGGCCTAACGAACGGACGTATGGATGGACAGACGGATAGACTCACGGACGGACAGACAGACGGGTGGACTGATGGAAGACCAGACAGATGTAAGAACAGGCGAATGGACTAGCTGACGGACGCTTCGCCCCACTCATCATTATTGACTCCATAGATATGCCATGAAAACCACTGACGTCATCTGGTTATATTATTCCCAAGGACATATACCCACAATGCCAACTTTTGAGCAACTCATAAACCAGAGGCAGCTGCATACTACTACTACTACTACTACTACTACTACTACTACTACTACTACTACTACTACTACTACTACTACAACCACTACCACTACCACTACCACTACCACTACCACTACCAGTACTACTACTACTACTACAACAACAACAACAACGACAACAACAACAACAACAACATAAGAAGAAGAAACGACTCATGGCGTACGGAGTTATGTACCTGCTTCGTCCGGATGTATTAACTACGCGTTCATCGCATACGCTCGCCACGTGCGCGCGAGAAAGAGAGAGTGAGAAAACGTCTTTATTCATAAAGGTATGGAGAAGGAGGGCATAGGATGACTCCAGTGACAAGTCGAGCCCGCTGTATCCCAGCTCGGAGGACCTCGGGAGGTCGATCGCGGAGAGCATCGTCCCACAGCTCCTCGTTACGTAAAGGGTGAATTCGCAGTGCACTCGATCGAGGCATGGAAGGTCGTGGGCGAATTTCCACAGCTAGGGCAATGGTCTGCATAGTACTGCGGGTAGAATTTACGCAGTGATACTAGATTGGGAAATGTTTGTCTGTAGCTGCCGTAACACTACTGCCTCCTCTCGCGAGAAAAGTGGTAGTGGGGTGCTCTGAGTGCGACGGACGTTTCTGTGGTGACGAAGAATGTGATTGTAAGTGAAAAGGAGATTCCCCCCCACCCCCTCCAAAATGGTCACCTCGCCTTGTCGGGCTGCCCGGGGAGAAATGTCGTCGCCTCGCGAAAAATCATGGCCGCCCAACAGAGTCTGTGTAAAACACAAAAATTGTCTGTTAAATCTCAATAATACTGTGTAAAACACAAAAAAAATGTCTGTTAGTTTGACCTTAGCCCAAGTGCGGCGCCAAATCAGTCGCATTCTACTGACTGTCATGTCGATTTATCTGTATCCGCACTCACATACGCCTACAAGGGCTGGTTTAATCATTATTGATGTATGTATAGTCGTCCGGATGGAGATGTATGACTACGCGTTAACATGAATGCATGCACGTTAAGCGGTGTTATAACTGTCAAACGCCAATAGGCATTGTGTAAGCTCTCTTATATAAATGTATGTTAAATATTAAACTATACTTCTCTAAGGACATGTTTCACTTTTATGTTTTACCGATTCCTGTGACACAGAGATGTAACATAATTTGAAAACGCATCGGCTCAAGTAGCCAACAAGATATGCGTGATCTCGTAAAAAACGATAAATATAGACAGCCTAGCAGCCCTAGAATTTTGTTCAAACAACTCCAGAATGAAACAGCAAGAATATTTATGGAAGCTCATTGTATTCGAAATTTGAAGAATTGTGTATAAGCCATCCTACCTGCTTTATTAAATAAAGAAACTTGGCACGCACCTTTATTACATCTTGAATGACAATTTTCATGTGTCCTAGTTGCTTGCTAGATGTGCCTTTGACATAGAGTATAACTGGCAACGCTCTAGTCCCGTGCATTTGAATCACACGTGCTTGTTATATGCGCAAGCGATGCCCCCCCCCTCTTTATTTTTTGTCGTGTTCACGCAAATCATTTCGGCTACTTGAGCAAATGCATTTTCGAAAATAAACCAGTTGTTCTATTGGGCTCGTTTGTTATACTCCCGGCTACGTCATTGCTTGTCTCGCGCGAAGTGTCTAAGGCCCGTATTCATAAAACAACCTTGGCATTACCTCACGTTTTCCTCAAATTTATGTAGATTCTAGATGCGTTATAAAGGCACAAAATTGGTAGCAGGGTAAAAAATTGCAACAAGAATGTCTCATGAATACTAATATACTTTGTTCATGAAGAGCATCAAAGGCTTAAAATTGAAAAAGGAAACTCGAATTATACGGTTGAGGTTAGTGTGAGAATGCGGTTCTAAAGGATGAAAGATATTGTCGTCTACATGATCTTAATTCTTCTCTAAATATACAGCGATTCAAAAGGTGAAATCGTGAGGAAGAAAAAATAAACTGTTTCAAAGAGGCTGTTTCACCAATATATTGCATGTATCACTGAAAAAGAAACGATCGAATAAAATGCCGAAGAAAATAATTGAATTTCATTTCAGAAAACGGTCAATACTGGACACGCGCACTGCGGAATTTTGGGAAGGGTGCTTTTAAATGTTCGTGAAGAATCAATTTATAATGAAACTTTCTTGAAAGCCCAGACAGTTGATCTTTCAAGTAATATTAGTCTTATAGCGATCAGCGTACACTGGACATTGGTTGCGAAACAAGTGAAGAGATGCTGCTTTTCTGGACACATATGTAGACGCGCGGATAGGTGCTATACCACTTACACGTGGATGACCATTACATTATCGATGTATATTTTGTGTAACGTATGAAATCAAAGTTGTAGTGGTCTGATTGCTTGATGTAAAAAAGCCCAAATACTCAAACATTACGTAAGTTTGTATCAGCAGTTAATACTGGTATTTTCCTAGCTGTCATTGCAGCTTAAGGAATGGCTCTTGACCAAGACACTTCAAAGAAGTGACGCTTATATTTTTCAACGCAGAAAGCAGATCACATAATAGTTTTTCGATTTTCGGCATAGCTAATTTTTATGCGACTTGAATGTCAACCCACAAGTTGTTCTAGAACAATGAAAGAAAGGCCTTGCATTATGTGGTAGCATAGGTCTGCATATCACCTACATATGAATGCTACCTAACTAACCGCAAGTTTCAGTACGCAAAACGTTTGCGCTCCCTAAACTAAAGCACTATGATATGGTTCTGGAGTAAATTTCTTGCGCAGCATCGGATATCACATCGGATGCTCATGTATCTATTACAAAAGTTTTAGAGCATACATGAAGAGGTTGCTTTGTCAACTGTTACGTTAGAATTTTTTAGAGAAATAAATAAATAAAAGGAAAAGAAATACATAAAAGGAATTTTAGAATCCACATTAGGCACACATCTGCGCACAAACTAGTCTTGAACCGATGACGTTGTAGCCATTCTCTTTATGAGGTTCGAAATTGTCCTTGTTCTGTAAAATCTGTCGGTAAAAAAATTTACTTCACCAAAATGTTCCAATGGGTATAGCGCTCAATGTAAATATTTCCCGCTTCCAAATACAACAAGATTTTAACACAGCTGCGAATGCCTTATATACCATAAAACGTGTTTTCATTACTTAAACCGTATGACCCTTGCTTTCAATGATGTAATCTTGAATAAAATAGGGCTCGAAGCACCGATAATAGGTAATAATGACTAAGTGCGTGTGAAGGTTTGCTGCAAAGCAATTCTCGTGCTCATGAAACGTAGCGCACAATATAGTTCCTAATAACCAAGCCTTTAACGCTGTTTTGTGAATGCATTATCCGAAAGCGGCCACGTAATCACTTTAAGAGCGACAGCAATGCAACAGGCCTTGTGACACAATTAAAGGGCCTGCAGTGTCGCACAGACAGTGCAACTCCCCTGACAATTGAATTGGAGAGTACCCGTTTTGTCCAAGAGAAATGCGAAAGGGTAGTTAAATGAGTGTGACCTAAAGAAAATACAACACAGCCGAGAAACACGGATTTGCTCTCTCCGCTATCGGTGTCAGAGTGAGCGCCGCTTGCAGCCACGGCTGTAACGGTAGTACGTGAGTTGGATAGGACGCTCGAGACTGTTAGTGATGCCACCGCATAAGGATAGGTCGTGGGAGTGAATTCGTGACAAACAGCTGCGTGGCGTCATGCCGTAGGCCAGGACTTTGAACCTCTATAGTATGTAGCGCTGCGTAATGCTTTACCGACTGGAGCGATGTATGCGGCTTTCAAGAGTGTCTCCAGCTAGGCCGATCTCATCAGCAAGCATGTAGACAGACGCAATTTTCCCTGAATGGTGAGAAGTGGCAGAAATAATACGTGAGCGAATCTCTTGTGCTCTTTGAATTTTCACTCAAAGACACTTCACCACTTCCACTTTTCCGTCTTCATATAAAATACTTTTTACGGACAGTGAAGAAAGCGAGAGAGAGAGAGAGAAAGAGAAAGAAGGAAGGCAGGGAAGTTAGTCTGAATAGTGAAGAATATTACTCACTTAGTACTCATGCTCCTCAGGACTAGCTACGTACATCCGGCCACGAAAGGTTACAAAATGAAGGCTGTACAGCCAATCCACTTTTTTGCTCTGTTATTACTTCACAATTTTAGTCCAGCGGGTGACTGTCTAATACAAGTCATAACAATTCATGACAAGCTGGAACATTTCATTGCAGGTTATGTTCTCAGACAAAAGAGGCATGTATATCTGTGTTAATAATTTGCAGAACTGAAAAGTTATCCTGGAAGGTGCGCGTATTATCAAATGTGCGATAAAAGTATATATCCACCTACTAACGTAAGCAAATTACATTTGCTGATCACATAATGAAAACTAATAATTGAAATGGCATTTCGAGAGTACCCCTAACAAAATGGAAGAAACTGCGCGAAAAAAAGTCATAACACTTATATTTAAAGCCATAAAAATATAATGGACTCTAATAAAGCAACAATGTGAGCAATGTATTGAAAACACATATGACAAGAAATGCCTGTTTAATGCTCAGTGAAATACTAAGAATACGACTAAAGAGCCGTCGGCCCGAGCAATCTGTACAAGAGAGCGACCCGATCAGTCCTGTGGCGTATTTCGGTAACGAGACGTGAGCGCCCAGTCTTTCTGAAGTGAACGCTTAGAAGGACCGATCGAAACGCACAGAAAAGGTCAGCGGCTGCCACCGGAACGTAAGCAAGACTAATGCCTTCCAAACACAGGGTGTTCCTTTTCTCAAATGAGCACACGTCTCTAGAGACCAGGAACAAGGATCGGCTGTGGTCATTCCGGTATACGAGGAAAACGGCCAAGGAGTAAACTGAGACCGAATATAAGAAAAAGAAGTTGGTTGAACATATACATATGGCACTCAAGAATGAAGTGAAAAAAGCAAGGCTAAAAATATAAGCATGATGTATTAAGGCCGCTTTCCGTTTTGTTATTTTGTTTTCATCGGCTAGTGCCTACCAGCTTTGCCCCTGATTATAGAGGTGGCCTGAGACTTCGCCATTTGTCGAAGCGTAGCATGACGGCTGTCATTTTCCGCTCGCTCTAGGTCACTGTAAGTTCGCTCGCATGTAGACATTGCGCGGGAAGCAAACTCGTAAATTACCGCCGGTGGCGGCGGTGGCGGTAGCGGCGGCAGCAGCAGCCGCAGCAGCAGCCGCAACAACAACAACAACAACAACAAAACAACAAAACTATAACAACTGCAACAAGAACAACAACAGCTATAGTACTACGACTACAACAACAAAAAGGAAATGTTTTTAAACACCTGGTTCGCATTCAAGTTAACACTCACGAGTCTGTCGTGGTTGTTCTTCAAAACAAGCTGGCATATATGTATTTCTGATTAAATTTAAAAAAAAACAATGCCAGTATATTTAAATGTTTCTCAATATAATTACTATCCATGCTTCCGAATGACTCGAAAGAATTCCTTATTGCATGATATAAACAATATATATAAATCACAGTATTGATAGTCGAATAGCGTAACAAAACTAGCCTCACTGGCTTGATAACAAGGTGTGCCAATCATTACTCTGCAATTATAGCTTTTTACGTGTAATAGGACGTTAACAGCACTTGTTTAACCTGTAGTCCATTGAGTAGAAGACAATTTAACCTTCTTTGCTTAGAATTTGAGGTATGTCACGAATAATATTTATGCAAAGTTCAATATTTGCGTTCCAGTTACAGCTTCGACATTAGATTATGTAAAAATGAGATGCATTGAATATATTGTGCGCCTATTACAAATAAGTTAAAACCCATTTTCACGAGAGATTTATGCGAGCTTCTAAGGTTGAATTTTTTTTCCGTTTTAAAAGCACACTGTTCTTTGTGTTAATCCCAGCGGAATCATGTTTACTTCACCTTGTCAAGCTTAAATTTCATAAAATATTCTCAGTTTCACACAACATTCAGACAATTGAGACATGAATGTGGTATTCATGTTGTGGTGAAAAATAGTTAAGTAAAATGAAGAGAGTAATACGCAAAATGAAGCAGAAGTATAAGGGCAGTGGCGTCTAAGGGTCACGTATCTTAAACCATCTTGCACATCAACTTAATGCAAAATATACGCTACACCCGTCCACCCAGGATGGCAGTATAGTTATGAATTTGTGCGATAACTTCAGAAAAGACAAGCCGACGTATAGATATCTACACTTCATAGCCTTGTCTCCTAATATGTTATGTTATCCATGAACAGAGGTGACGCTTCTTACAGATAATAGTGAAGAAGGACCCGATTTGCTGATATTACTGCTTTCTTTTCCTTCTCGTTCAAGCCTCGTCGAACTTTTCAGAAGATTAGATAGTCAGAACTACTTTAAATGGTGCACAATGTGTGTTGTAGAATAAACTTACGGTGGGATGCTCGTCATTCTAGGTAAACAAAACGTTTCCGAGTATATTACAACCAGGGGTTCGATACCTTGGTAAAAGCATTTTTCCCGCCCTGAGTAGAAGTCATCTGTGAAATTGTATACCATTGCCACGGTCATTATTGCCCTCTTTTGTTCTTTTAATCAAGCCTTCTAAGTTTAACATTATGGAATTCCCAACACAGAGGCTCAGTCATAAGCCATGCAGCGCTCTATTATATTGGTTTTCGTGAAAGTATGCTATATCTTATTTTTAACGTTCCCGCTTTAGGAATGTAGTGGCCTGTATAAGCTGCGGCTCCTTTAAAGCAACTTTCCAAGTGCCGATTGCGTAACTTAAAACGGACATCAGTTGTAATGTTTATCTGAACAAATGGAGAAGTATAGACCATGGCGTATGTGGCAATACCCGAAATGTAGTCGGCGACGTCGAAGGTTATATTCAACCGAAACTTTCTGAGGGTGGACGACTGGTTTAATATATACGCTCTCTAAATTTTAAATAAAGGAGACAACTAAAATTGCATTGGTGTACCAGTAACCTTTCTATTTCCATGTCCTTTCTATTTGCTTTGAACCTTTAAGGTTCAAAGCAAATAGAAGAGTATTTTCTAAAGAATTAAGTTAAACATTTCCAACAAGTTTGACAGCGCTTGCACCAGACCAACATCTATATTATGGTTCCAAAATGTGTGCCATGAGGGTGTGGTCTAATCTCTCTGTCTGTCTATGTATATATATATATATATATATATATATATTGTTACGTTTCAAAGAAACTGGTAGACGTTGAAAGGGGCCGTTTATTTGGTCGTGAGGGGCAGCTCAGAAGCGGCCGACTGGTTAAACATCCTCCTGATCCTCTTCTTCCTCTCTCGCTCTGGGCGACAAGTGTGTTCACCGTATACGCTTCTTTGTCTTCGTGCATGTACGCAACATTCCTCTCCGCGCAGACGAAGGCCGCCGGACGAGTCAGTCGAGTTGTCTGTTCTGTTTTGTTTTAACTGTTTTGCTGTGGAGAGGTTGAGGTGCCTATTGCCTCGGCTAATCCATATCACAAAGTTCTGCAGCGAAAAACAAAATAATTATACAGAACGGTACCCAAAAATTAACAATACGGGAAAGAAAAAAAAACATAATAGCACACTGAAACCAGTTCAAATATATGCCAATACACAGTTTTCTTCACGCAGTTCACACAATCATTAACTACGTACACGCACACCTTACTAATCTAATGTCAGTATATACATGACCACATTTTACATAATACCCATCTCTGGCTGTCAGTCATAGGCGCTTGTCCAGTCCGGTCTCCACTAAAAAGTCTGTCAGGAAGATTATTGCCTTTTTCTGGAGATGCATCTCAGGCCATGGTCCAAGTAGTTTCTTTATTGTGAGGGGCCGTCTGTCCAAACTTGCTAATTTGTTCTTTAATTTTTCTCTTTCATTCGCGTATTTAACGCACTCCAAAAGAATATGGCGAACATTTTCTTCTGCATGACCACAATGGCATTCCGGTGAGTTGGATCGATGTATCTTGTGCAGGAAGCTGTTTGTGTATGCTACTTCCAATCTAAGTCGGTGGATCAATGTCTCTAGGTGTCGTGGGAGGTCTGTCGCAATGGAAAATTTTCTGTGTAGATCAACTTCATAAAGTACCGTTTCCTTTCATTTAGGGCTCTCAAACCACGTCTCCATCGAACAATGGTTAGCTCCTTGCGATATAAAATGTCGAATATCCGCCCCAGACATAGGGATTGCGCAATCCCGTCCTTCCTTCAATGTTTCTTCGAGAGACTATCAGCATCTTCATTTCCCTTTATTCCGATGTGGCTGGTTATCCATTGGAATACGATGTTGTGACCCTGCGATGAGGCATATTCCACAGTTTCTGCGATACATTGTGCTATTTCACCATTTTTGTAAAGTGATCTCAGATTTCTGATTAGCTGAAGAGCTGGTTTGCTATCAGTGTATATCACCCATTTTCCTGGCTCAGGATTCTCACAGATAAGCTTAACTGCTTCAAAGATAGCCACCAATTCTGCTGTCGTCGATGAAGATTTGTGCGATAATTTGTACATCTTCTTTTTCTGAATTTCGGGTATAAAGACCACACAGGCTGACGCTTCTTCTGTACATGATCTGTCTGTATATATCTTTGTTTTTTCATTATGCATTACATGAAGCTGATAAAGTACCACCTGTGCCGCTACTAGAAGTACGTGTACAGTTTCGGGCGGGCAACATGAACCACTTGAGTTTTGGCAGCTCGTCGACCACTCGCCGTGAGATGAGCCATTACATAGTTGACCTCTGTAAGTCTGTCGACAATGACAAGAGGTCCATCGTAAGTGGCCAAAAACTTTTGGCATAACCCGCGCTTGCGCATCGGAGTCCACAACCACACCAGATGACCCCGGCGATAAATCACTGGTCGATGGTGAATGTCATAGCGTGCCTTCGCTTTGTCTTGCGATGCCAATGTGCGTAGTCGAGCTATGCGACGTGCCTCTTCGGCGAGGCAGAGAGTAATAAAAGTTTTCGTACGTTTGTCCGCTCAAGCCGATTTCTATTTATCACTGGATTCACAAAAGACACTCCTCAATATATATATATAAATATATATATATATATATATATATATATATATATATATATATATATATATATCCTACGTTGAACTGTGTTTGCTAAAGTAGTGGGGATTAGTGGAATTTTATGAATTCTAAACCTATGCACTTTGATTTTCAGAGTAAGTAAATTGACCTTTCACAGCTTAACAAGTAGAATTAGCCTACATGTCCTGAGTAAATTGTGACACGTAAACTCCTGGTATGCAGTGTAATAACTAATAGCTTCAAAAGATTCTTATCTAACTTTCTGTCATTTTCAAGAAAGCAACCTTTCAAATACATTAGTATCTTATATTCATTACTTACGACATGCATTTTCATCACATGTTCTTTCAAGTAACAACAAGACAGAACTTGTGAACAACCTCTTTATTAAGAAAAGCAATAAAGCTGAAACTCCAAAATAAAATTTAATATAATTAATACAGAGTACCTAAAATCTCATTTCACCTGGGTACGTACATAAGCCTTTATTGAGCGTTTCGCTTACTCAACAAGTGCATTTGATGGATAGGTTCCGGCCAAATTAGTTTCACAAAACAAGGACTGTACACCACGATAAAACGAAAGCTATAAAACGTGTCCGCTGCAATTTCGAATTATTGTTGGGCCTAAATTTTCAGTATTTTTGATATTAAATTTACGGATTAGGCAAAAGTGAGTGGAAGATTAATAAGTACTGCCCAGATGAACTGGTGCGCCTAATGCTCAGTACTTCTTTTAAACTACGTTACTCGCCGGTGAATGAATTGCAGCGACCAGAGAAGCCGAACAAATTAGACGCGTGGAAGAAAATCAATACTTGAGCTCCGGACTAATTTTACGATTCGAGAAACTGTAGAGCACTCAGTTCCCCTTCGGAAAATGCATAATTTGCGTGCCAAGTATACGTAAAGTACATTCCCAGAAAACGAAGAATCGGCGCACTTTTTGCAAGTGCAATTTTTAATACATATCACATTGGATGTCACCAGGAGACATTCTAAAAAATAGCGTTTACGTTGAGTCATGCTAGTACTCGTATAGACTAGTATCTTGAAACAGTTTCGCAAATTTTGTACGCATGTCCTGTTATCTTATTTTTTATTTTATCTGGTGTTCTTATTTTTAGATAAGGGCTTTCAAACAACCTACACCCTCTCCGGGAATGCTGTTTCCTGTGAAAGTAAATTCTGATCTGCAATAAATTCCAAGAAAAAAAAACAGAATATTGCTAACTTGCTCTTTATTGCAGAGTTATATTTTTACACGTATACAACTATTATTGGAGGGACAGGTGGGCGTTTTTTGGTGAAGAATCAGCACCCTGTAGGAGTGTACTTCGACTTTCTTAGTAAAAATGCAATAACTTTCAACTAATGCATCTCATCGGCGCTGCTGAAGAAGTCAGACGATTCTTGCAGGCAACTTTTCTAAATGCAAAACTTCTTAACCCTCCCTGTTTCTGATTTCTCTCCCCGGCCCTGCATAAATCTGTGTTTTTCGTTCCCGTCCCTATGTCAGGAGTATAACGCACTGTCCCTCATATAGCTTCGCTTTATCGCGACTTTGTGTCGACAGAAGCTAGATCCTGTGTAACCAAACACATGCGCTTAACGCGGACCCAGATCGGCGACAGTCGGGCAGCGTTTAGATAAATCATCTCACACTACGGGCAACGAGAAAAGGTGTGACGCTCGACGCACAGGAAGTGTGGCGCCACTCAGAACCAGCGCGTGCAGACATCTGCGTTGTTGCAACCAGATGATAAATGTCTTACGCTCAGTGTTGAGACCAGCCCCATTTTTTCGCTGCCCGTCAGTGCTGACATTTCTCGGCGTTCGCGCTTAAGGCCCTGGCTTTCATGACGCGGGCGGCAAGCGGTGTCTATACAAGCCGTGCGAAACTCCAGTACTGTTTTTAGATGCGGAGCATCTTATACTCGCGCCTTGTAGTGCACCGTCCGCGCCATCCGCACCGCTTCTCGAACATTCGACAGCTGACGCGCGCGCATGCGCCGTCGCGCCGTCGCCCACTCTTCCACCATCTGTGCATCCCTTCCTCCTCTACACACCGCGCGCGCTTCACTCCTCCACCATCTGTGCACCCTTCCTCCTCTACACACCGCGTTCGACATCTACAATTCTCCTGATTCTCCAGTGGACGCGCATGTGGCGTCGCGCTTCGAGAACATTCAACAGCTGACAGTGCATGCGCCGTCGTGCTGTATATATACTCAAGGTCGGCGCTCCGCTCGCTCAGTTGCCGCTCGTCGGTTGGTTTGTACGGCGCGTCGACGTCCAAGGTCGCGGTGAAATGAATTCCAACGAATCCACAAACACAATGATCGACGTCCCTTCGACCAGCGCCGCCCTTTCGCATACGTGTGTACGTGTTCACTCATTTAACACCCCCTCCTACAACCACGTTAACCAATTTAGCCATCGACCCAAGTAAGTCGCAATTTAACACCCCATTTCACAACCACGTTAACCAATTTAGCCATCGACCCAAGTAAGTCGCACTTTAACACCCCGTTAACCAATTATATGGTCCACATCCTCCTCAGTGTTCCCCCGAGGGAAGCTGCGGGCAATTTTTTTTTTCTATGGGGAGCTTTTCCTCTAGAGTCTGTATATGAACTCCATGGAGGCGCGAGTGAACGGCAAAGTGTGGTTCAAGGAAGAGAGAGAGTGAACAGCGAATGAAGGAGCGGCGAAGCACGGCACTTACCCTCTCCTACACTCTCTCGCACCTCATGCTCCGGTTGCTAGGGGTGAGGTTAAGCATGCGCATCCGCAGCTGTTGCTATGGGAGAGGGATTGAGAGCGGAAAGATAGCACCTGCCGGCGGGAAGACAACGCCATGGACGCCACGGACAACGCCGCTTGCCTGTCATAGCCCGACAAAAAAAAATGCATTCGCATTTAAAACGCAATGGTGCGATGTTAACGTTGTTCGCTTACGAATCTTGAGCTACACTTTCGTGGATCACTCAATTTCTTCGAATTTCAATATTACAGCTGTTGTCTCTCTTAGCACTGATTCAGCTTCTCTATAGGTTTAAACTACACAATACAGTTTTTCCTGCGTGCATATACGCACATATTGCTGATTGCTGCGTTCACAAGGCTGTAATTTGTCAAAGTATATGAACTTGCTCCATCGCAATACCATTTGAAGCAACAGAAGATGAAAGCCTAGGCAACAACCAAGAGAAAGAACTGGTTTGCTACCCTGTACAGGGGTGGGGATAAGGATCGGAAAAAGGATAGAGATAGAGAGATATAAAATAAATTAGAAAAAAATTCACACGCGCACACATTCAGGGAGTTCCGACCACAGTCGTTTGGACAGGCCGGTTGAACGCAAAAAGTGCAGGAGCGCCTTCACAGCCTTCTTCTGCGACATAAAGTCCTGTCGATAGCGCAGGATTCTTTCTTCTGAAAGAGTCTGGTTGTCCAGTTCATTTAGTGCATTGCAGAGTGGCTGTCCTCTGCGAGCAGTATTGTGAGCAATTCACGCAGAATGTGCCAAGTTGTTTTGTCACTGCCGCAATGGTCGCATGCGGCAGTGTCAGCCATTCCTATGCGGAACGCGTACGCATTGGTATATGTGACGCCCAACCATAATCTGCACAGCATAGTAGGGTCTCGTCGGCGTAATTCCGGATGATTCCGGAGAGTTGGGTATAAGGTACATAATCGTGCATGGGTGAAATGCTACTCGTTTCCGTTGCGACGTGGCGCGCTTGCGAGCGAGCATGCGGAGTTTCCGTGCAGCGTCAGTTCTGGAGAGGGGAATCGATATTTTATCGCTTTCAGTATGCGCAGAACGGGCAGCTTGATCGGCTAGTTCATTGCCAATTATTCCACAATAATTTGGAAGCCATTGAAAGGCTATTTCATGTCCTTTCTCAATGAAATTGTGAGTCTTTTCTGCAATCTCGAATACCAGCTTTTCGTACGGGCCGTGGCGTAAAGGTAATAGAAGGGATTGCAGTGCCGTCTTTGGGTCACTAAAAATTGTCCATTTTTGTGGGTGTTGATCGCTGATGAATTCCGATGCAGCACGAAGAGCTGTGAGCTCTGCTCCCGTTGATGTTATAAGGTGGGAGGTCTTGAATTTTCTTGTCAGTGTCTTTTACTGGTATAACAAATGATGCCGATGAACTCTTCTGTAAAACAGAGCTGTCGGTGTATACGTGTATACAGCTTTGATACGTCTCGTATAACAAAAGGAGAACATGCTGCCTAAGAGCAGGTAACGACAATATCTGCTTTTTTTTGGATGCCAGGTATAGTTAGCGTGATGTTAGCCTGAGTCAGGCACCAAAGAGGAGTCGAAGGCCTGGCGACGGGTGTGAAGCATGTTGGCAAAGAATCGCAGTATGTGGTTACCATTTGGCAAAATGACGAACGTGGTCTGTCTGCTGGTAAAGAGGCTAGGTGGTGGCAGGGTGTCCGAGCAATATGCCTTATATATCTCCTGAGTGCTTCAACGTCGACATGTGTCGTGATCAGGTGGTCACCGGCAATTGCTATAGTAGCTATTGCCCACGCACTACGAGGCAAGTCGAGGCAAATCCGAATTGCGTGGGGCTGAACACTCTGTAACGTTCGTAGGTTTGTTTTGCTTGCATTGGTCAATGCCGGTAAGCTGTACAGCAGGATATCGAGAAAAATACCGAGTACAGCTCGGTATTTTTCTCGATATACCGAGTACAGCTCGGTATGTACAGCATTGCACTGGGAGACATTCCCCAAGTCTTCCCTGCAAATAACTCCAGTATATTACAGATGTCTATTAACCACCAAAGCTATAACGATTCCCATGAGGGTTGAATAGTGATACAAAAGCCGCGTAGGCTCTAGCACGGCAATATTCTTTCATCGTAACTGTTATAGGAAAATCTGTTTTCAATGTTCCTCTGTCTTGAGCAGGAAAGAGCTGACGCACAATATTCAGAGGAGTAGCGAGGCAGTTGTTTTTTATCAGCTTCCTTTGTGTCTCATGGCTTTCTCTTTAGTGCAAGCATAGATCGTTCCAAGAATTAAGTACTTCAATGAACTAAAAAAAAACATACTTATTGATTACATACCTTCTCCTGGAAGTTGGCACAAATTGATTTCAGTAATGTGTGCATAATAGATGAGCACTTATCGATCACATTGACTCGCGTCTTTTTATTGCTCTAAACGCGTGACTGTTTTATTCATTCGCGTTTTCTTGGTTTCAATTTATCGGCGGCACTTGCCTTTTTCTAATATCATTTGATAAGCGACGGCATATTGACAACGCGTTCTCTGCTAATTGGTAGATTTTAGAAGCTCTGAGCCCCGAATTTCTGAACATGCCACTTGACATCATCATCATCATCATCATCAGCCTGACTACGTCCACTGCAGGACAAAGGCCTCTCCCATGTTCCGCCAGTTAACCCGGTCCTGTGCTTGCTGCTGCCAATTTATACCCGCAAACTTCTTAATCTCGTCTGCCCACCTAACCTTCTGTCTCCCCCTAACCCGCTTCCCTTCTCTGGGAATCCAGTTAGTTACCCTTAATGACCAGCGGTTATCCTGTCTACGCGCTACATGCCCGGCCCATGTCCATTTCCTCTTCTTTATTTCAACTATGATATCCTTAACCCCCGTTTGTCCCCTAATCCACTCTGCTCTCTTCTTGTCTCTTAAGGTTACACCTACCATTTTTCTTTCCATTGCTCGCTGCGTCGTCCTCAATTTAAGCTGAACCCTCTTTGTAAATCTCCAGGTTTCTGCTCCGTAGCTAAGTACCGGCAAGATGCAACTGTTATATATCTTCCTCTTGAGGGATAGTGGCAATCTACCTGTCATAGTTTCAGAGTGCTTGCCGAATGTACTCCACCCCATTCTTATTCTTCTAGTTACTTCAATCTCGTGGTTAGGCTCTGCGATTATTACCTGCCCTAAGTAGACATAGTCTTTTACAACTTCAAGTGCACTATTACCTATCTCGAAGCGCTGCTCCTTTCCGAGGTTGTTGTACATTACTTTCGTTTTCTGCAGATTAATTTTAAGACCCACCTTTCTGCTCTCCTTGTCTAACTCCGTAATCATGAGTTGCAATTCGTCCCCTGAGTTACTCAGCAATGCAATGTCATCGGCGAAGCGCAGGTTACTAAGGTATTCTCCATTAACTCTTATCCCTAACTGTTCCCATTCTAGGCTTCTGAAAACCTCCTGTAAGCACGCGGTAAATAGCATTGGGGAGATTGTGTCCCCCTGCCTTACACCCTTCTTGATTGGTATTCTGACTTGACATCAGGCAGAGGTTAATGCTTTTTGTCGTTAGCAGGGAATGAACTGT
Source organism: Rhipicephalus microplus (assembly GCF_013339725.1). Taxonomy (NCBI): domain Eukaryota; kingdom Metazoa; phylum Arthropoda; class Arachnida; order Ixodida; family Ixodidae; genus Rhipicephalus; species Rhipicephalus microplus. Next base: position 42,610,549 of record NC_051170.1, read on the forward strand.
GGCAAATAATCAAGGAAAAGCGAAGTTTTAAGTTTTTTTTGATAAACCTTTATGTTTGCAAGAATATAAACACCAGATAGTTGTTTATTCTATTATATAATAGTTTTAATTTCTCTGCAACTTCCACTATTTTACATCTTCGACCTCTTTTATCCTTCTTCAGTTTCAGCAATAACATGAAGATTACAAGGCACCAGCTTGAACACAACAGAGCAAAAGACAGCCAAATACATTAATGAATCATTCACACTATGACCACAAAATGAATAGTATGCTTTCGTAGCAACCTTTCTCGGTGTTTCGTTTGAAGTATCACGCTTAATGCGCAAGGCATGCAGCGATTATTCCAAGCTTAAAGTTCAGTGGCGCGAAGTGCTTTGGAGCTGCTCTTTGAAAAAAAAAAATCAATTAAGTAGGCTCAACGCTTTTTGTTGCCTCTTGCACTCTGTTATAACAGCCTCTTAATCCTATTTCGCATTCAAGCGTTCTACAATGGCTGGGCGGATAACAGAATTAGAGATCACGCTAGTACAACGGAGCGAACGACACTTTCGATTGTAGCGAAACAAGAGAAATTGAATGTTTTTTTCATCGCTTTCTCGGACAAAAAATGAAGTGACCCTTGCGTGATTTCTCGTTGGTGGTTATATCAGTAATAAAGCATCTGGAACGACTGAGTTTACTGCGTTTTCCTTGTATTACTTTGAAGTGGCATTTTGCGCTTTCATATTTCCCACGTAAGACGGGCTAACACATGGCTACTTCGCATAAACAAATGGCATACCACGAAGCTTTCGAATCTCGCGTTGACCTTTTAGCAGGGGATCTTGCGGAAATGCTCTCTTATTGAATCTCAAGCGAACTGGGAAGAACAGATGAAAGAGAAGAAGAACTCAGTGTGCTAAAGTAGGCTTAGCTAAAACGACTCTGCCAAAGGGACTTTCAATACGTAAGACTGCGGCATTAATTACTGCGATAAACTGCTCTGACAAACATTAGCAATGAAGTGGGGCTATTCGTCGGGCCGAGCAACTTCATAATTTACCAGCAAAATAAAAATAAAAAGGGAACCTCCATCAAAGTACAATAAAAAATAACGATTTTCGTCTTATATTTATGCTGACATTAGTATTGGTAGGGAGAGCATTGGATACGCGTTGTGGGGCGATCAGGTGCACATTTGAGAAGTTATCACAAAGAGGCACCACATTTTAGTTTTGTGTAAAGCGAAGTAGAGAAGCGATGCATAAAATGACAAAGATTAGCGTAAGGGCAAGAGGCGCTTCAATTTGAAATATTGGAAAGATGAACGAGAGTACCCTTAGGGTGTGAGAAATTGCTTGAAAATGGTTGTTCAGTTTCCGAAAACAAGTCTCATTTTCGAACGAAGCAGTGCTTTCTTGTTTATTCTGGAACAGTCATGCTGCGTAAAATATCAAAAATAGAAAACATACGTGTTCCCTCATAAGCTTCGGTATAATACAAAAGTGATGAATGTCTTGGCAAAAGTATATTTGGCTATTAATTATATACAATGGTGTATGGGAGCTCGTACAATGTCTGTTGGTGTTTTACAGCTATAGCACCGTTAGGAATGAACTTACCCACGTTTATGCCTACTGACACATTTCCATCCTGACGACTAACGCCAAAGATCATGATTTAATCCTTGTGCTACCTGAAATAACATAGTACACTTGTTCACAGCATATGCTGAATCTCGTGCACGTAAGGCATCATGAAGCTCGTAAAAGCCCCATGATGAACACAAACACGGTAGGCACTGCAGAAACAACGGTTCTCGGCTTTGCACTTATTCAAAGCGTTGTAAATTGGGGAAAGAAATTGCTAGGTGTGCCGTCCCCAGAAACAAAACATACTTGTGTTGCTCTTTAGGACCTGGTTGGCAGCATTTATAACTTTTGCTCAGAAGGCGTAAAAACATTCCGCTATCTGGCATCTCTTTTTCCGCACCTAAACTTCTTGACCGAAAGCTGAAACAACTGAAGCACTTGCTGTCGCCACTAATTAGTCTCATGATGCGATACCTCACTTTCTTCGAACTGTAGATGGCAGCAACTGACCATCCAATGCCCTTCTTTCAAAGGGAGGAGGTGTGTGAGAGAGAAGGTGCGTTTGTAAAACCTCATGCATTATCATCAGTGGCGCAACAGAGCGCTTGGCCCCTATTGATGCGGAACAGCCGCGGGTTCGACTCGGAGGTCATCCAAATCAATTTAACGCTTTTGTTGTCCATTTTCTTTTTCTTCACGTACTTCTGTGACAGAAATGCGTCATCAATGTCTTGATTACCCTCTGGCATAAAACACTCTCGCTTTAAAAGGTACATAAAGAACGAATACTGTAATAATAATAATTTGGCAATATAACACCAGCAGTATTATTATCCGAGATTTTATGTTCCAAAACTTGAATTGGGTGTGAGTGACTTCGTAAGGAAGAGCCCCGGAAATTTTGACCATTTCGTGCTCTTTAACGTGCAGTAAAATAGAACAGTACAGGAGCTTAAACCATTTCACCTTCATCAAAATGCGACAGCCGAGGCGGGGATCGAACCCACGACCTTCCAGTGAGCAGCCGAGTAGCCTAGCCACTGTTCCACTAAGGTGGACAGACCATTATTTGGGAGATTAGTATTATACTTCATTCGCGATCACGAAGACGGCGAATGAAATGGCAGTAGAGTTTCACCATTGTTGATCATTGAACTGGCTCAAACGAACAACCTCAGTATTGTCGATATGTCAGTAGGTGATGACCCTAAATTATTAAAAGGTCGAAAGAAAAGTGAACGCTTCGAAACCATGCTAATCGCAATAAAAATTTAGGTTGGGTGGTCGTACGCTTAGATATATGTAAATAACGCACGTTGGCAGAAATGCGGTCATCCACGAATTATGTCTAGTTTATAATAATACATTTACGTTAGGTCACCTGCGAAGTTCCAGAAATGTACAGATTTCTCCCACGAATGGTCGTATTGCTGGCATCGATTTCCACTGCCAGCCATCAAACCCAAGTCTGAGGAGATGGCATCAAGACGAAACTTTTTACGTCTGTTATGGAAGGGTCCGCTTTCACTTTACGATGCATATGATGTGCTGGATAGCTCCGCAGCGCTTTCAGCTATTAGTATTAGAGCCAAAACATATTCTCTTGTATGGTGTAATGAATGAAATAAGTAAACGTGTTCGAAATTGAAAGACTTGCGGTTCTTATATTTTTCAAAAGAAAATTGAGGTTAGACGAATGATTGCTCTTTGACATTACTTTTATGGCATAATTTACTTGATAGTAGAACTTGCAATTTTCGTGCATAACACATACCTTTGGGTCAATAAAAAAAACGAGGAAAAGGTGAAAGATTATCGCTGGTTTAGAAGTGAGATCGCTTATTATAAACTGGAAATATATGGTAATTGCGTTTAAAAAGAAAAAAAGGTGCAGCACAGCTGAAGCGCTTGTGGAGAAAGAAAGCGATGACTCGTTATTACGTATAGCGCATTCCACCACCATGTACATTGAAAAAAAAATTAGACAACGACAAGCATTACAAACTCGGTCATATCTGTAATCGGGGATTGGTGGTATTTTTTTTCTTTTTTTGCCTGACATACTATCCGCCGTCATCTGCCCTGTTCACGTGATGCAGCGTAAGTGCCACCCGCACTGCTTGCGAACGGCAGTGTTTTAATAAACAGATGCGTTCGGTAAATATTGGGTCTGTCTGCATTTTGCTTTACTTTATTTCATTGTACACGTTCATGGGTTGTGAATAAAGATCCACCGCTATATGTCCATGTGTGGCACTTGTATATGTACTCGTTGGTTAGCCAGCCTACCAACTTTGAGGGTCATGAGAAACCAAACATTCCATTCTGTGACTTTGCTTTAATCTAGGTTTCGGTGATGGATTTCTCCCAAGCTAGAGGTAAGCAGGAGTCTTCCATTGAAAACTTGCACAGATATCACGAGCCGGTAACGCACCAGGTGTGGTCCAGTTATGGCTCAGTTCACTCTGCGAAGGCTAATTTCCTCACTATGCAAACCAGCCGCTAATGGAACTTCCCCAAGAAGCACGTTGTGTTTGAGGCAAACAGCGGGGACAGATCCTTCCGCTTCCTTGGTCAAACAACGTCGCAATTGAGACGCTGCACAAAGGAACCGGGATCTCGTCCCAGGAAAACTGTGCGCCCCTGTCAGTTGCACGTGCGTACCCATATAGGGAGCACTCTTCTCACTCTCTTGTCCTTGTTTAGCAGCGTTTCTGAGAAATTCGGCGCATGGCTGGAGCTGCCGGCAAAAACCTCACCTTGTTATGCGACGCTTTCGGAAGGGCGTATGTGGCCGCATGTTTAGACGCCGTTGTAGAATGCCAAAGCCGAATTGACAAACTCATCTGAATGCGAATTGCTAAAACATGCCTCTTAATAGCACTGTCATTCTTAGTAGAGATTTTCACGCCGCTACTCACTCCGTGACATAGGTAACACTTTTGACTGTGAATGCCATGGTTAGACGGTGGGGTAAGAAATTCTTCGTAAAGAGCAGTAAAAGAAGAACATGAAAGACTCTACGAACACCGCTTAAAAACAGCAATATTTCGGCTAAAAGCTATAAAAAAAGAGGCATAAGGAGAGAATCACCCAATATCGGTGAAGGCATAAAAATAGGTTTGGTTTGTATAACTCGTCATGAGTGGTAGAAATACATTCAACCACTGTCATTAAAGTAGAAAAAAACGGCATCAGCAGGTGAGTTTTTTTTTATCCACGTGACTGTCCAATCACGGGTAAACATTTGCAGAAGCAATATCAGGGAAGACCGATCGATTGATGCAGACTTACTTAGGTTAGGTCAACTTGCAGGATTCTTTTAGGGAAGCGAAAGGAAGTCATCGAAGTTAACAAGACATCTGTCACATTTCTGCTCTTTATGGATAAGCTTGATAACGGTAAAAGCACACTGAAACACAGAGACACCAAGAAGACACACACACACACGCGCGCGCGTCCACACACAACACACACACACACACACACACACACACACACACACACACACACACACACACACACACACACACATACAGCGCAACTTATTTTGCGATTCCAAGGTTACTTGTAGGGCCAAAAATATCTTCACCCAAAGCTATCGCTACATAAATATAGCGACAGGTTTGTGTGAAGCTATCGAGAGGATTACTGGGTACAATAGTAAAAATCTGTACGTAAGTGCTCAATATTTTGTTTTTTTTTGTGTGTGTGAATTGTCTTTCCGACCCCGTAGAGGCTGAGTTCAACGTGGTCTTGCCAGTAATCACGCTCCACAGAATGGCACCATGAGGTTTTGGGACCTTCAGCTGCCACTCTGCTGTGCTCACTCCTGTTGGCATTACGGACCACGTGCAAGTAAGCCCCTACTCCCTTACCACTTAGCGCATCCGAAAGTAGTGAAAACATGCATTGCCAAGCTTTGTTTTATGAGTGCCCTAAAGCAGTCGTGCCACCATGTGGTCCCATTCAGTTTCAATCAGCAACGAGAGAGGCTGTTGAATACAGGGTTTCCCCAGCCTTTGCTGGTCTGCGTGGCTTGACCCCATATTCTAGAACGTCCCTTCACTCAACGCTTCACCTTCACTTGAGAAAGCCGATGGGAGCGCCATCTCTAGGCACGGCAAGTCACTGAATATCAGCAATATTCTGCTGGGATTCTTGAGTAGCGCAGCATCATTTTCAGCCGAGCAGCAGCGCAGTGCTCAACTCTGTCAAGTGAAGGGTGAAAGTCGAGTCGAAGCGCGTTTCTGAATACGGGGGTGAGCGTACCTTGAGGGAGTGCGAAAAGAAACGCGTGCTGCGGCGAGAAGAATTAAGCGAGAGAATTGCGTAAAGATATTCCTTACGTTCATGCGGTTTCCGATAACCAGAAAAATATTGTCAAAGTGTTTGTACTTTTTTTCAGCGCCAAATGAGCTGGAAAGGCTCTGCAAGATCACGACGAGAAATGCAAGCGAAAATCTGGGTTGCCAAACAACTCACAAAAGACAGGCTT
>NC_051170.1:42621620-42682340 GCF_013339725.1 Rhipicephalus microplus
GTGCGGGTACGGCAACGCACGTAAGAGGCCATCATGAAAGATGGCAAGTGATTTCACTTTCTCTTCTTATGAATGCGTAAGCTCCGAAGCTTGTACAAAGGGTACTGTACGATGAGTCCATTCGTGGTACTGCTGAACGATGTACGAATAATTCTACATATTAAAAAATGGCCCCAACTCCTTGTCGCCTAATTGCGTGGCATTCGTTCAGCTTTGGGGTTTGAGATTAATTCTAATCTTGCCAACTTTCTACAGCCTCCCGATTTGTCGATTTAGTTACTTTTTCCTTTAAAAGGACACAAAGAAACCTTGTCAAGGGTTAGACTTAACGGATTTTAGGTTGATAATTATCCATTTTAAGTTGAAATTATTCATTTTTTAACGTGTTCTGATTTTGAAAAAAAAAACCTTTGCAACAGCTTGACGAAGCTATATTTCATACGTTTTTGTGGAAGGGTTGACAGGTGGGCTAGGTGGTATATATTCATAATGAAATATTGAGAGCACGAACTAATGATACACAAGAGGGGAGACAAACGAGCGCAAATTGAAACTCGGTTAATTCAACGAAGATATCTTTTACGAAAATAATACAGGTGGAACCTCCTACCATGTATTTGCCTTTCCTTTCTTTTATTTCTGTTATATACTCTCTTCATTCAATAAACCATGTATCAGTCTGTGATCGTTTGTCTCCCCTCTTGCGTCCCGTTTGTTTGCTCCCAGTGCCTCATAATGAATAATTTTTGTTATTATACCGGGACTTCAAGGCGCACCCCTGTCAAAGGAACCAGCAAGTACTTTCGTGTCCCTTACAAATTAAAACATGTTAATTTTTGTAATGTAATATTACCTGAAATTAGCCTAAAACAAATTCAGTAAAGGAAAGTACTTCGAAGAAAACAAAAGTTTTGAACTGCGCATGGTAACTAAATTTATTGGCCAACTCCATGCGTGTTGCTTTTACTCTGCATGCGTGTGTGCCGACTATTGGATGCTCGAGAAGCACCTGAGGGCTTCCCTGGTTCATGTAACGGCTAGCACTTCAAACACCCGTCTCTAAAGGCCAAGGAAGTAAACCACTCACAGAAGGAGCTTGTAGGAATAGTATAAGTTGCATTCTGAAAGCCAGCGAAAAAAATATATATTATCCTACTCTGCAGCTTACGTTCGAGCAAAGAATTGTTCTTAGTCGATACGTCAATCAAGAGGCGTCGTGACTTCATTTGGTTTCAAAGACGCCCTTAGACTGGAAGTGTAGCTGACCAGCTTTGAAACTCCATTTCTGACATTTTTGGAAGACGACCTGCGCAGCGAACGAAAAGGGAACGGCTTAAGGAGCCGCAGAGTTGAACGTGGCTTTAAAATGTATTTGCGGCTCTGAAGAAACGTGGAGGAAATTTTTTTTTGACAAGATGAAAGAAAGATAGCCTAGTAAAATTTGATGAGGCACTTCTTCAAGGTTGGCAGAAGGAAAATATATTTTGACCTTTTTGCCACAACAAAGTAGAGGTACCTTATGTACTTGTGAGGGGGGTGGGGTTGCGTTCAGAAAGGTACTTTAAATTCACCAGAATATAGCCTTTTTTGTGGCTGCAGGAAAGAAAAACCCTGCCACTGGCTCTGTGATCTTGCTCTCGACTTTTCCCCCAACTTTTATGCAAAAAACTTTATTACGTTACTTCACACCCTTATTTACATGATTTATATTGCAGACGTATTGCACGTGTAGATACTGCCTTGAGCAATTTATTTCAGAATATCTGAGAGCGTTCTAGGTTGTTTGCAGATCTTGTGTAGGGCTAGAGCCTGCAAACGGGAACAGCTGAGTTGACTCTGGAACTAATTCAGACCTCAGCAATAACGATAGTTATCTATCGTCATGTCATACTAACTAGTCCGAACCGCCACACTTCTCAGTGATAACGTTTGAATATTCGATGCCACATGTATAAACGCCGACGAGCATTGCCGCGGATTAGATTATTCGCGGCCGTCGGCCACATGTATAAATACCCACGGCGACATCAGTTACAGTGCGCATTGCTTGCGGTAGTTTGAATTTCTATTTCCCGGCCATAACTTCAGCCAAACGAAGAGCTTTCTTTTGGATACACCGTCTTGTCTGCACCAGTGTCACAACCACGTAACATTACCGTCAATGACGTTATGTAAAAAAAAACTAAATTTTTGGGAAACCTATTTATCTTACCCTGCATTCTAGCGATATCTCGGGTTTTACGTCCCCAGAACTATGAATTGATTTGTATAGCCGTAGTGAAGGGCTCTAGAACTTTCAGCATCTGGTGTTTCTAACATGCACTGACATAGCACAGTACACAAAACTCCACCTTTTCGCCTACACCGCAATACGACAGCCATGGCGGGGATAGAACCCATGACCTTCGGGTCAGCAGCCGGAAACTTTACCCGCTGATCCACCGTGACGGACACTCTCTATTGACGGAAACGCATGAAGAGTGCAAGAAGCGCAAGCATGAAAAGTTAAGTGGATTATGACACTTGTGTTTTTACTGGTAGTCTGCTAAAGGAGCCCATTGAAGCAGCGGGATAGTTACGTAGGAAAAAGGTCTGCTTCTAGAAATTTAGTAGTTCCCAACAAAAACTGAGGGCGAGAAATTGGATCGTAGATTTTCTTAGTGAAAATTCGGTTGGTAAGCACACACACGTGCAATTTCTCTCCGTCCTGTTTTATAGTATCAGATAGCAACACTGCTATTCTGAAATAACTGGAACCTGCAATATGATTACGTACAGTAACTCTGTGTGTTAAATTTTATAGATGACAGCCATAGAGATTCCACATTTACCCGATCTTGCTTATTTATGTTCAGTGTTCTGCCATTTCTCAACTTGACGTGGAAAAAAAGGCTAAGTGGTTCTTTTTTTCTTTTTTTTTTTCTTCATAAAGAGTAGGAGCACATGTTTGAAGCTCCCGCCTGCCGCTATGTTCTGATGGAGTCATTCCACAAACTTCAACCTAAATAGATTTTACTGATCGCTGCTTTTTAGCAAGTTTTGATATATATCTTGCTGTACAAGACGATGTGTGAAAAAGGTAGAGCCACACAGTTCAACTGAATTTAGATTATTCTTTGCGAAGCGTAGCAGCCATTTCGTGCCCCCAAAAGTACTCAAGTCACTCCCTTTCGATTTCCCTTCAGCGAAGTCATGGTTACGAGCTCCAAGTTCATACAGCATGTATTTGCCTTTCAAAAAATGTTGAGCGTTAGGCTTCTACGCACACATTCACCTACCTCAGAAGTTGAACATTGAGTAATATTTCTGTGAATTGTCCGAAATCAGTGGGCCGTCCTTCATAGGCTCTGTTGCGACAAAATCGATGCGTTCTTTTAACAACTTTGCCAACCAAGTACGTAGTAACATCTAACAGTGCAGTCAGTATCAAAAAAATACGTATCAGATATAAGACTTAATCTGCGAAGAGTTTATGAAAGGTTACACTGACGTGCAGCTTGTTAAGCTACGAGTCCAAGTAACGGGAAAAATTTTCAAGAAGCAGTATTTGCAAGAAATTATTATTCTGTAATATAAAACACGTCTTTTTAGACACATGCGAGGGTTATAAAGCAGACCGTATTTTTCTTCTATTTTCATAATTTTGAAAAATCCCTAAAAGTATGCCTTGCGTGAGCACTCCTTATTCAAGTTCCACTCGTTCAAAAATTTATTTTCGCAGGAACCAATAAAAAGCTTTAGCCTGTGCAATGAAGTAAAATAAATGAGATCCGGCGATTACTGTAAAAATAGTAATCAAATAACCAAAAACGTATGCTCTAAACTAGGGACCCCTTCGTATAACAGGCAGCCAAGTTAAATATTGTAGCATTGTTTTGCTCAATGAGGTTCATTGCACACCTATTAATGCTATACAAAGTTTACTCATTTTTAATAAAAGTGTTTATGAGCAAAAGAGCTACGACTGTTTGCGTACGGAAAATTACCGGAAATACAAGTTTACAGAAAATCAACAAAAAAAGATTTGAAACAAGTGCAGTGTTTAAAGAGTATACTTAGGCGGGCAAATATTCTAGATATTTGAAGCCAGTTCTATCATGCATCTTACTACTGTGTGGCATTTCACTAGCGGCAACCTATTTTTTTTTGTCGAGGCTGTTTTGCAGCATTAGTGGCATGACGGGGAACTTTTGCGCTACGGCGCTGATCGTTTGTGAAGCACACTTCACCAGTGTTGAGACCATGCTCGATCTCGATTTGCTTGAAGATATCAGATATGCTTCTGTTGCCATTACTGAGCTGACGCACATCGTCTAACAAAGCAAATTTTGTGGTTTTATGCCTACATACGTGTCCTTAAGCATTAGCAACAGACTTGCCACTTCAGCGTTCCCTCAGTGAGAAGTTTGTGTTTTTTATGAATAAAACTTATATGTTAACAATACTGTTAGAGCATTATGACGTGTTCGCACTTGATATGGTCGCTACATAGCCAACCAAACACTACCTATCAAGCGTATCTTACGATGCACTGCTTGTATCTCTTGAAAGAAGCTGCGTAGATGGAAGTTTTATGCAGCATAATGGCGGACAAATAATATGATTTCTAACAAAAACAAAAACTGAAAAATTCGAGGAAAAAGTTTGTTTTTTTCACATGACCTCATACCTTAAAAATTAATCTACAGCCAATTTTGTAATAAAGAGTTTAATTTAGGTGCAGTGTGATTACGGCAGAATTATCTCTGTGAACGTTTCTTTGCTATAGTCTACCTCGTACATCCGACATGTCCATATATCTAGGAGTGTCCTCAACATCCGAGTACAACTGCCACTAGCTTCCAAAGCGCTGGTTAAGAAATACAGATGCTTGTTGTCTTGGTGCTAATTACCTATAAAATATCGAAGCCGAGACAGAAAAAAGATGAAGAAAGAAACAGGTCGGCGAGGTATGCGAGCTGACAAATGCCTACAGCGGTGGTGACAAACAGCGCAATAATCTGTCGCCGCGTGTCAGCCACTGGTACTAAACGGCTGCAAGATAAAATAGCGGTGACAGGGAGCAATAACGGTGGCTGAAGGCTATCCGACAGCGTAAGACTAGTAGGTAAAAGTTGTCGGACAGATTGGACGCCCGAAGGAACCGGTACCCGTCAGGAGAAAGAGAAGTATTAGAAGCAGTAACTGGATTACTCTAACAAGAGAACAAAGGCAGTGAAGTAGGCAAGAGAAAAGGAGACAAAAAAACGCCTTTCCCACCTCCAAGATGTCATTTAGTCCTTGCCTCTTCTTAACCACTCTTTCACTTCATCTCTTTCCGCATTTTCTGTGGTACACTGAAAAGCGACGACGGACCATGGGCGAAAGCAAAGCCTTAGAAGACTGGGCCTTTATTGCTGCGTGGGCAGCTGGGAAGAGAGTTGGCAAGAGTGTGCAGTATACAAGATGAATTATTGCGCTGTCTCGACATGACGTAAGTATACGTGAGCGCCGTGTACATCGTCTCCCACAGCGCGATGTTATAAAGGAACCGCCTATCGCCACCCGGGAACGATCACCTTGCCAGAACGCTCGCTCCCAGCCCCCAACAACTGAAGGCGAGCAGATCGACGGCTATACAAGGACCGGCGCACGCCTACCCAATCTTTCCGGCGAGAGCTATGCTGAAATCTGGTCAAAGATAAAGCGAACACCCGCCATAGAGATCCGTCTACGAGGCTATCGCAGTCCACGCGTATACAGCATGCCGAGCACCGAGCGCTATCAGTGAACCTAAACAATTTGTATTGCATTTAGGAAATATGAACTAGGTTACCTCTACTACAATGCTTGAATTGCAGGCACGAAATGCAAGGATAACTGCAACGAACAGCTCCGTATAAATAGACTGAGTAGCATATATGCGCTGCGGTTCACCGTTATCCAAATGGTCTTAAAATAAAGAAATTGAGATAATGGGAAGACTTATCCTTCTTAGCTTTAAAATTATTTTTCGTGAATCACTATGTCGAAGGCTTTACTCAAATTCGAAAACACAGGGTTAATTTGACCGTTCATATACAAAGCTTTAGCGAAAAAATCTATTACTACAGCTAATTGTGTGATAGTTGAACAACTTTTTCTAAAGCCATGTCGACGGGTGGTTAGTACCAAGTTTTCTTCGAAGAACTCAATAATGCGAGTTGCGATTGTGTGCTCAAAAGGTTTGCAGCATGATGAAGTCAGTGATATGAGGCGGAAATTCTGCAGTAACGATCGATCACCTTTCTTAAAAGACTGGGACAACTTGAGCCACCCTCCAATCACTAGGCACTTTTAGTCTTAAAGATTATTTGAATAACACAGCCAAGAATTTACCAACAGTTTCGGCATATGGCCTAAGGAACACATTTGAGCTGTTGTCAGGGGCAGCAGTTGTTTTGCTTTTTAAATTTAGCAGCATACACTCAATGGGCCTTGGAAAGTATGAAGTTCTCCTCATGGGGTTGAAACAATGCTGAGTTTGAAGATATTCTGGACTTGAATTGATAGACATGCTATGAAAGTAATCGTAGAAGTGTTGTGCGGTGGTATTTTATTGGTAATAACAGTTACATTATTTTCTGTTTCTGTGACAGACTTCCTGGTTCCTACAGACGCTTCCTATGGCAGGTTTTTCCAAACATTGACATATATTCTTTGCATTCCTCCGGTCGACGCTACCGATGTCGGATATTTCTTAACGCTCGAGCGTTAAAGTTGTCCATGTGTGCTCTCGCCGTTCCTGGGCAGATACTAAGTGTCAATCACTCGTGGCACATACCCGCATGCCAGCGGCACATACCCGCCCGTGGGTATGTGCCACTGTCTGGCTGAAAGTGTTTGACGACGAACGCGACGGGATTGTGACAATATTCACGTCTTGAACAGCGCGTCATATTCATCGAACCACCTCACCCTCCCGTGCTAATTTTGGTTCACACCAAGTGAAGGGGTGCCCACGAGAGCACCCAAACGTAAGCGGATAGATAGATAGATAGATAGATAGATAGATAGATAGATAGATAGATAGATAGATAGATAGATAGATAGATAGATAGATAGATAGATAGATAGATAGATAGATAGATAGATAGATAGATAGATAGATAGATAGATAGATAGATAGATAGATAGATAGATAGATAGATAGATAGATAGATAGATAGATACGCTCAAAGTCGCCAAAGTTCGCTAAGAAATGCTTCGCATTTAATATGTGTCAATATAGGTCGAACGTGTTAGCGCCTTCATCACTGTTATTGTTTCTTGAAGTAGCTCGCAATAGACACCAGGCAAGTTCAGCTCGCCGATCAATAATATTTTCTTATTTTGAGAAGAATGCATGTGCTATTGAAGTTTGTTCTGTTCTGTTCTGTTCTGTTTTAACTGTTTTGCTGTGGAGAGGTTGAGGTGCCTATTGCCTCGGCTACTCCATATCACAAAGTTCTGCAGCGAAAAATAAAATAATAATACAGAACGGTACCCAAAAATTAACAATACGGAAAAGAAAAAAAGGAAAAAAACACATAATAGCACACTGAAACCAGTTCAAATAACATGCCAATACACAGTTTTCTTCACGCAGTTCACACAGTCATAAACTACTTACACGCACACCTTACTACTCTAGTGTCAGTATATACATGACCACATTTTACATAATACCCATCTCTGGCTGTCAGTCATAGGCGCTTGTCCAGTCCGGTCTCCACTAAAAAGTCTGTCAGGAAGATTATTGCCTTTTTCTGGAGATGCATCTCAGGCCATGGTCCAAGTAGTTTCTTTATTGTGAGGGGCCGTCTGTCCAAACTTGCTAATTTGTTCTTTAATTTTTCTCTTTCATTCGCGTATTTAACGCACTCCAAAAGAATATGGCGAACATTTTCTTCTGCATGACCACAATGGCATTCCGGTGAGTTGGATCGATGTATCTTGTGCAGGAAGCTGTTTGTGTATGCTACTTCCAATCTAAGTCGGTGGATCAATGTCTCTAGGTGTCGTGGGAGGTCTGTCGCTATGGAAAATTTTCTGTGTGGATCGACTTCATAAAGTATCGTTTCCTTTGATTTAGGGCTCTCAAACCACTTCTCCATCGAACAATGGTTAGCTCCTTGCGATATAAAATGTCGAATATCCGCCCCAGACATAGGGATTGTGCAATCCCGTCCTTCCTTCAATGCTTTCTTCGCGAGACTATCAGCATCTTCATTTCCCTTTATTCCAATGTGGCTGGGTATCCATTGGAATACGATGTTGTGACCCTGCGATGAGGCATATTCCACAGTTTCTGCGATACATTGTGCTATTTCACCATTTTTGTAAGGTGATCTCACATTTCTGATTAGCTGAAGAGCAGGTTTGCTATCAGTGCATATCACCCATTTTCGTGGCTCGGGATTCTCGCAGATAAGCTTAACTGCTTCAAAGATAGCCACCAATTCTGCTGTCGTCGATGAAGATTTGTGCGATAATTTGTACATCTTCTTTTTCTGAATTTCGGGTATAAAGACCGCACAGGCTGACGCTTCTTCTGTGCATGATCCGTCTGTATATATCTTCGTTTTTTCATTATGCATTACATGAAGCTGATGAAGTACCAACTGTGCCGCTACTAGAGGTGCCATGTCTGCTTTCTTCTCTATGCCGTCTATTTCACGGATAACGTTGAGAAGTGGCAAGCGTCCAAGGTGGTTTTGAAGGTTTCCATTGTTTAAATTCTGGTACTACTGCTTGAAATGATGATATAGTATCCTGTAGTCTCGTTGCCGTCCTTTGCGTTAGTGCGCCAGTTAAAAAATGACTTTCATGTTGCGTGAAAATTCTAAATAAATTTCGAGATGTTTCTTTAGTTCGGAGTACTGCCAAAGGTGGCTCTCGAGCCTCCGCATACACTAAAGCACTGGAAGTTGACCGTGGTAAACCCAGACATACCCTCAAGCTCCTTGCCAATAACAAGTGAAGTCTCCTTTCGGTGGAGGCTGGGAGTCCGTGCAGCAGAGGCAGTGAGTAAGTTACGATGGGGCGTATCCAGGCAACATGTAGGGCTAATAACGACTCTGTAGTACCACCCCATTTGGCCCCGCAGAGATGCCGGAGGATTCGAATGGCCTGATTCACTTTTTGTTCCAGGGACTGTACATGAGGCGACCATGTTAGTCTCCGGTCTAAAATTACTCCCAAGAATTTATGAGTTTTAACCATTTGAATAGGCTGATTTTGCACAATAATCTGGAAATTTCCAGGTCTTTTTAATGTAAACGGAAGTATGGCTGTTTTAGCCAGACTCAGTGCCATACCTCTTTTTTTTAGAAAATGGTCTACATAATCCAATCCTTCTTGTAGAGTTTGTTGTACATCCAAAAACGATGGACCAGACGTCCATATACTTATATCATCAGCATATACTGAACATCTGATGTTAGGTGGAAGATTATACGGGAGCTGCGCCATGACTGCATTAAAGAGAGTAGGGCTTAGCACGCTGCCCTGTGGCACTCCTTGGTTGACGACACGTTCTGACGTTGGGCCCTCCTGCGTAACTACAAAAATTTTTCCGGTGCTTCAGGAAGTCAGCGATCCAACGCAGTATCTTGCCCTTGAATCCCTGTAACGCCAGGCCTTCCAGAACGTGAACGTGACTCACTGTGTCGTATGCTCGGTGGACATCAAGGAATACAGCGACAGTGATGTTTCCTTGCGTTCGTTGGTTTTCCACATCTGTGACCAAATCCAGAATGCAGTCCATTGTGCATCTACCTCTTCTGAAGCCGGCTATGCTTTCTGGTAGTAGATTTTTATGTCTTGCCACCATAAAATTCGTTCATTGATCATTTTTTCCATCAATTTTGAAAAACAACTTGTCAAACTAACTGGCCTAAACGAGTCCAACTGCATAGGGCTCTTCCCTGGCTTTAGCAACGGTACTACTTTTGATATCTTCCAACTTTCCGGAACTTTTTCTTCTTGCCAACATTTATTATAGATGTCCAACAGGTGTAATTTTCCTTTCTTGCACAAATTAGCAAGAGTAGCGTATGTAACTCCATCTGTTCCTGGTGAACTTGTTCGTTTTACTGAAGACAGCACATATTGGAGCTCCTCTGGTGTGAAGCTGTCATCCAGATCTGATGAACTGATCGCAGAGAACTTTGTTACAACCGCCGAAGCTGATTCTGCTGAGGATTTATATTCGCTAGTTTGGGCGGTCTCTCCATTTCTCAGTATAAGATCGCAAAATTCTTCGGCAATCACACGTTCGCTAACTCCTCGAGACAGCGCTAGAGCCTGTAGTGGTCTCGAGTGGACTACTGGCTGTCGGAGGGCGCGTACCATGTTCCACAGTTGAGGCGCCGAGGTAAATGGAGAAAGTGAGGCACATAAATCTTGCCACCTTTTGGTTGAAAGCTTCTGCAGTTGGTTACGCATTGCAGAATGTACTTTCTGTGCAACCTTGAAATCTTCTAAATTACCCGACCTCCGATATCTTCTTTCAGATCGGCGTCGTATTGCCCGAAGCCTCTCATACTCAGCGTCAACACCCTAATAGCCATCTGGAACGGGTACTGCACGAGTTGCTTTTGTTAGAAAATTTTTTATCTTCGATGCATACGTTTCTGCGTCAGAACAAGTTTCAAGATTTTGTCTCTGTAGTTCTCGAAAGATTGCCCAATTTGTAATTCTTGTTGTGCGGTTATTTTTCGTTTTCTTCAACTTTGGGTGATATATGAATACTGGCAAGTGGTCACTGCCTCTTGTGTCAGCGTCTGCAGTCCAGTCTGCTCCAGCCGCTAATTCAGAGGAGCACACAGTAATGTCTAGTACGCTGCAGTAGTTATGCCCCCGTAGAAACGTCGGAGAACCATCATTTAGTATAGTGTAACCATAATCTTCGCATATTTTTACTATAGCAGATCCCCTTACACTACAACGCTCACTACCCCACAATTCATGGTGCGCGTTAAAATCACCACATATAATTATGGGATCATGGTCAGATCTACACACTGCAGCCAACTCTGCGTATGAAACTTTTGCTTGAGGGTGCACGTAAACACTAACTACAGTTACAGTAATGTTACCAAACTTCACCTTGCATCTAACGAATTCCGGCGCATGTGTTTTTGATGTAGCCACAAGTGTCGACGGAATATCGCGTCTCACACACAACATCACTCTGCTTTTTGCAGCAGGACGTTCTGCTTGGTACACCACATAATTGGACAAGCGAAAGTTAGTGGATACTCTTGTTTCGGAAATACACAAAATCGGAAACCCGTGCTGAGCGACGAATTTCCGAAAATCTCCACTCTTATTCTGCAAACCGTTGCAGTTCCACTGGAATATTGCACTTCTTTTGTACCAGTTAGATAGTCCGGTAGCCATGATTACGACAAGAGAAGATGCTCAACATCTAGCAGCAATTTCACTTCTGGTAAAGAACCTGCTTGTGGCAGGGATCGTAGAATCGCCTTGAGAGCCGCAAAGATTATTGGCAAAATGACTTGCTCGTTTCCGGCTGTCTCCGCCGAGATCGCATTTCTTGAAGAATTTTTCCTCAGCAAGCTGCTGTGACCCTTCCCTTTGGTAGTCAGTGGCTCCTTGGCTGTGTCTGGCCCGGCAGAAAGTTCCACTTCAGCATGTTCCTGGGCCCGGACTTCTTTGCCAACGCGATGTTTTGGTGCTGAGCGCTTCAATACTTCCGAGTAAGAGTCGTGGCGCCACTGTTTTGCATTTCTTTGTGCCGCAGGAACATCTTCGACTATATCCGCATTAGGTGCTGGACCTCTTTGTATCTTATGGTACCCTTTTACAATTCTCTCTCTTTGTGCCGCTGATGCCAAACGGTTTCGAGAGCAGCCTGAGAACGACGCCGGATGTGGTCCAGCACAGTTGGCACACTTAGGTTGACGCTTCGAGGTGCATTCTTTGTAATCATGTGCACCCGCACATACCTTGCATCTCTTGGTTCCCCTGCAAGTCTTAGCCTTATGCCCATATCTCTGGCAGTTGTAACACCTTACCGCCGGCTCAATGTATTCCTCGACAGTGTGAACCGTAAAGCCGAGAGCAACTCTTTTTGGCAATGGCATGTCATGTCTAAACTGGAGTATTACATTACGTATGGGCTGCATTGTGGCACTTCCATCTTCATTTCTTACCCATCTCTTTTGTCGTGTGACTGAGATTACTCCAGCATCTTTAAGATATTCCAGTAGGTCATAATCACTGTATTCGAGTGGAACATCTCTTATCTTTGCTAGGGTCTTCATGTAAGACTGAGGTATCATCACATGTACAGGCAATCCAGCCAGACTCTTGATCAGCAGCAACTTGTTTGCCGAGTACAAAGACCGTACTCCAACACAAAAACTTCCGTCTCTGTTGATTCTTGATGATGTCACTTTCTCATTGATAGCAGAGATTATCTCAGATGCTATGCGATTGGGATTCACCTTCCAGAAGGAGTCCTCGGCAGCGATTGGTCTGAACACCACCGGTATCCCCGTAGCTCGGTTCTTGTGATGGGTGACCACCGTGTAAGCTCCCTCGTCTTCCTTGGGTGCTTCTGTATCCATCTGTGTCAT
The DNA here is from genome assembly GCF_013339725.1 of Rhipicephalus microplus. NCBI lineage: Eukaryota > Metazoa > Arthropoda > Arachnida > Ixodida > Ixodidae > Rhipicephalus > Rhipicephalus microplus. Next base: position 42,634,226 of record NC_051170.1, read on the forward strand.
GTCATTAAGGGAATACGTCGATGTAGCGTCATCGTTGTCAACCTCTTCTTCCTCCTCTGTACGCCTCTTCTTGCACTGCGAGGCCTCGCTGTTCTCTGTATCGGACGTCGACTATTGAAGTTTGATTAGGCACAGTGGTAGCGTCACGTGGCCTGTAACATGAGTACACACAAAAAAATTTCCTAGCACGATAACTTCAGGCGAACACTCGAAGTCGGGAGTAGCGCTGATAAGCCTTGCTTCCATATAATTTTTAACTAGAACGGCTACGCCCCGACTTTGTGCATTCTATGGTTACGATATAACTTGTAATGGGGCGGAATGATTAGTTCATTCGTTATATCACTATGCACATAAGTTTCTGTTTTGATTGCAATGTGAGGGTCGGGCTGTAACAATTGAATTCTAAGGCTCATATTCACAAACGCTCCTCGACTCAAACTCGACCTCAAGAGATCTTTGGGGCTTCTTGGGTTACAGCAATTGCAATGCGAAAGCGTCCTCAAGGATTCCTTGAGGTCGAGTTTGAGTCGAGGAGTGTTAGTGAATACGGGCCTTAAATATATCTGTCCTGTTTACTACTCTACGAGCGTAAAATTGACGATAATAAAGTGTTTTTCTTTACCGGAAACTAAATTTTCATACGATGAACGGCTAATTTCTAAATACGGAAGCTTCCAAACATTCCCTCGGAAATCATAGAGGCTATTGTCTACCTTAGCGTTGGCGCTTTCTGACAGGCCTTCGGGCGGTGGCATTTCTTTTTTTGCGTTGTTTTTTTAGCTTGAACACTATCATTTAGTTGCTCATTTCAAATGCACATCACTTCATTGCTACACAGTTTGTCAAAAGCCAGGAAAACTTTGTTCCTCTTTCATGGTTTTCTTTCGTAATTGCCCATAGCTTCCACCTAACTTCACTAGCTTTCTGAGAATAGTCCTCACTTTTGATATAGAAGTATTCTTTAATTTGTGGCACTGTTTAAAACTTGGTGCTTTATCTCTTACTTCGAGCAGTCTCAGAATGAACGGTTCTTTTTTATTTGGAGACGAACAACCTAATCAGCGAATGCGTTCAAAAGCGATGGGTTCCAGCCCGACAAAAATCATGAAAGATACCCTTATTAAACGCTGTCTCCAGGGGCCTACCGTTATCACCCTCTGGCTCTGGTAGCCCAAAAATTACCAAGTTAGACCTTCTACTATGGTTTTCTAGTTTGTCTACCTTCATTTCTTACGTCAGAACAACTTGGTTCATATGCGAAAGCTGGTCCTGACACAAAGTCACCTTTTGGACAAGGTTTGTAAAAGCGTCTACCGTTTCTTCAATGTTTTATCAGGCTATTTTTATATCTTTATTATCAGCTACAATTTTCTTAAACTGCTGTAATATGTTTGCTGTGTCGGCACTGGAGTTTGCTCCAATGTTTGCTGAGCAGTTTCCTGCGAGATCAAGCAAGCAACACAGCCACGGGCATGACAGCAGAGCCGTTGGTAACAGTTGCCGTAATATTTTCTCACCTACACATTAAGAAGCAGAGGATTATCAGCGGAGAGCATTCTTTCGGTTCCGCCGTGCCAAGAGGTCGCGTAGTCCAAACGATGGCCTTTTTTACTGGTTCCGCACGGTGTCGCTTCAAGCGATCGCCGCGTGCCCTCTTGTGCGCTTGTTTACGTTGAAGGAAGTGGTGGTATGAGGGGCGGCAATACACGCTGATCTCCAGCATCATGACAGCTGAAATCGCGGAGCTTATGAGCAGTCACCACGACAACAGCATGCTCTAGACAATATGTAGTATGCAGGATGCCGAAGAACTGCACAGCAAAAAGCAGAGAATTGTCCGTGGACCACATTGTTTCGGTGCCTCTATGGCCAGTGATTGAAACCAAGATGTAATATAGATTGCAACCAAAGTGTAACGACTTGAAGTGACGCAGCTAAACTTCTGGGTTTGAGCGCTGATGATAGAAACCGGCGGAGTTGGTGTTGGGACATTAACATCATCCTTTATCACCCTTATCTTTCTATTCAGAAGTGCAATGTGACATGCGTACATATATTGCGCGCAGGCTTTGCCACGCAGGGAAATGCCAGCGCTGAACGAAAAACGCAGCACAGTCAACGCAAAATTCGGTGGAGCGCTTTTCTAAAGCCCCCTGTAAATTCTGCCGGGACAACTACGGCAAGCACGACCACGCCATAAATCACCATATTTTTGCGAAATACAAAAATTACCATTTATCTTTTATTCATCATGCTGCGAAGCGAAGTAACTGGACTACGCGTCTCCTGTACACACTGTGCACATGAGACGCGTAGTGGGAGTATGTCGCTTAATCGTTATGTGCGCTTTGATGATGCTGTAGCAGGTTACGAATAATGAAGTTCATGGCTGAAGCCTTTGTAGTACCTGAGTAGCTTTAAACCACCCACTCGCTACGCAGTTCGGTTTGTGAGGCGCCTAGTGTGTTCCCTTTCCAGAAACCTATATTATTTCTTTTAACACGATAGGCCTCCCCGACATGACGCCTGTTGGTGAGGCCTCCCTGACATGAGGCCTCCCCGACATGACGTCTTCCGGCCAAGGAGCTTAACGCAACAGCGTAGCGCAGTGGTAAAATACATCACTGTCACACAGATGACCTGTGTTCAAACCATATACATGATTCTAAATTTTCTGTTTTTCGCTTTATTTTGTATGATAGTGGGTGCACATATGAGTGGTGATGGTGGTAGAAACCTACGTCACAAAAATCCGCTGTTGTAATCCCAACACACCTTTCGTTGTAGCAAAACTTTGCTGATCGATGGTAAAGCCATTCGGCCTGGAGTGTTGCAGAATGCAATAATAAACGGCTGACTTCCACATCTAATCAAGACTGGCGCTCTAGTCTAAGATTAAAAAAGACGTAAAATTATGATCAATTATCAGATTCAATAACAAAAGAAATTGTGCATAGAATACTGTACGAGTTAAAGGATATTTTTCAAACCATGATAAGACCAACAGTATTGGTTCCAGGGCAAACTTGAAGCAGTACTTAAAGCATTATTAAAAGTTTCCTAAACCACTGTTAATTCATAAAATATAATAACAGGGCGTGCGTTATCGCAACGGTAACTAGGATATTTTACGAAGCTACAGAAGCTTACATTTCTTTGCAAGTTTGGCTAATTTGTAGGCCTCAATGTAGGCGAATTTGAAATCCACCTGTAGAAAGTAGAAGAGATCTATTTCTGGAAGAGAAATATTTAATTAGGGTGATGCAAACACTCAATCGTTGTCTTCATGTGTAGAATAAAAAATTTAATAATTGCCTCCGAAACTGCTTCCTACAAAAGGGGAAATGAGGCGCGAACACCACATTTACGACTGACCCAGTTGTACAATGAGGTCCACGTGATAGTCTCACCTGTGCTGCAGTGCAACTAAACAGTACGAGTAGAAGCGTCAATGCGACATTTATGGTTTATCGTAGGTTTTAGAAGTGAACCACTTTATGGCAAAGTGGTGGAAGAGGGGAGTAACCCCTGTCCCGTCCCAGCCTCCGTCGATGATTATGGTGGTAAAAAAAAATATTTTTTTTCGGGAGGGAGGGGGTCAGAACCTCTTTGAAACGCTTATTTTCCACTCTGTACTCCCTAGTGAAATGAAATTTTGGTAGGAGGGGGTGGGGAGGGGCACGGACCCGGTTTGAAGACCCCTGGCTACGCAAGTGGTATCTGGGAACCGGAGTGCGACATGCAATACGCACACTGTTGTGTCGTCCTACCTAGCTCTGGAACACCACCGTTGTGGGGAGTTTTCGCAAACGTGGACATCCGGGAACTGACCTTTGGTTCGTTAAGTTAAATGTGTAAATTTAAGCACGCCTACCTTTTCACTGTACCACTAGCCCACTTGCGTGGGCCCTGTGCCAATGAGTGCAGCTAAGCGCGCTAGACGCCGTTGTCTCGGTTAGGACAAACACACACCTACAAACACACACACAAACACGCGCGCGCGCGCCTACACAACATTAAGACACGAAGAAAATAGGGAGAGAACAGACTGATGACCGCATGTCACCTAAAGTAGCACAGCACTTGCCTGCTCCCTTGGGTAGGGGAAACAGTGGAAAAGGGAAAAAATACTGTAAGAAATTTATGGCTTAACATACCAAATAAGAAGAAATTTAAAGCAACGCCTGGCGTGCACCAGATGAATACTCCCCTTCACACCCTTGAACTACGACAAAAGAAAGGTGTTGAAGGAAGAAATAGTAACGACTTACTTTTCGCGCGTTGTTAACACCGAAGATGTTCACTGGAGTCTCGAAATTGACTCGTGATGAAGAATAACGACTACGAACGGTGCCCTCTTACAGCGTCTCTCCCGAGCCCAAATTGATGTTTTTATCGATGTGCTTTTCGGCGTTCTCGGGGTGGCGTTCTGTGCGCTGTATAACGCTGGTTTCACCGTTACCGCGTTAGTTTTCATTTGGCGCTGCGTCGTTGGCACTGCCGACGCGCATGAATAACGCTTACTCCCAAGGCGATTCCCTTTCGCCCCCTAAGCAGTAGCGCCGCAAAAGTTGCGTACAGCGATTGTACTAGCAGCTGCGTCTCCAAGAGACATCCTAATTCATGTTGGAAAGTTTCAAAAGGCGTAAGTTAAAGTTTTGTGCCAGTGTTGTACGTCTGCTATTGGTCTCTTGATAAAACGGGAAAAAAAAAGAGATGTGTTGGTGCACAGCAGGAAGAATGCCTGCTTATACTTGTTTCTGAGAGTCATTATCCGTTTTTTTTTAAAAATCTCGATATTATTTAGGAGCCCACGATATTGTAAAAACCTCCCTTTCCGCAACCTATTTTTGTTACGCAATTTCCGGCCGAATATTATGAACAAAGAATTTTGTAAAACAGTTTGACGTATCCAAAACGAGTGCCATCAATCGGTGAACAAAATTGAACATTGCGATCGACGCAATTTGTAACACAAATATATCCAAGAAACACTTTCATGCTTTTTATAAAGAGAGACTTGCGGTCCATTTTTGTTGATTATTATGAGGCGCCTTAATGATACAAAAATATACTATAGTGCTTTTTTTATTTCCACGAGCACTTGCTGCAAATCAACGCTTGTCAAGCGTGTAGAACTGATTCGTCCTAAAGAGAACATAATAATGGTATTTTCACGTGAATGACAGAGAAATGACATAGAAGATTATTTGCCAGAGCTAATTATAAAACAAGTTTAGCACTGACTTCATTAGCTGCAATATATTTACCAGCATCAGGCAACTGCTGAATATATACACTGTTAAAAACGCGCCACGCAAATAAAAAAGAAAAACCCGGAGGCACGCTCAATTGAGGCATTTAGGGAAAATTTTCTGCTATGAAGGGGGGGAGGTCCCTAAGGTGAAATATTGCTTATTAGTGTGCTGACAATATATTTGCATTATTATCTTGAGTTTTGTAATGTAGAAATATTATTACGATAGCGGTATAAACTCAAGCTTACACGAGTTTGTGGTGGTGGTTAGTTTTTCGAGCGAGCTTGTGCCATCTATTGACTCCGGCAACAGCTCCACCTTAGCGTCTATTTCAATGAAACAGGGGCACTGCATCTCATCCCTTTTAGCAGCGGTGGCTACATCTGTGTGCGCGACTTGTTTAGGCTAGCTAGTTTTGTCAGCTTTTGGTAAGAGAGCAAAGTGCAGTGCTCGTTGGATAAGCTGGACTTTCACCATTGTCAATATATCTCGACCTAATCTCAGTTTACTTCGTATAGTTGTAAATAATGATTTTGGTAAAGGAACAACGAGGTTCAACAGGTCGTTTGACATGCCATCTTTCGGGAGCAACGTCAAAGGTATGTATTTTCTTTTCTAAAAATAAATACGCCCAAAAGATAATTGCGCACAAATTGGGTGTCTACAATTTTATTCTTTTTTATGCAAATGGAACTTGACTGACAACAAAATCATGAAGTATTTAAGTGAATGCTAATTGCAATATGTGACTTTAACTCTTTAACTCACACCAAATGATAAAATTGTTTTATATTCTTTATTCGAATTATTATTAAAAGCCTTGTTATTAAGCTTTGTGAATTTGATACATTCGTAGAGAGTGCAATATGCTATGTGGTTGAAGGGATTATTCAATAGCCTACACTTTAAGGCAGCGTAACTTACCTTAAGCTAATCTATGACAAAATGCCTTGTTAATATTATCAACTCGATCGCAAAGTTTCTTCAAGATGTTCAAACAAAAAAAGAAATAAAGGTGCCTAAACAAATAGTGCCGCATTTGCTGTCATGTCTGAGCAAGCGCACACCTGACAAGAGTTACGCAACGTCGATCAGTATAGGGAAAGAAACACACAGCTCAGAATCGAGATCAAACCATACAAAAAACAAAGCAAACTTGTAGCACTGGGAAATTTCTACCAATTAGCAGAGCAGAGCTGTTATCGATCAGCAAGATGTCTGCACTTTATTTTCCGACCGAGATGGTTCTTGCCGCTTAATCTTCGTGAAAGGTACTCCATTACAGAGCTTTTCTGTCTCCTGACAGTCCCCTTGCTCGCTTGTGTGTCGTGAGTGCTACGGGAAATAGGCAACTGCCTTCCTCTCTTCGCGTCTGAATGCAACACATCCGTGGGCAAAAAAATCGGACCCAAATAGTTACGTGCAGTAGGTATAATTATGCAGTAACGGTGTGGACGATTTGTAGATATAGTAGTAGGCGACTTCTCGGTTTGTTTGCTCTCTCATAAAATCTAGGAGTAAACCAGAAAAAGGTTTTTCTCGCACTTGCCATAACGGAGCTGTTATGACCCCTTGAGTTTGTGCTTAGCAGCAATGACTACATTAGTCCCGTTAGGCAATACACTTCGGTCAGTAATTTTAGGGCAGCTTTTTGGATCATTCGAATCTCTATACTGCCAAAACTACCGAGAGTTTATTGCTGTTTTTATATATAATTAGGAGCATCGTGCAAAGGTGGCGTTAGTGTGAACGTGGCTCTATTTTACATATATAAATCTTAGCGTCCCACTGTATGGGCACATTCACATTTAGGGCAAATTATTTAAGCCATGTATAGTCTGTCTCACTCGAGGACATGACATGCCTATGGTGTATATTGTCAAGACACCAACCACTCTAAACCAACTCACCCAGATTTGCATCCTTGAAGGCTCACTGTAAGGCTTAAGGGGCGTTGAAGACCACTGCTTAAGGTTCTTTTGAATGTCAAACAAAGAAAAGGCCATTGTTGAAACTTTTTTTTATTTTACCGTTTACACAGCTCCAAACACTGCACCAAAGAACATCACACAACTGGCTGAACTTCTCGCAGCCGTATTTGAGGCTTGCATTGGACGCACTGCTAAAACAAGAAACGCCAGTCTCAGCCTGGCACTGACGCTTGCCTTTCGAGCGCATTCACAAGTCCTGACAGGTGCCCCGAAGAAATATAAATACCAGAAATGTTTGAATATGATTGTGCTGAGAGCAGGGCAGCTCCTGAGAAACCAGCAGTGCAGCCGAGGAGGACCTGCCAAGCTCTTCCAAATTCAGGGTATCACGGAAGCAAGAATAACATGCTGAACGGCAAGGAAAAATGAGAGGAGGTGGCGCCACGCGCCAAGTGTAGAGGAAGAGTGATCACTGCCTTACAGCGCATGCCGCCTGTGCAACCCTTGTTGGCACAGTTGGCATGCAACCCTTGTGCCTCTATGTCGTACATCACTTACTGCAATACATTTGTACTTCTGTGTGTGTTTGTGCCTGCATGTGTGCGTGTTTGTGTGTGTGTGTATGTGCTACTTTTTTTCTTTCCTTTTTGTATTATCCCTCTCCATCCTTTATCCAGGCCCTATTTTCCAATTGCTTTGCAGGGTAGCGAACTCGTTTCTAGTATCAGGCCTTTCATTTTGATCTCTCTGTCTTCATTCGTATTCACATTACAATCCGGAAGCTAAGGAATAGGATATGAATATGCACTTAAACTTCAATTCATCGAAACCAGAGATTTCCGACTACTTTACCTGTTGAATAAGCTGTAAGGCCACCTACATCAAATAAGGAAATTGCCCCTGAATGCATCCACATGAAGATGTTTGATGTTTACAAGTGAACCCTATTCATGAAAACAAGCACCATTGAGCAGATAAGCAGAGGTATGCAGCACACACAATCCCAATATGCGTTTGATCTCCGAAATGACCATCCGCAGTTTCGCAATGCAGGCACTAATAATGGAGATTATCTGTTGCGCGTCATGCTTAACGTGTCGTGTATATGAACGCGAAATGAACGTCCCGTAAAAAAAAAAAAAAACTGAATCTGCGAGAAAAATACATGAGCCCTCTGTGTCAAAGGGGATTCATTACCGCTCATTTTCTTCATTTTATATGACGGCGTCTTAGGATTATTTCTTTGTTTCATATTGATATCATTCGTTGATCGATACCAGCTAGGAAACGTTAACTTTGTCAAGAATAAAGAAAGATCGTAAGGATGATTCTTAACTCAGCAATAAGAAAGTCATGCCACCACGGTAGAGCAGAAAGTTTCATCAGACCACTCGACTAAAGTAAGCTATCACCCAAAGTGGCCTCGTCAAACCCCTCGTAGAAGGACTACTGAAGAAAGCGGTAGTCCTGCTTGCATCTTCTCTTTCGGCTGTTGTTATGCGTACTACACTTTACGCGTGACGAATGTGCGTACCAACTCACTTAAAATGCCATTTTAATAGAGAGTATAGAAGAAAATTTCCGCCCGAAAAACAGTAAACAAGATAACAAATTCTGCAGATCCCACGTACCTGAAAATTGACATCATGCGAAGCGTGCGGAGGGAAGATGATCATGATGCAATTTTTTTTTTACCGAGTGACACATCATGAAGTGACTTTAAATATAGGCACAAATGCCGCAAGCGCAGACATATGTCGAATAGTTGATTTGATTGATTGATATGTGGGGTTTAACGTCCCAAAACCACCATATGATTATGAGAGACGCCGTAGTGGAGGGCTCCAGAAATTTTGACCACCTGGGGTTCTTTAACGTGCACCCAAATCTGAGCACACGGGCCTACAATATGTCGAATAGTTGCAGATGTTTATATAACCAGTTCTTTGAACTTGCGCAACGATGTCAGCTGGAACATGCGTATAAGCAACGGTTATGTCCCGCATACCAGCGGCACATAACCACCCATGGGTATGTGCCACTGTCTGGCGGGAAGTACTTGACAACGTACGTGACGGGATTGTGACAATATTCATACTTTGATCAGCACGTCATATTTGCGAAATCATCTTATTCTCCCATGCAAATTTTGGTCCACGACAAGTTAAGGGGGTGACCACGAGAACACCGAAACGCAAGCGGACGGACAGACAGACAGACAGGCAGACAGACAGACAGACAGACAGACAGACAGACAGACAGACAGACAGATAGATAGATAGATAGATAGATAGATAGATAGATAGATAGATAGATAGATAGATAGATAGATAGATAGATAGATAGATAGATAGATAGATAGATAGATAGATAAATAGATAGATAAATAGATAGATAAATAGATAGATAGATAGATAGATAGATAGATAGATAGATAGATAGATAGATAGATAGATAGATAGATAGATAGATAGATAGACAGATAGACAGATAGATAGATAGATAGATAGATAGATAGATAGATAGATAGATAGATAGATAGATAGATAGATAGATAGATAGATAGATAGATAGATAGATAGATACGCTCATGGTCACCGAAGTTCGCTAGAAATGCTTCGCATTTAAAAGCTGAACCAATTTAGAAACAATTCAACAAGCTCCGCTTCGTGGACGCCGATGAAACAGCGATACCGGTGGGGTTCGCTTCGTCATATACATGTTTCACAACTCTTCTAGATATGTTGCGTCACGGACTGCTCTTTGGTCACCAGCCGTCAGTAAGCTTTGAGATATTTCTATGTGTTTGAGTACTTTTTTACCATACTACTTTTATAGACAGGTTTACAAAGAAACCTTCGCTGAATATGTTTATATATGCTGTATCACTGCTTTTTATCTATAAATAAAACACTCTTTTTAAAATTTTGAGGTGGTAGTAAACCACCACTGTTTATAACAATTGAGTGTAACGTGACAGTGGTATGACTATGGAAACTCGCACGCCATTGGTTGGGCAAATTGTTGCGTACTTGCTTTTTTATAGTGAAAGTTCTGCTTAGTGGGATTCAACCAATTACTGTGGCACAAATGCGCCTACAATTGTCATAGTTTTCTGATAGACCACGGAGTGTCCTGTAGCACAGACGCATTTTTTAGCTAGCTGTTGAGTTCATTCTTAGTGGACCAGTTCTGTGTAGTAGAATTTGCACGATGTCTGTGGCGAATACCCGGCTATGATGCCCACAAGCGTTAACGCGGATCCCGAACACGAAAGGCCCGACCGAAAACAACTGTGCTTTTATAATATGGTCGTTATGCTATTTTACACGCAAGACCCACAAGCTGAAGAAAATAGCCGGTAATGTAGGTATCAGAATTGTATACTATGCTGCAAACAAGTCTTTATTCAGTGAAAGCGCAAGTAAATGATAACACTGAAAAGATTTATTTCAGCAAAGGACACAAAGAATATCAAAGCGTGTTTCAAAGCAGATTTATCTACGACACTTCACTATCATGCGGCCAGACAAACGGGCCAGACGCTTGAATGACTCAAGATTTTAAACCGACATCATAATTTAGGTGGACGTCGAGTTGAAGAGCCCCAGGAAATCAAAATTTCTAGAGCACTCAACTACGGCATCTCTCATAAGGATGTCGTAGTTTTCGGACATTCAAGCCTCTCTTATATAAATATTTTAACAAGAAGTAGCAACATTCTTACGCGTGAACTCAAACAATAGAACATTTTTCAGCGGTCGCAGAATGACTTTCTACACGTCAGTATTTACTCACATTTGAGAATTGTCTTCAAGAAGGAAACATTTCGCACACTTTCTTACACGATGTTCTCGTCTTTACATGTATATATAACGTCGATGTCATCATTTAATCCAGATGCATCAGTTTATAGTGTGTTAAAATAAAGGATGTAAGAGTGAACCGCCGCAGGAGTATCTATTGGCCGTCGACACTAGCCATTACTTCTATCTCTGATCTGCATCACTGACCTTGAGGTATCAGGTTTAAAGCTCAAATTTCACTGAGCTACGGCATGGTGGTTGGTGTGATATACACTGTTGACATCACCATTCATCATGCCAATCTTCCGATGTTAATCAAAGAAGCGAGTGATCCCACCAACAACATCCAACTATCAGCCTTGGGTAAGTCGCTTACGTCAAGATTATCTTCAGAGGCGTTACTTGGCCATCCTACGTGAAGGTGCTTCGACACGTGGTAAAGGTGCCTCGTCACGTACGTGGTCACAATGTGCTTTGTGCCGTGGGTAAATAAACAAACTCAACTCAAGGTAAGATACATTGTAAACGTTGTACCTCAGTTTGCACCGAAACTATTACACTGCCACAAGTTTCAAAAATGGGGTCATGTGAGCGGAGTTTCCAAGAACGTGGTAGCTTGCCCTCGACGTGCAGACACCCACAATGCAAGATTATACCCAGAAACTCCTCTAAATTGTCCCAACTGCCACAGATCGCATGATTCATCAAGTAACTGTCCGTCATTAACAAAGCATCATCATCATCATCATCATCATCATCAGCCTGACTACATCCACTGCAGGAAAAAGGCCTCTCCCGTGATCCACCAGTCAACACAGTCCTGTGCCTGCTGCTGCCACTTTGTACCCGCGAACTACCTAATCTCATCTGCCCACCTAACTTTCTGTCTCCCCCTAACCCTCTTGCCTTCTCTGGGAATCCAGTCAGTTACCCTTAATGACCAGCGGTTATTCTTCCTACGTGCTACGTGCCCAGCCCATGTCCATTTCTTCTTCTTCATTTCAACTGTGTTATCCTTAACCCTGGTTTGTTCCCTGACCCACTCAGCTCTCTTTTTGTTTTTTAAGGTTACACCTATCATTTTCCTTTCCATCGCTCACTCCGTCATCCTCAATTTAAGCTGAACCCGTTCTTTAAGCCTCCATGTTTCTGCTTCATAGGTAAGTACAGGAAAGTTGCAGCTGTTATATACGATACTCTTGAGGGATATTGGCAATCTTCCAGTCATGATTTGATAGTGCTTGTCGAATATACCCCACCCCATTCTTACTCTTCCAGTTACTTCAATTTCGTGGTTCGGCACCGCGGTTATTACCTGACCTAAGTATGCCGGCTAATAAACGCCTTAACAATACATATTCTTTTACAACTTCAAGTGCACTATTACCTTTCTCGAAGCACTGTTCGCTTCCTAGGTTGTTGTATGTTATTTTCGTTTTCTGAAGATTAATTTTAGACCTACCTTTCTGCTCTGCTTGCCTAATCCAGTAATCATGTGTTGGGATTCGTTCTCTAAGTTACTGAGCAATGAAATGTCATCGGCGAAGCGCAGGTTACTAAGGTACTCTCCATTAACTCTTATCCCTGGCTCTTTCCAATTTAGGCCTTTGAAAACCTCCTCTAAGTACTCTGTAAATAGCTTTGAGGACACTGTAGCCCCTTGTCTTGCGCCTTTCTTGACTGATATTCTGTAACTTTCTTTATGGAGCACTAAGGTGGCAGTCGATCCTCCGAACAATTCCTTCTAGTATGTTTATACATACTTTGACGACACCTCGATTCCGCAGTGCCTGCATGACTGCTGATATTTTTACTGAGTCAAATGCCTTCTCGTAACCTATGAATCCTATGTATAGTGGTTGGCTGTATTATGAGCGTTTCTCTATTACCTGATTGATAGTTTGAAGGTGGTCGATTGCCGTGTAGCCTGTTCAAAATCCTGATTATTGCTTTGGTTGATTGAATTCTATTGTTGTCTTAATTATGTTAGCAATTACATTTAGAAATAGCTTGTATACGACGGAGAGTAAGCTGATCGTCCTGTAATTCTTCAAGTCCTTGTCATCTCCTTTCTTTGTATTAAAATGATGTTAGCATTCTTCCACGATTCTGGTACCCTCCCTGTCAGGAGACACTTCGTAAACAGGGTTTCTAGGTTTTTTAACACAATCTGTCCTCCATCCTTCAGCAGATATGATGTTACCCGATCCTCACCAGCAGCTTTGCTTCTTTGCATTCCCTTCAAGGCTTTTCTGACTTTTTCTGTCATTACTGGCGGAATGCCATCTGGGTTACTGCTAGTTTTTACATTATGGGCGTTGTTGTTCCGGCTACTGTACATATCTCTGTAAAACTCCTCTTTTATTTTAATTCTCTTTTCCATGTTGGTATTTACTTCGCCTTTCTTGTCACTCAATGGATACATCTGTTTTTTGCCTATCCCAAGTTTTCTCTTCACCGCTTTGACACTTCCTCTATTCATTAGAGCGTGTTCGATTGTTCAATTCTCTTCATGTTATACCTTCTTATATCAGATACATTACGCTTAATAATCAAATTCGAAAGCTCTGCGAGTTTAATTTTTTTTGTTGTGCTTGCGCCTTCATTGCTTTGACGTTTCTTAATGAGATTTTTTTTTTGTATTTTAGGACAGCTCACCAGTGTCATGTCTAACTACAGTACCCCCAAGTTCAACAGCGCACTGCGTAATGATACTCGTCAGTTTATCGTTCATTGCGTCCACGTTAAGGCTAGTTTCTCTGATAAAAGCCGAGTATGTGTTCTGAAGTGAGCCTGAATTCCCGTGCTTTACCTCTCAGTGCAAACTCATTAACTGGCTTCTTGCGTATCAGTTCATGTCGTTTCTTCTTCAAGTCTAGGTGAATTCAAGACCTTACCACTCTATAGTCACTGCATCGTACCTTGCCAAGCGCTTCCATATCTTACACGATACCTGTGAGCACTCAGTGTAAAGCCTATTTCGTTCACTTTCACAATTGGGTCTTCTCCATGTCAACTTAAGTATATCTGGTTTTAGGTAGAAGGTATTCAAGATTAATAAGTTATTGCGTTCTGGAAATTTTACTAATAACTACCCTCTTTCATTTTAGTACCGATGCCATGACCTCCTAGTGCCTGGTCTCCAGCCTGCGTCTTCCCTAACTTGGCGTTGAGATTGTGGTTATAAGAGGCAAAAGAAGAGAAAACTGAGCCCCGTAACTATCTGCATCAGCGTGCGACATCTCAACAATAGCTCACAAGGGATGGGGTTGAGGAGCGATTAAAAGATAGGATTAAAGGTAGAGAGAGAGAGGGAGAGATGCGCTAGGACAGCGAGCGACGACTTAAGAGAGATAGGAAAGATGGAAACAAAGTCACAGGAGCCAGAGTACGGGGCCCCACTTGCGAGAGCTCTTGTCGACGACAGGAGATGGTGTAGGGCTAATCCAGGTGGCCAGAGCTGCGCTGACGTCGTCGTAGGGGACCAGCGGCAGGAGGTGGCGTAGGACCAGCCCAGTCAGCCAGAGCTTGGAATTGAAGTCGCCCATCAGTATAGTATACTATGGTTTTACGTTACTCATTGCCGATTCCACGTCTTCATAGAAGCTTTAAACTAACTGTCATCATGACTGGATGTATGCGCATAAGCCTGTACCACCTTCATCTCTTACCTCTTATTGAGTCTAATTACAATACTTACCACCCTTTCATTATTGCTATTGTATTCCTCTGTGTTACCGCTATATTTATGTGGATAAGGAACCCCACGCCAATTTCTCTTTCGTCAGCTAAACCCCGATAGCAAAGGACGTGCCCATTCCGTAGCACTGTAATGGCCTCATCTGTCCTCTTAAACTGAGCCCTATTACAGCCCATTTAACACCCTCTAGCTCCGCGAATTATGCAGCTAGACTAGCCTCACTAGATGAGGTTCTAGCGGTAAACATAGCCAAATTCAGGTTCCAATGGCGGCCTGTCGGGACCCACAGATTCTTAGCACCCTCTGCTGCGTTGCAGATCGGACCACCTCCGTGGTCAGCTGCTTCGCAGCCGCTGGGGACTGACAGCCGTCTGTTCATTGACGTATGCATGTGGGAGGTAGTGGCCAGACACTGAACCAGGGTGGCCAATCCTTCTCTGGTGAGGGACTGCGTTACCAGCGGTGGTCACCGGGGAGGCCGCACCTCAGGCCGCTTAATGCAATTCAAAGATAGCGCGGATATTTTTTTTAAATCTGGTTGGGAATTTTACGCTTCTGAGATCTAATTCCAACCATGGACCACTTGCACTTGAGGACGATGCTCTAACCACTATGCCATCGCTGCGCAACAGCGCAACAGGCTCGTCTGCTTACACCTATGTGAATGATGATAAATTCCAGCTGCCCGTTCAGCCCATACAGAAGACAACGACCAGTCAATACCTCTCTCAAGGACGGGCGCTGCTAGGAGGCTCCGCATGCTTGCTCGCCAACGCTTCCTGGCTCTTTGGAATGAGCCTCTCTTTACGCATGCAAGATTACGATGCCTTGATCCAACGTTAAGCATGCAGTTTCCAACAAAAATTCGCAAAAATTCGACGAGGCGACGCTACTGCTCTGTGCAGACTATGGTTGGGAGTCGCGTTTACCCGTGCGTACGCGTTCCGCATAGGTATGGCCGACACTGCCAACTGTGCACACTGCGGAGATGAAGAAACGATTCGACATATCCTGTGTGACTGCCCGAAATACAACCTGGAAAAACAACACCTTTCTAATAAACTAAACAGGTTAGATGACCAGCCGCTGTCAAAAGAAAGTATAATGCGCCATCGTCATGACTCATCGTCACAGAAGAAAGCCGTGCAAGCGCTACTGGGCTTCTTACGAACTACTGGCCTGTCGGAACGCCTCTGAGTGGACTGATTTTGTGTGTGCGTGTGTGTCGATGTTTTTCTCTTATTTATTTTTTACTCTCCCTTTCTCTTTCAACTCCCTATTCCCCAACCCCAGTGTAGGGTAGCATACCGGATACTAGCATCTGGTTAACCTCCCTGCCTTCCTTATTTCTCGTTTCTCTCTCTCTCCAGGTTGTCGACATTTTCAGAGCACTGCATTACGTCGTATATCCCAAATACATCGTGGTTCTGAGATGTTAAACCCCAAAAGTAACTATTATCGACTATATTTTCCAAAAAATCAACTTGACAAGAAAGACCTGGTTTCCCGCCTTTAACAAATCACACAGCTGCGTCAAGAAAACATTACGGTTTTTTTTTTTTTTCAGTCAAGTATGTATAACGTTATAACGGTAGAGTAGCTCAAACATAAGCCCAGAATTCAGTTCATTGCTGCCCGAATACATGAGCAGGACTGCAGGAATGTACTATAAGCGTCAAAAAAGAAGAACAGCGGCTAGCTTTCGCGATTGCATAGTGCGTTCCGTCCAGCTGTCACCACGGGCGTACAGGCATATGTGCGCAGAAGTGCCGAACAGTATGCGCGCGCCTGTCATCGGTGATAACTAGACGGCGCACACCACACTGTCGCGAATGCTTGCCGCTGTTCAGGTTTCATTTGACGCTGATAGTACACTTGCTACAATATGCACAATGATTGCTAAAATGACGGACCATCTCCCTGAAAGGAACCCTGATGGGATGCGAAGCAGCAGCGATGCGCACGGCGTTGACCCGGTTGAACGGGCGTCGACGCGGGTGCTAGAAGAATGATTTGAACTCGGTGTAGTGCTTACTCCAGTGAATATTTGTTTGAAACGCAAGAACACAGGAGATTGGTTGGGTTTCTTGCAAGTTTCATCGCAGATAAGCGAGCCGAAAAAGTGTTTCCACTCGTCGTACGGCCGAGTGTTGCGGGAGGTGGAGAGAGTGAAGTGAGAGTTTGTTGCGAGCGGGCAGAGGAGCCGGCAGCTGCGGGCGCTGCGGCAAGAGTGCTGCAGGTGAGGGAGAGAGTGACGTCAGCGCGCACCTGAGAGGAAAGCGTGGAAGGGGATCATGACATCAACGCGCAGCTGCGGCGTGACCTACATGGCACCACTGCAACACCTGGGGCAAGGGGAACGTGTTGCGGCGTGTTCGTATGGACGCACGTACGTACGACGTTACATGCGTTAGTCAAAGAGCTGCTTCGCATCTAATAACGATGACACTATAATCAAGCAGGTCAAGGGGGCACGCCGCTCGCTACTACACAGCCGCTCGAAAGATAACAACATGGAAGTGGTAAATAACTGACCTGCACTATTAAAAAAGGAGCTTTCGTGGCCATGGTCGATCGGCTCGTCTTTCGAACGAAGTGGTCTGTGTAGACGCACAGTGGCGTCCACTCTTGGGGTGAACATGGCTCTGTGTGGCAGTGCTCTGCGTAGTGTCAGTGCAGCCGGCGTGGCCACGCATTGAATATAAACAGCGCATGCGCAAGCGAGTAGGTTGCTCTTGCTGTGCTACAGACAAGCAAAAGCGGTGCTTGGCTACTACAGAACGGCACACTCGAGCTATGTAGCAGACGATGTAAAGCATATCCCGTGTGCCCATGTGCGCATGCCTAGCTGCGCTTCGATGCACGGCTACGCCGGCACACTGACGCTGCGTGGAGCGTGGTCACGCCAAGTCGTTGATTTCATTGATATGTAGAGTTTAACGTCCCAAACCCCCATATTATTATTAGAGATCCTATAGTGGAGGACATGCAACCGAATCTGAGCCCACGGACCTACACCATTCTCGATTCCATTGAAATTGCAGTCGGCACAGCCGGGATTCGATCCGCGACCTGCAGGTCAGCAGCCGAGTATCTTAGCCACTAGACCACTACTGCGGGGCACGCCGAGTCTCGATCACTCTAACAGTTTACAGCACTGTACACATTAAAAACACAGTGAGACTTTTGTGCTCATGGTGGTTACGGATGGCTTGATCACGTCGTCTGCGCTTGCTGGTCACAACGTCACAACGGCCACGTCACAGCAACATCACAGCTACGGCCACGTAACGCTGATAGCT
Organism: Rhipicephalus microplus; assembly: GCF_013339725.1. Taxonomy (NCBI): domain Eukaryota; kingdom Metazoa; phylum Arthropoda; class Arachnida; order Ixodida; family Ixodidae; genus Rhipicephalus; species Rhipicephalus microplus. Next base: position 42,652,226 of record NC_051170.1, read on the forward strand.
AGTGCAAGCTATCGGGAGTGTTTACTAAATAGAGATTAATACTAGGCAAGGTACTTTTGTATTGTGTCCTGCATTTCCATTTGCACATGTAACAGTATATTTACGGAAATGCAGAGCGTGTAGCCAGCGTACAAAAGTCATTCCCACGCTATACACTGCGTGGGGAGAGAGAGATACGTGAAATGAAGAGCATAAAAAAGAGAATAAAATGTTACAAGCTGAAAACTAAGTATTATTAAATGTCAGGCATGCGCGAGCCGTGCAGCGAAGTCACATTGAAATACAAAAGAGCAATCTTTCAGAGCCTTTTTTTCTAAACACTCTCCGGGCAACTGCTACATGCACTCTGCTCGATACCCGCTACGCCATGAATAATCATAATTTTTGTGTAGCAGGCTATGCTATCCTTTGTCACTCTTTCGAAGAAGCATGGTACCCACTACACACTTGTTAAGAATTTTGTGCATTTTTTATGCAATGGCTGACAACGATGAAGAATTATGCCTGCAGTGGTTATGCGCTACACTTAATAGGTGATCAAGGAGAAGTTTTCTAATGGTTGAAGCATTTCACAACCCACCCCTTAGGCGATTCCCATTGTTTGACGCCGGACTGTTCATTTCATGTTCTAAAACGTTTTATTACTCCTATTAACACGATTCCTTTCCCGACTTCATGCCTGCCTATGGCCAGTTTAGAAACGAGTTTCAAGCACTGGCATGCCTCTTTGGTAAAATATTGGGCTGCCACGCAGCAGACCCGGGTTGTAATTTTATTTTTCATTGGTGTTTTTTTTTTACTTACTGATTTTTTTCTTTCGATACTGGTCTGTGACACCATCGGTGGCGGCGGCGGCGGTGGACAACTGCGGCGTCGCGCATGACTCGTGTTTTGATCTCATAACAGTTTCTGCTGTAAAATGGGGCAATGTGTCTTCAAACTCTTGGGCCATACCGTATGGTGGTGCGAGGTCTTTATTATGCGCATTATGTGACAGTGAGGTCAGAAATTTCACTGCACAGTATTAGAGTATTAACAATGACGGTGAAAGCATGTGGAGGGGGGAGGGGCGCTACAGCAAACAATGTTTTTGTAATGTTTAGACGGTCACCTGCGTTTTTCGGGTGTTCTTACAAGACCCGTGTTAATCATGACATTGTTCGGTGCGAAGTAGTTGTTAATGCATGACTACCTCTTTCGCCATCGAGGTTCAGCGCCAAAGTTATAAAATCACTTTATTGACCATTGTAGCTTTTCCGCAGGCGGTAAAGCACTCGAGAGACATTGCGCTGGGTGTATCACAATGCGGCACTTGCTGGGAGTACTCGAACAACACCGAAGGTCCGGGGGTACGCTCGAACTGTTGAGTGACGCAGTCCACGTGGCAAACACACTTCGTATATTTCAGCTGAACGTTTCCCACTCGGGAAGGTACCTAATGCGAACAGCTTTTTTTCGAGGTCTACGTAGGAGAAGAGCAGTGACATCAATGCACTTTACATTTGATCCAAATGCTGAATATCCCACTCGAAGACTCGAACACAACCGAACGGGCTCGAGCTTCCATGGCCAGGCTCGAACTCTTCAAAGCTGCGAATTACGTGGCAAATTTTCCTCGACGACATTTCCTGTCCCGAATACAAGCAGCGTTACCTCGGAGTGTTATGTAGAAGGCCAGTGACACCAATGCACACTGTGTGTAATCCAAATGCTGAATATTCCACTCGCAGATGATATGTCTTTGTGCGAAGAGTTCCCAGTGATCAGGGCACTTATAGATTTTTATGAGTCAGTAAAAATAACAGCTATCATGGCTATGTGAGCACATACGACGTTTCCTTCACGAGAGACACTCCACGGCAAAAAACAAAAAAAAGAGGAGGGGGGCACTGTTTTGTCACCACTGTACAGTTTCACTCATGAAGAAGGAATCGTAGGGAAGCACGTTGGGGTGGCGCACTCTATTGCACACATTGCTTGAGAATTGTTGATAATCACATGTCACGATACTGTCTGTCGATTCACTAGGCGAAAAACAAGCAACATTTGTTCGTTTTGGCTGTCACAGTGGTGGTACGAGACGTGCCAACGTTGCATCCTCGTGTCAGCAGACTTGGCACAGGCACATTCCTTGGAGAATATCAACTACCTGCAACAAAGAAACGGTGTTCGGTAAAGAAATATTTCACAAATGCTCGTTACATCTTAATGAAAGTTTATGTACACCAGAAAATTTGTTAAACGGGAAATGTCACTGCAGCTTTTTTTTTTTTTGAGACGCGTAATTGTCCTTGCCACGATGGGTGGTCTATTTATTTCTCGTACGTTGATATTAGGGTCGTTTTTTTTGTTGAACGTGTTCTTATGAACTCTAACATGCGTATTCCCCTAGCTTTTGCCTTCTTTGAAGGGATGCTTTAAAGTTGCATAAAAGCCAAGTTTAGTATAGACACATGTTTTACTTTCATCTATGACTGTTTAAAGTATTATATAAAAAAGAAGCATTTGATTATGAAACGTTGATTCTTATACTTGATCATTCATGAACGATGTCGTTTGAGTATGACGTCAGAGTAATTTGATACCAGCACTATCACCCCTGGTCGTCACACGCGAAGAGGTCTTACGGAGCTTTTTCTCTCTGATTAAACCACTATCGTGGGATGCACTCACGTTTACTCTCACTCGCAATCAGAACATCGAAGATGCACCGAGATGTTATCGCCCTTCAAATTTATACAGAGCCTTGCGGAGACCGACGAGACCGACGACAGTAACCCACTTGGTGTGCCCCGCAGGTGTTATTGCAATGAAAACTTGTATACCTGCATAGTGGTAGTAGGAAACTAAAAAGAACAATAGCTTAGCAGAACGGGGTCGGGCTTATTTATATGTACACTTCTTATTACACTTATAAGCAAAAATTACTAATCTTGCTATGTATATATTCATGCCCCCTACGTTTCTGATGGTGTCCCGTACTCTCTTTCTTACTCCCGAAGTTTTTTATTGACATGTGTTTCATAGTGCTTATCACCACACTACAACATTAAAACATTCTTTTTGTTTTCTTACAGACAGGAAGATTAAAGAAAACACCCATTAAATTGAAAAGAATCCTCGTACTCTGTTCAATCAAAGCCTTTGGCGATCCAGGCCAAGAACACTGTGAAACATCCGCCGCTACACTTCAGACTGTGCTCTCGAGTGAGTCGTTGGAAAGCACTGAACCGAAGTCCTCCAGGTTGCTGCGTGAGCGACGAGGCAGCCTGTGCGCTGACGCCAGTGGTCTGAGCACGCCGCTGCGAGGGAAATCCACGGGACCCGTGCCATTGCCGTCCGGTGACACCTGGTCCAGGTAGAAGCGCTGTGGCCGAGGCAAGCTCGCGGTGGACCCGACGGGACCCAGTCGGCGTGCTGTTATTGGAAAAGCCAGTTCGACACCCGAAGCTCCCAACGCTCGATCCTCCTGCGAACGACAAATCGCCAGAGGTTCATTGCACTCTGTTAAAATTTGCGCTTTCAGCACTGGTTACCATTCGTGGCAAACTACTTCGCTGCACAACCTCTAAGCGGCGCAACTGCCTCTACCGAGATAATAACAGCCACCGATGAGGACTATGTAACCGGCTCTAGTACGAGTGTATATACACACTCCGCATGCAAATCAGAAAGCAAAGCCTTGCCTTACGTAATACACGTGCGTCCGTCAAGTAGTATCCGCTGAAGTTTTGTCGCAAAAGGATTTGAAATGTGCGTGCTTGCGTGAATTGCAGGAAAGCTTACGTTATTGGTACAGTGGCTTCTCCATGGAAATTCGGCTGCGCCAGCCTTCCTTGTGGATGCAGGAAGAGTGCAGTAGTTCGTTAGAGGCTCCTTTGCATACTCTGCTTTTTCATCTTGATCGCAACCGTAAGCTGAAACAGTAAAGCAAAAGAACATATGATACGTGGGTATGATCAAGCCGACATTTACAGCCGAAACTGTGATGAGATCACTTTCGGGTCACGCGCAGTCGTCGTTGTCCGCCGCCACTACCGCCGGTGTCCGTAACCACATCGCGCGAAAATAGAAAAAAAAAACTTGCACCAACGACACAGTGGGGCTTAAACCCGGGCCCGCTGGGTACAAGCCTAATACCACTGAGTAACGCCGGTGTTTGTCACTTCTTGTCAAACTTGCCTTAGGCAGGCATGACCTAGCACCAATGGCACAGTGGAACTCAAACCCGGGTCCGCTGGTTGCCAGCCCAGTATTTAACCACTGAGATACACCGTTTTTTTTTTTTGCTTTATTGCCCGTTCATACGCACGTACATCAAACCACAAGCACAACAAAAACAAGCAGTAGCAGTCCGACACAAGCTGAAATTCCCTAAGTGCTGCCAAGGGCTCTACCCTCGACAACTACTCAGGTACTACAATCCCCTGAGTTTTCTGCAGTTCAACAAACTTGGCCATATATTCACGGAAATACATTCGTGCAGGCCATGCATCCTGATTGCAATAACACCCGCCATACGGGCCTGCCATAAACAGTGAAGGCCACATAGGATAATCAAATCAAAAGGCATTACCTCTTGGTCCACCATTGGCAGAAACCTTATACCATTACAATTTAAAGGTAATTACTTCTTTAACGTCCTTCTTTTTAAAGCTTGACCCAGGTACATTACCTGTCAGGTACATTTGAAGCAGACCGTGGTTTTTACTCACCTTGAAAGACAATTTGCCTTATCTGTGAAAAACCGGAAACTATAGACCATGTTTTCTTACATTGCTGGGAGGGAGTACATCTTTTGGATATGTACTTCAACTGAGCTACACCAGTTCCTGTGACTTGTTGTCGAACTTGCCTTAGGCAGGCTTGATGTCGGGAAAGCAGTCACGTTAATACGACTTACAAAGTGCTTTACAACAGCAAAAGAACAACCAATCGTCGCACAATGCGAGTAGCGTAACGAGTGGGCCGTCCAATGATCCAAACCATCACAAAAGCTTGATCTTGCGCATACCCACTTCAGCCATAATTCCCTATCGTCGTCAACCACTGCATGGACAGTTGGCGCAAAATTCCTTGCAAGTGTCTAACGGATACCACGCTTCTCAGAAAAATGACAAAAAATAGTATAGCGAATGCGGGCCTACTACCCAAATGTTTATTATCAATTCCCTAGTGGGTACAAAGCAAAAGAGTGCTTGCATTAGTTGCCCAATGAGTGTTTTCAAAGGTCTCTGAAAGGCCGCTCTTCTAGCTTTCGCTGTGACTGTGCTGCGCCTACCATGAGGCCTGGTGTCTATTATACCATGCAGGCCTGGTATATATATATATATATATAGATATATATTATATATATATATATATATATATATATATATATATTATATATATATATATATATATATATATATATATAGAAATTGGCTTGAGCGGACAAACGTGCGAAAACGTTTTGTGCTCCGACGTTTCGGCCTGGAGCAATAAACGTTTTCGCGCGTTTGTCCACTCAAGCCAATTTCTATCATCACTGGATTCACAGAAGACACTCGCTGGATATATATATATATATATATATATATATATATATATATATATATATAGATATATATATATATATATATATATATATATATATATATATATATGCGGTAGAAAAGAGGTCGACAAACGTGCAAAAACACAAGTTTTACTAACGTTTCGGCAGGTGGGCCTGCCTTCGTCGGAGGCAGGCCCACTCCGACGAAGGCAGGCCCACCTGCCGAAACGTTAGTAAAGCTTGTGTTTTCGCACGTTTGTCGACCTCTTTTTCTACCGCATTTTCCACCGGATCCATTGAATTTCACCCCACCGTATATATATAAATATATATATAAATAAATATATATATATATATATATATATATATATATATATATATATAATATATATATATATATATATATATATATATATATATATAATATATATTACACGGAATGCTGTACTGCAATGCTTGCTGGATTTTAGGAATAAACAGGAACGCCGTTTTTGCGGCGAACATTTTGGAACTCTATTTGACACTTATTCATTAAAAAAGCACTTTGGCTGCCACATGTGTTGCTTCGTCAACTTTTATGTTATCTTTGTCCATCACACTCACATGCTGACGTTGTTGCTTACAGCATTTTTCAATGTATCGGCTAGAATGTGCATTTTATTATTGCAAATTACGCAATAACCAAACCTCTATTGATCTTAAATTTTCAGCTGTAACAGCGTTTATTATAAAACGTATTATTTTCTAACACACTCAGAAACACACAAATTTTCCAACTTATATTTCTGGTCAGATTGGGTCATCTCTCTTGATTTTGATTACGTCAAATTCTATAAAGGCTAGAAGTGGCCGCTCAAGATTAAAGACTCTGATATATAAAATGCAGACATGCGGATATTCTTTCAAAAATTAAGAAAGCGATGGGGAAAAATGCATGGCTGATCTATTATTATTTGTAGCGCTGAAGAGAAATTTACTATCACAGGGGTAGTTTAATGTTTATTGTGCATTATTTCGCCACAAAGGCAAAACTATGAATGCGATTGTAGCTAAGTTGAATGCCACGCGATTGAAATCAAGCAGCTCGAATCTTGCAGCTGGTGCATAAGCAGAAATAACGCACGAAAAGAAAATACACGGAATGACTGCGAAATACTGTCACAGCTTGAAACTTGAAGTGCGCCGCTCAAACATAAAAAAAAGCTGAATAAACGAACGCACAGGTATACGCAGGATGAGCGCGAGGAACTGCTAGAGCTGTTAATTCTTTGTGTGTGAGTGGCGCGCTATTTTCGGAAACGGGGCCACTACAGCTAATGAGTTAGTCTTAATTCGGGCTCTCTAACTTCAACGCAAACTTGCGGCGCAAGCACAAAACGTATAAGCCGCACGCATCGCAGTATAAGCGTGGCCGCACAAGCTCCCACGCCCCGTAGAGGTACGTGTGCATCGTAACACGCAGAACGACGGCGCACTCAACAGCACCCTTTTTTTCTTTCAGTTATTCGCAATTTCTAAGCATCTATTTTACCACGCCACATTCGTGACATAAATACGCCATTAGAGCCTTGGTGATCCCCGGCATAAAATAATTAGTGGTAAAAGCTGCAACAAAGAGAGACTTCAATTTTTTTTTATTACTGGTCAATTGCTCAAACAGTTATTAACTGAACAAGCAAGTAACTGATAAAGCTATCAGAGTTTATTGCTGTGCTCTCGCGTCGCAGTAAGCTGACGAGAAAGACTTTGGGGACAATAATCTACAACTATTACAATAAATCTTACAAGAAACCTATATTGCCCGGTGCAGTTGCCCCACTATGCAATTGTGCCTAGAATGAAACAGGCTATTTCGACACTGCACCTACAATACCGTACATTTATATGTAACTTGGCAGAGTGGAGTATCTGGTATGATGTCGGGACCCTTCTCTTCAACGTCCGTGAAGTCGTCAGCCTCCTTCTTCAGAAGGGTGTTGGATCTTAAATGGCAAGAATAGTTGTTATGGAATCTTATCAATTATTCGAAAGTCAACAAACTAGCACAAGTAGGAAAGCAAACCTTGACAGCCTCAAAGTGTACCATAGTTAGATATTTAAGACACAGAGTTGGCCTTAAGCGTAACGCTAAAAAAACGGAAAGTATCCACAACGCTTGCTATGAAGAAGAAAGCGGCAGCTAGATTGAAATCGTTTATTTTGTCATTCTACACTTTTCGCTGCCTTTTTTAGATATTTAGCCTTGTATCAATAGATATACACTTATGGGGATGATGTTAAGCCAGAAAAAGAGATAGCTCAAAGCTTCGTGTTGCCTATCGAGTTCCGCTCAGTGATTCTTGTAGAGACTTAATGATTTAAGAAAGCACTTCTTCCCGACACGTGGTTGCTAAAAGACAGCTCAGATGACGCCTTGCAGAAGTACTATAAGCTAAGCACAACCAAGTTGGAAAAATGCTGTGGTACGAATAACACTTATTGAGTGTTCCGTGCTGTATATATAAGCTATTTATTTTGTGAAATGTTCAGAAGTGAATGAAGTCAGGTACTTACTTTTCATCGCCAGGCTCAGTGTATGTGTCTGAATGAAAACAGAAAAAAAGAAAAGGCAGGCGAAAAATAGAGTAACAAAATGGCAGCATATTCGTGCACTAATAGTACAACAAGGACTACAGTTACTGTGGAATAGCGACCACATCTATAGGCTAAGATAAAAGTGACCGACAGCCAATCATTGTCAGTGTTGCACCGAGCAGGGCGTTAGCACAAGATGTGTTCATGTCCGACGTTCATGTCCATAGCAAAATTGTTTGGAGGAGAGGAAAAGGTTCAAGCTCCAAAAGTTTTTGAAGTCAGCAGGCTCATGCAAATGCGAATAGTAGTCAACCCCCTCCCTCTCCCCAGAAAAACAGTTTACATCTTTGATTCAAACGTCAGAAAGGCTTGTATTTTTCTTCTTTACTTTTCACACAGCGCTGTGAAACATTTGCGTACAGCAAAACTAAAGCATGAAATTCGGGCCAAATTATATAAAAGAATAATTTAATTAAGGCATTGGCAGTCGCTCTTAGTAGCTTTGTGAACTATTATAATGCATACTAGTTCATGTACTGTATCCAGTGGGCCCGTTAAATCATGGAGGAAAAGTACATCCTGCTGAATATCAAAGCCGAATTTCTTTAACCGAATTTTCACGCCTAGTAGCAAATTAACAGTATTTTGACCTTACTTGTTTTTGCTCTTTATTTTTTATCTTCGTCTGCCAATCCTGCAGTGGTGTTTTACTTATTTATGTTGCAGTCCTGTTTAAGGCTGTAGTACCTATTTCAACATCAATGACTTCGTGTTTGCTAGTGCTCAAACGTGCAAATCAGGTAGATACCTTTCTGTTGAACTGACAGATGCTCTGTTGTGTTCTTAGTTTTCCAATAATGAGAGCATACTTTTGTTGTACTGCGTATCGCTTTATAACTGCGTTTTGCGAGGCAAGCCGGCCTTTCGTCAAACAGTGAAATACTTTCCTATTTTTTATATCAATTACAACTTACAAATAGCACCATTTATACATTTTGTGGCCTCATCATTCGATATAGTATTCATTAAAACGGGGCTTTCGATCAATTCCACTTCATTCGTTTAACAACGTTTAGTTGGTTTCATCACGTGAATTATTGTAATGTTTGAGAACTCTTACACCACTAAAAATTGGGGCATTCTTAAGCTTCACCTTTAAAAGCTGAATGCAACAGCGATATTTTGTCCCTGGTGCTTACTTCAAACACTTAGTGCATGAAACCTTAAGGCTCAGGGCCTCACCTCTCAAAACCTGGGCGTCCAGCTGGCCCGCGCGAGGGTGGTCGAGTTCAACCTGACCATCCCCGAGTGGGCCTAGCAAGGTGATGCTGAGTCAACTCACGTGTATTGTGGACCCAATATAGTTGTTTCCTTCACTCACTCACTTGCTTTGAACCCACTAAGTGGCCTTAAGTGAATGGGCGTTGTAACATATGTGCCTTTTGCAGTGGGTGACCGGCTTTAAATTATTAAGTCCCAAAGATATGCACATGCTCTGACACCCGATGGGACTGTATAGGCTTGTTTCGCGCATTAATGCTGCAATATTTAATATTGTTTTTCGAAGCGTCCTTGTATATAGGACACCTCGAGGCGTCCTTGCGAAGCGTCCTTGCGTCCTTGTATACAGGACGACCGCTTTTGTAAAGCATGAAAGCTATTTTCGCTCCATTTTCAAGCAGAGGAAGTTATTATTCACTGTATTGACAAGCAGTCACGTGGCTGTGTAGAACAACACCCACTTTTCACTCAAAGGACCCAAGTTATATCCCTAATTAGACGAAGAAATTCTTATTATATTTCATTTGCCTCTATCTGAATATTTCGGTCACGCGCAAGATGATTTTTCACTCACAACCAGTGACGCTGACACCGACGCCGGAATTTTCACGAAACGAGCTCTTTCACGCTAATCTGCTAACATGAGCGAAAAACTGTTTGTTTTGTGTGTTTTTACACCTGATTGGGAACTAAACGTGTAATGTGAACACAAACTTGCTTGCAAAGTGCTTTTTGTCACCTTTGGGAGTATTTTTGTCGTGGATTCACACGTTCTAGGACAGTGTGTTTGCTCACCCAATATTTATTTTCTTTATATATGAATACAATGTTAAAAGATGTCAAAACACACCTCGCTTCCTCTTCAGGTATTTGTACTTGACATACACCACAATCACCACTGCTGCGATAAGCAGTGTGACTATTAGGCCGAGAAGCGCTCCTATTACTGGCCAAGCGGTGATCATACCCCGGCTTCCAGCTGCAACAAAACAGACAGAGACAAGTGCTGTCAACACAAAGTGACAAAACAGTTGCAGAATTAATTATGTCTGCACATTTCATCCACTTTCCTGAAATACGGTCCTTTCTGTATTTGTATAATTTTAGGCTAGCTAAGCTTAACTGGTAGAATACAAGCTCCGAGCATAAGACACCCGCAAATGCAGTGGTTAAATAGATGCGTTGCCTAAAAATTCTTCGAAAGTGTTAAAAATCCAGAACCAAATTCTAGAAGTAAAGGCTTCCAAGCTGCCAGGTTACCAAAATTACTAGCTCCATAAAAGATAACTGGAGTGTGTCACGTAAGGAAGGCGAGCTGGGGCAGCTACTCGGAACGTGTCAGTGGACGCACAACTAATCTTTAGTATTTATAATGAACAAAAAAAAAACAGAGTTCACACGGTATCTTTAGAGCACATTATAACAGCAGCTGTACTGTAAAGAACTTGTACTGTAAATCTCATTGAGATAAATAGAGAGCAGAAAACTACAAAAGTTGCTCTTTATATGCACTTAAATCTTGTTTCTTTTAGAGAGTTCAATGCACCCGTTGGTGTTGTCAGCCAAGCGAAATACCTAGCGTGTATAGTTGGAGATCGTAGCAGTGCAGTTGGCGCGGTTAGTAGTTATCGCGGTCGTGAGTCATCACGCTTGGTACAGATGCAGTGTCCTGTATTCATTTTTAGAAACTGGAAGCGTTTCTTGAACATGGACTAGTGACGCGGAGACAGCGAAATGTTTGTCATGGTACATGATGAGACCAGAAAACGAGCCATACCAAGACAAAAGTGATGGGAAGTTTGTAGCATGACATAAACTAGTTATCCGTAAGTGCTCGAGAACTTACACTTGTCAAGAAAATCTAGCAATCATTCACCAAGCAAAAAAAGTTTTCTTTCCAAAGGGAACCCTGAACGATGCGAGGCAGCAGCGTTGCGCACGGACGCGATCGGCATTTTTTAATCGCGCCTCGTCGGTGTCATTAAATCGCTTCAGCGCATGTTTAGGCGGGCGGGGGAGCTTCGCTTTCCGATGTCCTCTCCATCACAGATAAATGAGCCGAAAGGACGTTCACTTGATGTGCGCTCGGACGTGGTGAGTGGTGGAAAGGATGAAGCGAGAGAAGAAAGGTGACACGCACAGAGCGTGTGACAGGCGAGAGAGAGGGTGGCGTCACCGCGCACTGCGAGGGATGGTGTGACCTACTTAGAACCAACCCAACACCTGCGGTTGGGGAAGGGGGTGTGGCGCGTTGGCATGGAGACACGGACGGACAGCGTTACGCAGGCTAGTCAAAGAGCTGCTTCGCGTTTAAAAGAGTTGAAGTCTAAGGCTATAGAAATAAAAGGTAACAAACAAAAGATAACGGTATGATCTACCCTTATCACTATCACAATGGCAAGTTAGAAAAATATTGGTGGTGCGCGAGCCTAATGGGAACATGGCCTTCAGGCGCTCCAGTAGGCGAAGTTCTAACATGCGGTGCTAAAGCGAATCAGTTTTGTGTTTTCCAGCGTGCTTCATCGCAGGAAGCGTCCACGTTGCGGCTTGCGCACGACGGCGTCGCTGCATCACAAATCAGTCATTAGGCTGGATTTACCGTGCATAGACAATGCCGGGTGCATCGAGTGCTAAGAAAAAGTAAAGACGACATCAACAGCGGAGTAAAATAGTAACTGCAGTAAGGCGCCGAAGGGGAACGCTGCCATCAGCGCGCGACACTTCGCGAATAACGAGAAACGGATCGTCAAGCCAGATGGGCTTTCTAACGCGCGTGTTTTTTGGTAACGCCGGCTGCGAAGGCGAGCTATGGAAGCACATCTGCTGCAGCTGCTCTCGCCCACTGAGACCACGCGGTGCCGCACCGTGCGTGATTACCAAGTGGCAAAATAATTGTACTGGCTCGAAAACATGGAAATGAGCTCCCTTTTCGACTTTAGTAGCACGCATTTATCGACACATGTTCCGTTTCGTGGTGTCCTGTTCCTCTTTTCACTACCCGTTACGACAGGCTGAAAGAAAAGAAGAGAGCTTTTGATGGTAGATAACGTATTGCGCAAATTAACTCAAAAGGAGTTTTCGAAGGTCGGGTTGCTGCATATCAACAAAAATTTCTTAGCGCAAGAAAAAAAAAAAACGCAACCTACTAGAAAGACACTACAGGCAAGCGTATGTGCCTTGTGTGCATCTCTCGTGTGCTGCGTTTTTTTTCCTTTTCTTGCGCTAAGTAATTCACGTCAATACTCACAATGTACATTCTTTTTCCCGCTCTTTTGAAACAGTTAAATAAAGCAGGACGCAGTTTATGGTGCTCTAGAAGGGGTACCTAGGTAATAGGAAGGTCGTGTACCTGCTGCCTAATTTTTTAACATTATTAAAGCAATCCGAAAACATACTAGACTGCTGAGATGTACAGTCAGCCACATCTTTAGCCATCACGCATTTGTAGCAGTTTTTTTTCTGTGTATCTTTGCCAGACGACTAAGTTTTGTTAAAAAAATGTGTGGACAAGTGTATGCCCACAAAGCACATGTACACGAGGCAATTTTTTTGTAACTCCATTTCATAATATGGCGCTGAAAGACGAAAAAGTGACCACTTCGCACAAAAGTTATAGCTCTGGCTGTCTGTACATTCTGTTGATCGGTTGCATTCCTGTCTTGTATTTTATGTATAGTGTAGTGCACTTGAGTTTCTATTGTACTGAGAAACTATTTTATAGCATACAGTTAGGTGCAGATGGTCTTTCTTTCTTGTATTTTATGTAAAGTGTAGTGCACTTGAGTTTCTATTGTACAGAGAAACTATTTTATAGCAGATGGTCATGCGCGGACATGAAAGAGATTAAGAAGGATGCAAGAAAGGGAAGACGTGATTAAAAGGAAACTATGAAACTGCATAAAATACGTTCTCTAACTTCAGTTTGTCTTTTACCCACTTCCTTCAATTTCATAAAGAAATTATCAGCGCGGGAATTCTAAAAAAAAAAGTCAGGCAAGGAGGAAAGTGAAGTGGCGGACTGTGAGAGTGACATTTTTCAACGCCACTTGGAATCGCTGCGATGGATTTGGCTGGGACAGCCGCAGCGACCCACGCAGAGTAAGCCCTCCTTTTTTCTCTTGAAAGAAAACGGTGTGCGGCTCAAGGGATGTCAACGATCGCCTCGTAGACGGGTCAATTCAGTGCTCTATGTAGCAAGCGCATAGTGGCTGCTCGTTTTACGCCGCCATTCTGCTGTCTTCCGAGCTTCTTTTGTTCTGTGGACATTTTTATTGAGATCGTTTGCGTTTGGCCGTCCCCATACCAATGGCAATCAGGAGGATGAAATGGAGAAAATGGTCTGTTTGGCCTGCAAATCTAGCATGTACATTTTTTTAAATATCAGAAGCCATCACGAGGGAACAATAGAACGACCGCTCCAAAAGCAGGTGTGTTTTAAGCTGTTGCCTATTTATTGCGTGTGCATTATGCAAAAGACGGAGACTAAAATAAGATTCTCCGCCATTGTAATGCTGGAGTTCATTTTAAAGTGAAGCAAAGAAAAAAAAAGCTGCTATTAGGAGTTTAGATTTACGTGCATTAAATGAATAAATTGAGTTACAGACAGATTTTATACGAGCTTCCGTAACCAAATAGGGGTGCAAGATATTTTATGGAACTTCGTTATAAGAGTTTCTGAGAACGCGGATGAAGCTAATATACGAAAATGCGTACGATGTATCGCATAGTACAGATGTTTGCATTAGCAAAAAAATTATTGTTGTACTATTAAGTTGCTAAATTTTAAATAGCATAAAATGTCAGGACCAGCGGCATGTATTTTGATTTCCTCTCAGTAGCGATAACTCCATCAGTATCTTTTATTTATGGTTGACAGGAGAAATCAGCCAAATTTTTGTATAACATATGCTCTTTCCCAACTTGGCGACGTTTTAAAGCCTCGAACTAAGTTCTTTAAAGCGCACGTTCAGGAACAAAGTGCTCCACAGCCGAGTTATCCTGGCAGTGCCGCCATAAATGCTTGCTTTAAGCGCCCGGCTTCTCGTCCATCGATGCATCTCGCGTGCCGCGACCACGCTCACAGTAAAGCGTTCAGAAGACTATAAAATATATACTATCAAAGCTCAAAATGCGGTAAAGTAAACGAAAAAGGCCAAAAATATGATAAGTAACATATAACGTAGAAGTAAATTAATAGCACTAACTAACTCAACATGATAACAGATATTTTATAACATGTCTGAAGACTCATGTTTGAAGATAACATGTCTGATAACATGTCTGGAGACATGTATGATAACAGTCTGAGGGCTCTGGGGTGAAACAGAGGGCCCCACCGTCTCGCCAAGTGAACGAATGGCCATCCTACGTTTCTACATATCTGCTGGGGGAAAGAACTTGACGCTACAATTGACGTCGGAAACAACGTGACGAAACTCGGATACCGACAACACGTATCTTTACAGTCGTGACCAACAGGAAGTCGTTAGAACACAGCAAAAGGTACCACTTATCACGCAAACCAAGCTCGCGAATCTGCCTTGTACTATTCTGTCGTGGCGGGTGAACCCTGCATGCCTAGCTCCAATCGACGCCATCGTTGCTTCGGAAACGGAGCTGTGAGAGCTTTATGAATATGAATCGCTGGGTACCCGCAATACGCACAACTTTAGGTTTCCCGGCAGTGGAGCTTCCCTACGTTTCTTTTGCAACAGTACCACATAATAAGGCGTACACACAGTCGTCTTTCATTTCATTGAAATACTCCGCATGCTATTAGAATTACACTATTTTGTTTATTATAGAAACGTCCAACAACAACACATCTAGAAGAAGTGTTTTAACACAACAAGTAAAAAAATGTTTGGGGGAGTTTACAGTAGAAAAACCACAATATGACTATGAGGGACATCCCACTGGCAGGCTGAGAAAGTTTAGACCCTTCGGGGTTTTAACGTGATCCTAAATTTAAGTACACGGGTTTCAAGCGTTCTCGTCTCCATTAGATATGTGGCCGAGGCGACCAGGTTACAATTTCTTCAAATCCGTTTCACCAAACAGAACAGCAAGATCCACTTTAAAGTACGCTTAGATAAAGAAATGTAGACACTATTACGCGCTTTTCCATAGACAGGTCTTAAAATTACACCGTAAGAACTTTAGCTATACAAAAGGGCAGCTTAGTGATCGCCCGATTAGTACAGCATTGCTGGAACGTCTATACAAGGTAGGCTGGTATAGCTACGGGTCTTAGCAGGCTAGTATAGAATTGGCGTGCACGCAGAAGCACTGCACTCACCCGTTAGCTTCTCAGCTGGCCGCAGTGTGCTGACGATGAAGTCTACGGGAGACCGGTGTCCCTTGGGGTTGGCCGAGTAGAGGAACACCCGAAAGGTAGCGCCTCCTTCGAGGCCGCTGAAGCTGAATGCCGGTCCAGACATGGAAGAGGCGTTTGCCACGAGCCGGTCGGTGTCGGCCTCGCGTAGTTCAGCCACGAACGTAACGGGCGCCACGCCGCCATCCCAGAAACCTTCGGAGCACTCGAAGGACACCGAGTCTTCGGTGCCATTGATCTGACTGCAGTTGTTCACCTGCTCCGGAGGGCCTGCGTTGTTGTGGGTGTAGCAAAGTTAAAAGAAGCCCGAATGAGGGCATTGCTAATACTTCATGAGCATGGGAGTGTGTTGAGCAATGACACTTGTTGATTAAGAATATGCACGATGCCCGATAGAGAATTAGGCCATGCCTAAATATACTACAGAAATGAGTGATGTCAGTGCACATTCATTTCTGAATTTTATTGATCAAACAGAAAGTGAGAGAAGCCACGACGATAAGGAATAATAATAGATAGCACTTCATTCTTCATTGCCAGTCCCAGCATACGCTTAGCTTGGCAGCACTTATGTGGCACCAATCACTTAGCTGTGGTACAGAGAGTGTCTATTTGTAAATAAGGATGCTCTTATTTATTTTTAATACAAAAGACGCGTTAGTTGGTGACAAAGAAAGAAGGTTCTACATAGAACTGGAAATAAAGCGTCATGTATTTGCACTCTACATATTTTTATTGAAACTCTGATTAGTAGAGGTTGGTCGTTCTGTGGAGGCTCCAGCTCTACCTGCTAGCTTGTCAAACGAAGTATGCGGGACTAAAAAATATATGAGGCTTAAAATATGTCATGCAGTAGAGCATGATGTGCGCAAACAATGTGCATTCTAATAGCCTATGCGTGAAAAATATTAAAAGCACGAGTTCTGTCAGCATTTGTGTGGTGTTCGATATCACACAATGATTCATAGGAGCCTGCCGACAAAATAAATGCATTCTAGTCTGTCCCCACCGTGAATGATGGTGATGAGAGTTTGACATAAAACCAAGATTGTCGCTTATATACGAACAATGAAGTCAAAAAAACGGTGTCTCAAAGTAGTCTATGCAGACAGTTTCGAGTACAGTGGGACAAGCATATACATCTACATTCTTCTTTAAGCAAAGCCGCATTGCACTGCGTTGGAATTGATGAGCTCGCACCACGAACGGTGCTCACTCACCGGCTGGAACGATGGTGAAGTTGCAGGGTATCTGCTGCTTGCCGATTTCGTTATCGCCCCAGCAGAGCAAGAAGCCAAAGTCGTCTTCGTTCAGCGGTGAGTAGAGCGCCGTGCTGCGTGTCAGGGCGTGGCTGTAACTGGCCAGTTCTAGGCGCTTGCCACTCGAGGAGCTGTTGAAGCGCCAGTGGAAGGTCACGTCCGTCGGATCAGCCTCCAACTCGCAGCGCACGGACACGGACTCGTGACGCGACACGCCGTATATGTGCTTTTGGTCCTGCCTGCACACGGGGGCGTCTGCAGGACAAGATGACGCAAATTCGCCTGATTTCTTTCACTTGAGATACCTAAAAAATGCCTACTGACCGCGTCGCATAATTTGCAGCGTATCTTCCTTCCGGTAGCTGTGTGTACACTCGTAAACAGTTCTCCAGAAATTGGGCCTTCAATTTGCTCCAGAACTACTGTCTCAACACGTTATTGAGGAATGTGTTCTTCTTTTTTCACAGCAATTTTATGGTTGTCATCACGCAGAAAAGTTTAGCGTATAGTGCTTCGTTTCGCAACAAGTATACCATCTTCCCCCAGTTCTGGATTGCCCCATTCTTCAGCCATATTATGTACTGTACTGCAAAAGGCATCACCACGTGCGTTTGTTTCAATCAATAGAGCGTACTTTGATCAATCAGTACTGACACATACCTTACGGGAGTGGGATAACCTGCCCGCTTGCCTTGTAAACATAAGTTTGCGAGCAATTAAACAATGCAGAAGAAAAGATTGTATACTACGGTTGTATTTAACCCAATGTTTCTATTCTACTTTTCTTTTTGTCTTTTCCTTTGTTGTGCTTTTACCTGTCCTCCTGTTTAACCTTTAGGAATCCCGACTAATATGAGTACATATAGTGAAATGAAATTATTTTTTTGACTGTGGTAGTGGTTGTACTTAAACAAAGAAAGGGAAACATACAGGCTTTAGAAAAAAAATTTCGCGGTATCAGCAATGTTAAACGGATCCTGAAATAGCAAAAGTAGGAAGAAATTTCATATGTCACGTTTAAACTCATGTAATTTTGTTATGAAGATAATTATTTCTCAGCTTGATAAACTGAACACAGCAAAAAATCATAATTGACAACATTACACTGTTTAGCACTCCCATTAAATTCACCACTCATTGCTTTCCAGTTCTAAATAATCCTCCTAAGTATTGTAATATTTTCATAGAGGCTGTAAGCTTATACATTACAATTGTTCAATGCATTTGCTGCAAAAGCCGACATCACAGGAATGAATTCATGGCTCTTGAAGAGGAACCCACGTGCAAACTTCATTCAGTCTATTCAGAAATTTGCTCATCTTTTAGAATACTCGAGAAAGCCGCCATTTCTTAACCATAACCTTAGTGTCCCGTTACTTAAGCCTGCTTTTCTAATTCACCACAATGCAGTATATTCAGTTCAAGGCTGTCAGATTAAACAAATACTCTTGTTTATATTTATTTATTCAAAAGTGACTAATGCCTTTCCCAAAATATGTTTTCTCATAATCAATCTTTGTGTTAAAATACTTTAATATGCAACAGGGTGTCTACTTGGGCTGGTTGATATTACGCTTTTCTGGTGGTAAGCAAGCATTCTTCTCCGAAAGGCATGTCGCATCAGCGCTCTGTTCTATCTGACTTTTTTTTTTTTTTTGAAAGGTTTTATGCACAAAGGAAGAACGGGCTCACAACTACCTTTGCAGAACTCTGCCCCCGATAAGGATTGCCACCATCTCCCCTCACAATGATTTGACACCTTGAACATCCAGCCATATTTAATGGCTGCATTCGCAATGCCCATTTTGTGTAGTCAATGCACAGTCGAATCGGCTTGGACATTCCACGTGTACTTGATTATTGCAAGCTGTCCGTTGCAAACAGTCACAAGCCTCTTTCCTGCTTCCCCTCGGCCGTGGAAAGTGGTAAACCTACGTCTCTCTACTCAAATATTGGCCGGTAGACTGCTTAGGCTTACGCAGGGTAGTGACTAATTTGCTGCAGTAGCAAATAATTTATTCATATTTATCGTGACAAATCTTGTTATGAGAACATTTAACGATAGCTCTATGCGAGCAAAGTAAAAAGATCGCATCACTCACTTGTTGTTTTACGGTCATAAATATAACAGAAACATTGTAAGTGACGTTATGCTGCTCTTTTATAGGAATACTTCAGCTTGTCGTTTGAAAAGTGGAGTAGAAACTCGTCTCTTACAGTGCGCATAATTTATGCCACTACGCCCAACTTCAAGCCCAAATAATTTTCTGAATAAAATGGTCTACATATACCAAATTTTTATTTCTTAAGTAAAAAACGCAGAGCGACAGCACTTGGCCTTGTCGCTGAAGCACGATTCATATCTGAGCAGCATTGTCAAACCGCACTAACCGCCTCACGACACCGATGAGTTGGTGACGAAGCCAGCCAAGCTTGTGCATGTCTGTTAAACCTGCCGCTGACTTAATAAATCAGTGTGTGTATAGAAGCACCCTGAGAAAGACAGCTTCAGGCAGTTGTAGCAAGCGTGCTTGCAAGAAGCGGACCCCCCATCACTTGCAAAGTTGTTGGTCCAGCGGAAAGTGACGATTTCACAGCCACTGGACATATTCTTTATTACGTAATCTGTATTTCTACTTGACCTTTTGCTAACGGAAAAGGCTGATCCCCCTTATTGGGAAGAGCTACCAGGGACATTGCAATGAAGCCTAAGTACTTCTAGTTTATTCAGACCTTTAATTGAGTACACCAAAATACTTCGCATGGCAATTGTGCTGCTGGTGTTTTGTAATGATATGTGCATAGTTAACAAAGTGCTTTTATACTAACGTGAAAATAGACACATTTATTAGAGTGACTCACACTTTATGCGTAGCATGAAGACGTTACTGGTGCCATGGCCTTCACGGTTCATAGCAATGCACTTGTACCGCCCACGGCGCGACCGGTGCACCTTCTGCATCACCAGTGACCGACTGCTGACGATGACACCAGCGCTGGTGTTTGTGGTGACTTCCTGCCCCTCGAAGAGCCACGTCACTTCATTAGCCGGAGGGTTGGCGTCCACGTCACAGTCAAGGTACACGTCACGACCTTCACGGATGTCATCTTCCCGCAGATTCTGACCTAAGCGAAGTGATGCCAGAGGTTTGTCTGCGTGATAAAAAAGGGCCCAAATATCGTTACAAGCATACCCAGAACATTGTGTTCTCACGACGAAGTTTTCTTTATTGAAGTGGTTGGCTCTGTGTCCTCAGTCCACGGAGCAGGAAGTTTGCCTCAGTCACTCGGTTTGCACAAAACTCGCGGTATATCTCGACGCAAGGTGCAGCCGACGCGACCAGCGTCCGTTGGCCCGCCTGCATCACTATACCTGGCACAGTGCCACGGCACAAACGATTGGACAGATGAACGTGAGCATGAGACGTTAAAGCATTTCGCCTGAATGTTATGGCACAGCTGCATGCAAGTTGTTATACATGGCTATTTAGTGGCTGACAAGCGATTTCTGAATGTAAAGTGCTCAGTCTATTCTGAAGAATTCCAAAGTATTGCTTCAGTATGAAGTTTTAATAAGCCGTACATACTTATGTTTCCAATAACTAGAAAAAATAAAACTTGCATTAACGGTGAGAATTTAATGCATGCTCAGTATTTCCGTTATTTAGCAATCACATAGCAACCAGTTAGAAAAGTTGACCTTAGCTAACGTGCTAGCTCCCCCCAAAGTTCAGCAGCTGAGAAGTATGCAGATTAGCAGTTGGAGGTGCAAATAAGACCCACGGCACGCCATGTTCAAAGCATTCAATAATTACTCAAGAGCCTAAAGCAAACGACCGATGATTCAAAAGCGTATGTTGGAATCTCGCGCCCATCGCTTTCTTCTTTCGCGGAAGTAGCAGCGAAGTGCACCGTGATAATAGCTGTTGCGCTCCTTACCGGCGTAACGTTTCCTTGTGAAAAGGTAATTGCGAAAGTTCTAAAGGAACAATGCTATACTTGCGATGTTCTCTCCCAGTCGGATGAAAACCGCCGGGATTCTTCGATTACCATAGAAATACCTCCATCAGCGAGGTTATGTTAATGACTTGAGCTAAGGAAGAAATCAGAGTCCAAGAGATAGAGGTGACTCTAAGCATATATAGCTTACATGAAAGATTGGCGAGAGTTAAATCGGTCTAAGGTGGCCTAATACAGGCCACCTTAGACCGATATAGGCCGTATAGGCATAGGCCGTATATGTAAATGCCCAGCTAGGTACTTCAATGATTCTGCAGGCCGCACAACTCCTAGATTTGTCCTAATGTATACAGCTGAAGACGCATTAATGCGCACGTGTACACCACAGGGCTTTGAAAATCTTATACGCCGTCACCTGTTGCAAATGTAGGTTCCTGTTAACTCGTGCTAAGCTGCTAATGCTTTGTTTTCAATTTGTTCTTTTTAGCGTTAACTTAAAGTTGTGTTTGTCCAGCAGTGAAGAAAAAAACAGAGACTACCTCTGTGTCCACCTCGAGTAACCCAGAAGATAAGAACCTTCGTAGGTTGGATTACTGCCAAAATTAAATGCCCGAAGGTACCTGCAGTGACTTGGGCAACTGTTCACACAACAAGTTTGACTTCATGCAAGTATTACAGACAAAAAAACGCTTGCGCTAGTTGGCCTTTTACGTAACAACGCACACAAAACACAGACTCCGAAAGGACAATGCACACGAAACAGAAGCATTGATAAAGCTTTGTCAAATAAAAGATGTTCCTGAAGGCGGCACTTGAACAATCTTACTCTTAGTTTTTATTTAAAAAGAAAGACGAAGATTTTTCTTGTTGCCTATGGGCCCTTGTGTATTCAGTTTCATTGTTGTGTATTACGCAAAGGTAGACAACTTTCCCAAAACACTAGATACCCTTCAAAAGACAACTTCCTTTCAGGAAGTTTTGGTTCCAGAGACGTTCAGACGGTCGGAAAGTAGTTTCAGTACTTCAACGAGAAGCCAGGGAATCACGGTAAGTTGATCACCATTTGGTGAACTTTTGCACTAATTAAGCAATTTCCAAGAAGCTGTTAGCTCTAACAGCAATGCACACACTTGCACTTCCCCGTCGACTAACTGAAACCTAAAAGAGAAAGAAAGCATACGTCTGATTTGGTACGTACCAATTGTTTTCTGAGGCCATACACCCGATAGCTTTCGAGTGGACTGAATGTTTTTATTAATGCAACAGGCTAAGCCTTTACAAGCCTCTACATACTGAGCCATAATCCGTGTCATGGCCCCCACCTCTGCAGTATCTGATGTCCTCTCACAATGGCTGTCCAACCTTCATTCAAGTTATTGCTGGTGGTAGTTACGTTGCGCCCGTACTTCTTCCGGCATATATTAGTCACAATTTCGACTAGATATGGCTGCGCGCGATACCACTGTAGCATGGACGCTAAAGTGGCTTAGGAAATGTTTGATATTTTACATAGATATTACTGACCATAATCGGACGCTTTCTTTTAACCAATTCTTGGTACTAAAAAAGTGGATAGTGCTAGGAACAGAACTCATCCAGGTATACGGCGTGATATGCATTCACGTAGCGTATTTATTTAACTTCAGATGCATAGAAAAAGTGGGCCCACAAATTATAATAAAAAAGTAAGTTTTGCAGTGAAATGTTGAAGAGAGAACAGGCTGAAGTGAAACAACTACAATAGGCTGGTTAACTTATTGTACCGGACAAGAATGAAGATACACTTTTGAGAGGTGTTCTGCAGTACGCTGGCGAAATGAATGTGGTATCCTTGAATATAAAGGTAGGGTGGCAGAAAGAGAGGGGTTGGTAGAACCGGTGAATATTTCACTTTCTCCTTTTTCTCCTGTTCCTTCCTTCGCCTAACTGCAGAGCAGTTCTAGAGCTGGCCCGCACGACAGATGACAGTCCCCGGTAATCACACTCCAGATTACAGGTACTGCTATAGATGGCGTAACCATCCCGGTTGTGGATGGCCGGGAAGCATGACTTGCGCTTCCACAGAACCTGAAGAAGCCCCTTCAAAAAGTGGTTTTCAGATACGCCAAATGATACAGTAATCGCGTCCGTCCTGAACGAAGCGTTAGCTGAGCAGTCAAACGAGCTAATGTGGCTCGAGTGTGAATCACAGATTGTCACAGAATACGGTAAGGAAAGCCTCACAGAAGGTTTTGAAGCTCAATAGTTGGTTACAGTACTTGAACATTACTGAAACCGCACCACGACGACGCAGACGAAGAGAAAAGCTTTGCGGTGTGTCGTCTTTTTCTGTTCGTTGCACCGTCTCAAATATGTTCAAGCAGAGGAAGACCACATCTCCGGTATTTCTTCGACCTTTACCCTGGATAGAACTGGGGTAAACGTTTTTCTATGAATAATCACTCTCCCGTACAAACGGGTAGACTCACAGAACACGTCTAGCTTCCATCCCTCTTCGATGGCACTGCCTTGTATAAACTGGTTCTCGGCCCTGCACGAAAGCACTGCGCCGTTGTCTTCTCTCCTGGGAGTGAAGAGTAGAACGCTCGAGCTGGTTCCTTCATGGTTGTTGCCGCCCTGATGCTCCTTAGCCGAGAGTAGCTGTTCGTCTCCCTTCCACCACGTAAGCAGTGCTGGAGGACGCGAGCCAGTGGATGAGCAGACCAGCTCCACCGGATGACTCGCTGACAGCGGATGGCGAGGAGGCTGGATGGCCACGTCCAGTGGTATCACTGCATGTTTAATCGATGGAAACTGTGTAGAATTTCATGCTCGAGATGTACAGAGCCATATAAGTGCTTCTGCTTTTTTTAAAACGCCCAAGTTTACGCGGCCGTTATTGGGAACAGTGAATAACCAGGGCTTTATTGGGCATTCGCTTGTGTATGTGAGTGCATGGGCTATGAATATTCTTTTTGCTGCCTTATTTCTACTTTAAAACACTTCCTCCTTCTTCATTGCGTCGTATTCTCGTTAAATAACCCGCCTTTCTGGTTCGGGTTCTCCCCTGATGTTTGACGTACCTTTACTATTTCTCTTTTGATGCTGAAGCCTCAAAACTGTAACGGCTGCGATTATGGCTGATCTATGTGCCTCTACAACCGAAATGTACCTAGGATAAGCGTATCAAGTTTTCTGAGGTTATTCAAAAATAAATGACAGACTGAAATTTGCAAAGATTAAAAATGCGCTTTCAAAAGAGCACCTGCATGGGAAGTGCGACTGAAAATCAGCAATATTGAAAGATCATGTGGGAAGTAGCAACATTTTTTTCAAAAAAATAAATAAAACGGCAAACGGTAGTAGAATGTTGTAGCTGACCTATAACGAGATTTCCTCATATAGCTACCCTTGTTTGCGCAGGCTACAGCAAAGAGTCTAGAAACCGGCAAGTTTTCTGCGCAACTTAACTATCATGAACTAGGAAGAAAACGTATTGCGATAAATATTACATAGTAACCTCAGTCATTAGTGATGACATTGATTTGATTTGACTTATTGTTTTCTATTTACACAGATGTGGTAAATGGAGGTGGGTGAGGGCAAAACCGCACAAAGGCGGCTTGTGGGAGACTTCACCCTCTTAGTGCAGTATGGCTACTTTCATATAGTTATGCGTAAAGCAGACACGTCTTTCTCCAAGTTTGAGGCAGTGAGAAACACTCCCTTAGATATTTCTTCATTTTTGCCTGTCGGTGCACAATTTGGGGTCAGCTTTAGTTGTTTTTATAGTTCAGGTAACCATTCCATCAAAAGCATATGCTCCAACATGGTCCTTAAGTCATTGAAACCTACATATCATCAACAAAAACAAATTCTCAGTTTAAAACTCCTTGAGGTTGTACTCACACTCCATTATAAAAATTTCACAATTTCGATGAACGAAGTTCCCCTAAGCTAATTTGAAGTGCTTTGCAGTAGCATAAATCAGAACGAGCAAGACAAAAAGAGAGATGGATTGAGCTCGGCCTTCAGAACAAAGAAGTGAAAGCTAATGTGCGAAGTCAAAGCGG
This sequence comes from Rhipicephalus microplus, assembly GCF_013339725.1. Classification (NCBI taxonomy): domain Eukaryota; kingdom Metazoa; phylum Arthropoda; class Arachnida; order Ixodida; family Ixodidae; genus Rhipicephalus; species Rhipicephalus microplus. The sequence goes on from NC_051170.1 coordinate 42,677,222, forward strand.
TATGAGTTGAGGGTTGGAGGAACACCGTAAAACCTGACTTGATAAAGGCAGCAATTAAATTATTGAGCGCCGGCAAACGAACGCAGCAATCACTTAAGCTCTACGAGAACCGCTGTAACCACAAGCTCATTTCTAGTATTAAGGTATTCCTTGTTAATTTTGGTCATTATGCTGCATTCCGCTTTCATCTAGCATGGTACGTTCGCATCTAGCTGCTTCCATTCAGGCACCATAGCGGGCAAGAGAAAGACAAAGACTTTTGTCAATATCAGAAGTGAAAGGGAGAATTAAGGGTTGTTACATAAACTTCGGATTCTTTTTCCTCTTTGTTATTCATCTCGGAGCTACTTTCTAAACCAATGAAGAGTGACTCAATAAACAATTGTATCGGGCCAGTTGGTATGAATCCATCTTGGTAGGAAGCGCAGCAACTATTACACAGAACACACAACACGAGCGCTTGTGTTGTGTGTTCTGTGTATTAGTTGCTGCACTTCCTACCAAGATAAAATGAAAAGTGACTGCGCAGCATTGGTCACTGCACGCTTTTTCCAAAAGGAACGCCTTCGCAGGGATAGCTTACGCACTGGTGAACGGAAAGGAGGGGACCGAGGATAGCAAATAAGCGACAAGCTTCGTACAGCTGCTGCCACCATTATAGCGGAACGATGAGTGAGAAGGGATATACGGCAGGGGTCCTAGCCCGCAATAACGCGTTAATTGAAAACTGGCTCTTCGGCGGGTGCTCCGCAATTCGCATTATGACGGAGTGGTCCGCCGCATTTCCAGCCCGATCCCTTCGCGTACCTATCGCCGGTTTTCCCGGAAAGCTCTGACACGGAAGAACACGGCGGGAAAACGGCGAGCTGCTCATCCAAAAGCTTCGGTGGTTGGGAGCTATAACTGCACCCCCAGTAAATGGGTTCGCAGCTATCTGGCGTGAAAGCGTGCGCTTCGACAAGCCAGAGGAGCACGCACTTGCTAAACATCGACACGATTGAGGTTAACGATGAGATAGTGTGTTCCTGAGTACGACGTACTTATAAAGTTTGATTATACGCATAACTAGCCCACGCCATATTGTATATATAGGCGTAGTTAGAGCACTTTATGACAAGTACTTTGTGTTGGTGCCTTTAATTAGAGAACTTCACTACCGACTGTGCGAAGCTCCGGACTAAGTTAGGAAAGTTAACGAAGGCTGTCTGAAAAAAAATTGTTACGCACTGCTTTTATGAATTTCATCGCTCATATTGCACTGCTCGCCAAGCCTTTTTGTCGGCTTTGTTTCGGTGGAATATTCAGATTTTATTATTCTTAACACTGTCAAAGCGTGGGTAAATGAATAGCCTAATGTGTATGTGCGCTTCAAAGAAGAATAGAGCTACTGACTTAATCAAAAAGTGAAACTAACTTTCTTGGCCTGCGTGCAGTTATGGACGCTGATTCTGCATGCTTCCATTCACAAGTGTAATCTTCATTTATTCTTTTGTAAATAGAAAAAGTTTATCTCACGGGCCTTGCCTCCGCAATTCCTCTAAAAGCGAAAAATCATGCATGGTCCCTTTCTTCAGTGCTCTAAGCGCATCTTAGCGTGTTAGCTTGCTTGTATCGACGGTGAGAAATAAGGCAAGAAAAAAAAAGGGGGGAAAGATTGTAGCTGGTTTGCTACCCCACATTGCGAAGGGGAAACACGGATCTAACTCATGACTGGGAGATTCACGGTGGTTGCGAGTTGTTTAACACAACCGCGTTTTATGCCAGGGTTCACTACGGCTCCGCTGACGTATTTCCCTCACGGATATTACGTTGTGAAATATATGCTACCGCACTGCTTAGAAGAAAACGAGACGGAAGTTTTCTGTCGCGGGGCACCGAACCACCAACCTCTCGAATTGCAGTGCGTGGCGTGGCTAACACCACTAGGCCACCGTCAAGCACTGCTGAGACTGCCAACGGCAAGCAATTCATATACACCATATACCGTTCGGCGGCACTGACAACTTCACAACTTCAGCGCGTTTTCGTAAGCAATGGTGAAATGGCACGATGTCCTCGACGTGTGTTCGGCAGGCTCATAAGGCCGTCTTCTCCCTTCCTCCACGACTCTCGCGTTTCGATGAGCGCCGGGTCTCTCCTGCGCGCGTGCTTATCGGACTCACGATTATGGAGAGCACGAAGGTCACTTCACTCACTGCCGCGGCCGCGTTTACAAAAAGAACACGCAGCTGGCACACAAGGTAAAGATTGTGACTTTTCGTGCTTGTCCTGAGTATACCTGTGTGTTCGTTTTCGTGCATCCTTCTTTCTGCTTGAAACACGCTGCTTCAAAAGTCGAGTTGTGACAGCTGTGTGTCCTGCGCTCGTCCTGTGTATGCTAATTTCGTGCGTGATTCCTGCAAGAGGTGTACACTCTGAAGTTTTGAACTGCTTGCTGTTCTTCGTGTGACTATGGAATTTGTTGCTGTAGGCATTTATTCATTTGCCTTTGTGCACAAAACAGTTGCACGATAAACGCTCAACTACCTCTGTGAAGACATGTTTCAGCTTTCGTGTTATACCGATTGCTGAAAAAAAAAACAGGGATTAGCCGACGTTTTCTTCTCTAATCTCTCTCCAGCTTGAATTTCTACTTCCCTCTAGATATTATTGTTCTCTTGGAATATGTTGTTTACTTACTGAGCCTAACTGCGTGTTAAACATGTTAGTTTACGCTCAGAGCTCATACGCAGGCTGCATTCAGGATTATGAGTAATTAGCGCCGCTGCCCGTAAGTATCTCTCTTTACCAACTAGCCACTTTATTTCATTCAACTGACATACACAAATATATATTAGGATATCCTAATGCATTCCAGTGACTGAAGAAGTGAGAATATGGATGGTATGCGATACTCACAGTTCATATCCAAGGTTATCGTTCTTGACACTGCCACAGTAACGTTGTTGTTTGCCGCCTGACAGGTGAGCACGCTGAGAAAGTCCGAGCGCTTGAGTTCGCCGATCTCAAGCCAATTGCGAGCGACAGTGCCGTCTCCTACAAAGCTGAAGTTCGAGTCCACCAGCCGCTTGTCTCGCCACCAGGTGACAACAGGACGAGGCTTTCCTGTGATATGTACAATGGTAATTGCGTTCATGTGTGTAAAACTACAAGATATAAAAATATCGCATTCGAATTGTTTTTTTTTGGTTGAATGAGGCATTTGCAAATATGCATCTTAAGTGCGCCGCTGCTGTACTGTAATGTAGAGATGGGAAGAAAAAAAACTCGTGGGTTTCAGGGACCTGGTACAATAGCATTTACTTGTTTCTCAGTAACAATAAATTTGCGAGTACATTGTCTGCTACGTCTGTTTCTTATTATTACAGCCTTTCTTTTGTGTATTTGTTAATCAACAAATTCAGGTGACTGTCCTTGATGAACTGGTGACATCTTGAAAGTTAATCTTACAGTAACATCACCGAGAGAAACTTGTGAGTTAAGCCTAAATAATCGTGAAGAAAAAGCCAATAATTAAATGTATACTGGCACAAACATTTAAGTGTGGTACTTTTTGCCGCATTATATTGATGGATTTCTAAACGTCGTATAACAACACATCGATTTCTGCAGCTCGTGGCAGAAAACTACAGTATGTTTATTACCGACCAGTCGTAGTGTCGGTTTGGGACGTCAAGCCGTGATGTGCCACTAATGCCATCTAGCGTGTGAAAGGGGCACAGAATTGTTATGCACTCGGTCTTGCTTGCGTCATCTGCTCCTGTTCTTTCGCATGCGGCATCTGGAACTCGATTTCATCATCGTCGTCGTTGTCGTTATCACCGAAGCTTCAACACATCTGTGGAAGCTTCAGGTAAGTCTACAGGTAAATGGAAGATGATATCCGTATGTGTGCGACAATCAATTCCACTGGCTGTCTCAGCCATGGAGCTTTGAGTCGGTACCGCTTTATAAAACTTGAATAAATCTGTCATCTTATGAGGAAGTGGACTAAGCGGCATTTGGAATTACCTCCCAAAGGTACAAATGAGGTGTCTAATAAAAATAACACACAAGACATCAAACTGAATAACTCTTTCAACTTTTCCACAATTTCTTTTCCTCCTTAAGTGTGATGCTTACAAAAAAACAAGCGAGGGAAACAACATCAGTAGAAAAGAGGCGGCTGCAGAGTTGTTGCTGTCACGTTAACAACAAGTGCGCCATCTTTCGAAGGACTCTTTGGGACGTTTTTTTTAGAAAAGGACTGATTTTAAAGCCAACGCCAGGGAGCCAAATGACGTTGATCAGTTTAAAAACCAAGGTAATAATGGTAATAGGAGATATGAAGGAAGTGACGTCAGGTTGTGAAGAAGAAAAGCGAGGGAATATTTAAAATTGATATATAAAGAGAATGATGTCTTGTATTTTTTTTTTCGAATCGTTTCTACTAACCTCCCTCCACCTCGCAAAGAAGCCTAAGGTTTCGTCCTTCGCTGAAGCGGCCGACGAGGCCTTCCAGCTTGCGTCCGTCTTCGTCCATTATAACGGGATCACCTGGAGGCACTGCATGAAGGAATAGTGACCATTTTTTCGTGTTATCGTACCCCCTCCCCCATGATAAATGTGTTTACTCAAGTGACAGTTAACATGAGGAACTAGAGGGCACACTGAGCTAAATCAGACCTCACGTTGTGGAACCACGCGATAACGTGCGCGGTAGACGTGTACCTTATAATTCACTGATACGGCATGCTTATGTGTTAAAAAGGTTGGCACAGTAATTCATGCTTCACTTGAATTTCATCACGCACTACCGTTTTTCCCGAAAATGACGACGGGAAGGAACATATCAACAAGAAATTATAATTTTTTTCGTGATTAAATGCAAATATGAGCTTCCATTGTAGGAAACAAATTATGTATATGAGACACGCGATTTTTGAATGCTATGGAGTCAACGCATGTTGTATGCGTTTATTTGCGCTATAAAACTTTTTTGATCACATCAAATGTAGCAAACTGATATAATGTTTTGTATTACAGTAGTGTTTATTAAAATACTAAGCAAGCAAATCTCAATTAAAAGTATGGGCACTTGCAGCCACAGCATTCTTATAGTTTATCAAGAGATAAGAGG
>NC_051170.1:42682440-42752440 GCF_013339725.1 Rhipicephalus microplus
GCCCCCCCCCCCCCATTCTCGCCAAGTAACCTATGAAGGAGAATACAAAGTCAGCCACGAACATTGATATAATAGGGAGGGGCACTGTGACTCACGGGGGTTGGGCGTAATGTTACTCTCATACATGACGTCATAAGGAGGAGGGCGTCGCGACGAACCTTCCTCTCCTCCCCCCCTCTCCATGAAGGGAAACCCTGTGCGAACGTATGCTTTCCTATTGCAAGTATCTAGTGTACGCACTGCTTATTTGTAAGCAGCCAAATGTATACGCTCGGGCATCTGTAGCAAAGTGTAGCATATTCATAACACAGACACGGAAGCAGGCGTGAAACGACGACAAGCGAGCTGATTTATAGCTAGAGCTCGTTTGTCGTCTCGTGTCTTCTCTCGTGTCCATGTTAAGTGAGCAACAGTTTGTTACTGATGCCGAACTAAAATGACCAAGCGGCCCAAATTCTGAGGTAGTGGGTTCACAGTCGTGTATCTGATTGAAAGACACTAATAATTTGACGGTCATTGCTAAACTTGATCGAATACGAACTGTATCAGTTGTATACCGCCACTGTTCGCGCAGTTCCACGCGGGAGGAGGTGTCGCCTGCGTGAACAACAGCGCTTGTTAGCGGCCATCGCTGCCCTTTTTCAAAGAACCATTTCTCATTCAAATCATGTCACTTTGTTTACTCTTGGGAATGTGCACAGCCGCCATTTTTTACCTGAACGCGTCAGCATCGAATAATCATTCGACAAGCGCTGTACAACGGTGCAAAGCAGTGAAATCAACGAAAACACGTGCATGCCTGCAATGAAGAGTCCTGTGCAGCTGGATTCTGGACAGGCCGTTCCGAGAACCAGACGCGGAGAGGAGAGGAACGAGAACTTAAAGACTCGGTGATTCACTCTCGCGCATTCAGGTTAAAAGAATGAGCTGCTGCACGTGAGCGCACTCCTAACAAACATAAGCGGCTTCGCATACTTTTAAGTTCTGTTTGTTTGCCCATGTTGCTTTTCTATTTAAATATCTAGCCCAGGTTCAAGTTAAAGATCAAGTGACTATTTTCTTCCGTTGTCACTTGGTCATTCTTTTGTGTGTGAACTAGATACTGATATTTTTTTCGGTATTTATTTTTGCTTCTGCGTAAAAACTGTGCAGTAGTTTCTATTAGCTTCATCTGGCAATTATCGTTTATTAAGCTTCAAACTAGCATGTATCCCTCTTTACGTATATTTGCACGTGTGTTTCCATGTCTGCGCCTACATATACGCGCGAAAAAATGTAAAATTACCGCCACCCCTACCCATGCCTGGTTCGCAAAGATTCAAAAGCATAATGTTACATACAAAAGAAGTGTGTGAAAATAACGTTTCTTATTACGCCTTTTCACGTACGGCCCCGGACTGCGCGTTTTTCATCTTGCTTTTCTTTGTCTTACCTCCTTCAGCAAGAATATATTTCGCGCCCCACAAATCTAATCTTTTATTCCTTTTCCTTTCGCCATCTATGAACTCAACGCCTCCCAGCTAATATGCGTGAGCTGTGCCTAATCAATTTGGTGCTGCTAGGCTAAACAAAGCAGGCGCGGCCCAGACGCCGACTTCCGCGTTATGGTGCGAGGCTTTTTGCTTAATAAACGTGGTGGGTGGAGCGTTGAAACAGATGAGCAGAAACGTGTGGAAAAGCTGCAGTTCATGCAAGCATAAGCATCTGCTGAGTAGCCCCGTATCTGAACACATTTCTTTCTCGCTTGCTCCTTCAACCTCTATCTCTTGAACAACTTGTAGGTGAAAACATATGCTTATTTTTTTAAGTTTCAAATGGGCCACGAAACGATTATCTCATCAGCCAAGTATCACGTCTTATGCGGCGCTAGACTCCATTGAACCTCAGTTCAATCCAAAAACACCCATTTCATACTGTCATAAGGTACAACATGCTGCCACGTCTTGCACTGATAAAGACAAAGCGTTCCAATTTCAGCACCTGCCGTTTCATGCTTAGATTATCTGAACGTAAATTGTACATACTATATTTCTTGATATTTTTCTGAGCGGAAGTTTCAAACAACAGTTGGACATGTATGTAACTTGTGAGGCACTGGACCACCGAACAGTACCGCTAAAGCCATTCACCGACAAGGTGGGATGGTCCGTCCCGTGATAACGGTACCGCCGATTGGTGAGGCCGGTTATAGATAAAAACGGACGACGTTAAACTTACGCGCATTATCCCGTTTGTTCTGTTTTCACACCCTGTCTTGTTCGTCAAGCCAATCCCTCACGTACTTGTCATCGGTACCAATAAAAGAAGGTAGGTCACCTTGCTCCATTGGGCCGAATAAGCAACAGCCGCAGTATTTGTGGTAGAGGTGGCAACCTGCAGCTTTTGCTCCGTGGACATGGTGGCAACTGAAGGGAACGCATGGTATCGAAGTGCCAGGAATACGGAATATCTAACGCTTCCACCAGTTAAAACAAGACAGCACTTCACTTTTTCATAGAACGAGACTATTCACACAAATTCACTCGATGATGGCTGAACCAGCGGAAGCGCCGAGCACACCTAATGTTTTCTTTTCACCTGATTGATGTCCCCCACCTTTCCGAGTGCCACTCATTTTCTTTATTACACTAGTTTCGTTTTCACGATTCATTTCTTTTACAACTTCTTCGTAAGTAAGCGCTGTTGCCTGCGGTCTGAGTTGAATAAGAAATTCTTGAAGGTTCCGCTGACATTATGCTTTTCTGGTGCTCCATTCTCAGTTTAATGCAATTGCCAAGTTATGCATTTGCTTGCAATCCACGTTTCAGCAAAGAAGCAGACAATAAATAATGTATATAATGTAAAAGAATAGGGCGTTGTAGATGATGACGGCTCTTTTTTCCAGTCAGAAACTCGAGGAAAAGTTTTTTTTTACTTGACATCTTGGTTTTGAAAAACAAAAATGGCAGCATATCACGGATTGAATGATGGATAGTGGGGCGAAGCATACGTCCATTCATTCGTTCTTGCTTCCGTCCATCCATGCGTGCGTCTGTGTGGCCGCCCGTGCGTCCATCTGCCCGTCCGTGCGTCCGCACGTTCATCTGTGCGTCCGTCCCTGCTTTCATCCATGCATCCGCTTCTGCATCCGTCCATGCGTCCATATTCCGTGCAGCCATCCGTGCGTCCGTTCATGCATATGTCTGTGTGTCCGTTCGTCCACCTATTCAACACTCCAAGTACCACCATCTCGCATCATTTCATCATATATTCCTCATATAGAAGCGCCGCTATCCAGCGGACATTCCAAGGACTGAACGAGAGGAGGCATACGCACACTTTCTTACGGCTTGCGCTTCGTGTCTACTTCCCACCTTTAACCCCCTCGTGTTCATGGTATATACTAGTTCACTGTATTTATGGCACTGCGGCCGAACGCTCGCTAAACCTTTCTAAAACCACGGAGGTTACGCCCAGCGAGTATAACGTAGCAACCTTTTCCTGTCAGATAGTGCTCAATGTACATGCCGATGGCTGCTAATTGGGAATGACAGACAGGAAAATTCGGCTTTTACTTTCTTACGGCTTGCGCTTCGAATCTACTTCCCACCTTTAACCACTTCGAGCTCATAGTATATTCTAGTTCACTGTATTCATGGCACTGCGGCCCAACGTTCGATAAACCTTTCTAAAACCTAGGAGGTTACACCCAGCAAGTATTACAAGGCAACCCTTTCTTGTCTTCTGTGCGTTGTTGAACAATAGAAATTCGCAGCGTGTGCATTAACTAAAAGCCGAATGCTCCTGTCTCTAATTCCCCATTAGCAGCCAGTGGCATGTACATTCAGCATTATCTTTTATTGTTCAACAACGCACAGAAGAAATGGCTCACCGGCACCAACTTAGAGGTCCAAATGTTATATTTGTTACACACTACTACAACGGCTACGAGAGACGAACAGGTTCCGCTATAAAAAGCTTCGCCCCTAAAAAAAACAAAGAATAGTGTTTTCGCTTTATTTTAAAAGTACTTTATTACGTGAAATTTGCGAAGAAAATATTTGAAGTGCCACACGTCGCGTGCACTGCGAAAAAAATAAAATACGCTTTTTCATTCGATTCATCAATTAATCAATGGCTGTTCCACTCAGTGTGTACAAAAAAAAAACGCAAAAGGCAATAAGAAAACTAGCTTGTGCTGTAAGCTCTTCACGGCAGTTCGAAATCAAACAGCACTTCTGGTTGGAAGTTTTTTTTTTTTCATTGACTTAACTACCGCTTGACAGTTTCATCTTATATTTTATGTATAGTACTAGTCGATTTCAATTCCAGTACCTTGGTTTCCAGTGCCCATATAATGTGTTTTATTTAGGCGTAATCTTCACTCGAACACTTCACCATAGCCACATTAGATTTAGCGGCAAGACTTGCAGTTACATGACGCTGCTATCCTGATCTTATAGCAGTCCTCATAGTAAAAAACGGATATCGCATTTCAAGTCATGATCTTGGCCCACACAAATTTCAATTACGGCGATATTATAATCACGTGAATTTTCGGAACCCTGCTCGCGATCATCATATCCTAGTAACGCACTCAGAACCACATAATTCATTTTTTTTGTTTCCCAAGGCTTTGCCATTTTTATTATACTGAACATAAACAGTGCCAAAAACTAAAAAATAGACCATTAATGAATATTAGTCTATTCAACGAGTATCGAATGTGTCGTTTTACGTGAAATATTAAAAGAAACTGTAAAAGTGTATTTCCTTTGCGTGGGTTTCTTATTATTGATCATATCAATAATAAGAAACCCACGCAAGGGAAATACACCTTTACACTTTCTTTTATTATTGCACGTAAAACGAATAGACTAATATTCATTATTAGTCTATTCATCATTAGTCTATGGAAACCAATGACATGATCATGAAGCAAAAAGTGTTCTCGCAATGCACTTTTTCGCGTGCGTTCATTTTGAAATGCAAATAATAAACATAAATGGATGTACTTTTCCCACAAGCGCAACAATACTCGCTTCAATGTTTTATCTTTCATCGCCGACTGTTCCACACACACACACAACACCACACACACACACACACACCACACCACACACACACACCACACACACCACACCACACACACACACACGCACACGCACACGCACACGCACCACACACACACACACACACACACGCACGCACGCCACGCACACGCACACGCACACAGACACACACACACACACGCACACGCACACGCACACGCACACGCACACGCACACGCACACGCACACGCACACGCACACACACGCACACACACACGCACACGCACACGCACACGCACACGCACACGCACACGCACACACACACGCACACGCACACGCACACACACACACACACACACACACACACACACGCACGCACACAACACACACCACACACACACACACACAAACACCACACACACGCACCGCCACGCACACACACATCCTCGACTTCAATTTCACTGCTTTACTTCGTGATTCGACTGTGACCATTTCTCTATGCTTCAGCTTAAAGTAGAGTGACAGATGAGTATGTGGAGTATACGAACTGAAATAGCGATAGAAGAAAAGCAGTCATTGCGGGTGAGCTTGCATTTTTCAATATGAGTGATGTGACTCTGCGCAGTGGAACGTGGCTACGACGCGCTGCGTATGCTGCCGCTATAATGTGCGCAAACTTTGCTTGGACAGCACTGGCTCTCCAGGGCAGCCAAGAACTCGGCGCGCCGGCACGCAGCAAGATAATTTTTTTCGCTTCCTGGGCATACAACACGGGACTTCGCTCCACGCTCAGCGCTAAGATTCATTTTATTCTTTAAAATACGTGATTTTGTTCTGTGCCTATGCCTTTTTACTGTTTTGTTTTGTTGTTAATCACTCTTTGTGCGTCATCGTCTCTTCCATGGTCTTCAGTGCGCTTAACAGCCGCCCCTGACGGCCGCTCTATTCTGTAGAAAAAAGTGCTGGAAATGAGAGCTCGTAAATATCTGTCCCTGGGACATTGTAACATTATTAGCTAAAATAAGGACGCTTCCTTCCAAACAATTGCCGTGGCTGGGTGTCAAGTATACTTATTTTATATCACAGTACCAATTGGCAATCGAGTACTACTTTCGTTGCTACTGGTTGCAATGCTTTCTCAGTTAGGAAGCGCCTGAAATTCATCGGTGCGTGTCAAACGTTGTTTCTGTGGCCTAACTCAGGGACATCACTCATGGCATCCATATTCCCTAGCTTTAGCCATGTGAATATCCCTTGATGTGCTGGTGAAGTAATATCGCTTATTTTGCTGCTGATCCGATTGAATTTAAGATGCATAACGTGTTGTCACGCTTCAGTGATCTGCAGAACAAAAGAATAAATCGAAAGTCAAAGTTGAAGAGTAATAGCAGTTAAGTTACATTTTAAAAAAAGCAATACACATATAATTTCGATTTTGAGATAGGAGACTAGTAAAAAAAAATGCCGCCATATCCACGAAGTGAATGATGATGAGTGGGCGAAGCTCCGGAGTACCTGGTAAACCATGAATCTTCCGTCACATTTGCCCACTCGATTTTAAAGCCAACATTTCGGGGCTTTCCGATTTTATTGCAACGCTCCCCCCTAGCGTACGTCGCCGCACTATATCGAACGATGACACGCGCCACATGTGGCATCATTCCTATTTTATAACACCTCGCATCTTTCATATAAACTACACGTACCGCCGTCTAGTTTATAACATCTTGCATCTTTCGGACGGACGGATGGACGGACGGCGGATGGATGGATGAACGACGGACGGACGGACGGACGGATGGACGGATGGATGGATGGATGGATGGATGGATGGATGACAGATGGACGGATGGACGGACGGATGGATGGATGGATGGACGGACGGACGGATGGACGGATGGATGGACGGACGAATGGATGGACGGACGGACGGACGGATGGATGGATGATGATGGGACGGACGGACGGATGTACGGATGGCGGATAGATATGGCTGTACCCTTTAGATCGGGCGGTGGCTAGCGTAATACTTAGAACTGAACGAGAGGTGGCTACGTACAGGGGCGCACAGCCCACGCCTTAAGGAGCTTCGCTCCTAATATTGTTACGGTACATTGCTGATCACCCTGCTGTTGCATCGTAAGTAATGAAAGTCACAGCATAAACGCCACCCAGCATAAACGTATATCACGCCTCTCTTTTGTGTACCCTGGAAAGAGAGCATTTCAATGCAAATCTGCTATCCTAACAATACTTCACACTTTCGTACTTTAGCAGAAACACAAGCATTCGCAAGTTGATGAACTCAGTTGCGCCGTTAAGGCTGGAATCAGCCTGACGCCAGCGTTTGGATGTGCCCTTCAGTGGTGACATTGCTCTTGCCTAGAGCCGGCATCGAAGGGCTGAACCGAAAATAAAGAAAGAACTATAACAAGTTCAATGGGAAGGGATTGTGGGACGTGAGAGTGTCGTCGGGGTGGCGCCAACCGGAGATATTGAATGTGGGTGGCTGAGCAGGAGCTTGAAAGGATCGTGTGCTGCGAACGCGCGCGTCGCAACCCCTGACAACGGGGGACTGCTTCTCTTTCCGAGACTCCCCTCGCAGCTGACGCCCAGGTTAGCACATGGGCGCCACTTTTTTTATTCCAGCCATGTTTGGTTATAACCCGCGCCTCTTCTGGCTCTGGAGATTGAATGATGGTTCTCGCAGAAAAATAAAAGCGGCAACGAGAACGCCATTGCGGATGTGTGGAGGATGAAACGGGAGAGAAAGCTGTTCAGAGAAGGGTATTTTCGGCCTCTTACCTCTGAGTTTCAGCTTTATCTTGCGTCGAACATGCGCGTACGGGGAACGCGCATAGAGAAAGAAAAATAGAGCAACTCTCTGCCACAAGTAATCGCGGCACGTTTACTGCTCCCGAGGGCACTGGTGCGCTGGCTGCCAGCGCAAGCAGCCCCGCCTGTTTCGCGGCACACCTCAGCGCGGCGCCGGTGTTGTCCCGTGCCCGAGCGCGAGCTCCCGCTCTCAACCCGCTGAAACCAGAATCTGAGCCAGGCCATGGCGCTGTTGCAGAAAGCCATGGCGCCTTCCTTATCGGGCTCCGCTCTCTTTACACGTCCGCGTTGCATTAAATTCTCGCCGTCTCGGAGCCATGGCCATAAAGGAAAGCTGTTCAAAGGAAAGCTGTTCATCACTGTTCAAAGGAAAGCTGTTCGGTTTATATATTCAAAATACTTACCGTCGGATTCACCTTCCGCGCTGATGTCTGCAAACGACATTCAGACCCTTGAATCCCGCAGACGCGAACAACGGCTGGATTTCCTTCAATTATTACTTAATCAAAAACTCGCAATCGATTCATCGCCTTACTTATCTTTTCTGTCAACAAGGAACACACGACATCATCATCCCAATTTGCTAACCCCATTTTTTGCGAGAACCGATGCCTTTATGTATTCTTTTTTCCTCGAACAGTGTCGGACTGGAACAAGTTATGCGACCCTCATTCATTGTAACATATGTGTAACGTATTGTAAAGTACGACGTATGCAATGTATTGTCGTTGTTTGGCGTAAGTTACTACTTGTTTGTGGAACATAGTGTAATGTAGTGTTGTAGAACCGGGTGTGTTGTTGCTTTGCATATTGAAGTTTATTGTAGTGTATAGAGCGAAGCGTGATGTTATTACATAACGAAGTGTATTGTAGCGTGTAAAACAAAGTGTGTTTTTCGTATGATGTACGTCATTACGCCTGTGGTATACGTGACGTGCCCTTCCTGCTTGGACCACTTAGTGTCCGCAGTATGTATTAAATAAATAAATAAATAAATAAATAAATAAATAATGTTGAGCGTTCTCGCTGACGTTGCGCAAGAAGCTTCCGCGGCGTCACGCTTTGTTGCGTGGTACTCTGCGATCGTGTAGACCCACTACGTATAGTGACTTCACATATTAGGGAGTTTTAGAATACCGTTGGCAAGCGCTGCGAGCGTTGCGGGCTTAGCGGGCGCCATAAGTTTTAGAATAGCGTTTGCCCTGCTGCTAACCGCAACGCACGATCGCAGCGACACCGTAGCCTCGAAACCAGCACTTGCGGGCCACATGCGGGCCGACATTACCGCACGCAATTTCGGATTTTTTGCGTGCGGTCCGCGAACTTGAACGCCGACTCACGTTACGACGCGAGTAGGCGCAGTGGCAGCGACCGCACCGCAAGGGCTCACGGTGCGCTATTTCAGAACTCCCTATTATGCTGTATATATGCATTAGAAGCCGGAAGTACGTTCACCATAAATCAACGAAAGAATATGAAAGCTCATCTCACAAAGCGCGTACTCGATTATCTGCGCTCAAATTGGAAAAATAGTTACGAAGAGGTGTCTTGCACCTATCATACCTAAGTCAATCGCCATTATTACAAACGGCATGACCTATCAACGGCTTCATAGAGTGTACAGTGTCTCGCATATCTTGGTGTCCTAGGAAAGAGGTTTAAGGTATATTGTTAGTCGTGTCCCGTTACATAGTGAAAAAAAAATATATATGCAGTTTCACACAACGTGTAAACTGCAGGAACTCTAGGATTTCTCGCGTTCACCGGCGAGCGTACAGGAATTCCAAACGTGAAGCCTACTCGGAGTCAATTGAGAAAAAGAAAGTCCTATTTGTAATGCCGTGACGCCCTTCTCTTTTTTCCTCCTTCTCAAGCTCGTCTTTTTCTCTCACTTTTAGAATAAGACTCTTTACGTGGTATACGCTCCTCATGGTTATGCCTGCGTCACGCCGAACATGGCTATGTTATGCTTTGTTCTATACCCTCCTTCTTTCCCTTTTCCTCAACATCACTTCCTTTTCCTGTCTGCTGGCTATACCTGGTTACGCTATTCATGGTCTGGCCGGCGCGAAGCCAAGCGATGACAACACCCTATGACAACATATCCCTTCTTTTCTCCATCCGCTCTTCCTTTCCCTGCTAGCCCTTTAGTTATACAAGGGTATACTATACGAAATTGGGGAAACCAATGACAACTCTAGAAGAACGCCGACAGTGAAAATGTGACAGAGCTCGCATTCGCCGGGCCGATGGTGCAATCCGGGCCGACCCGGACCACACCCGGAACAGGCCCGGAGGGCCCATCTCTGGCAATAACGTCGTAATAATGATCCGGCAGCCTGGCAAGCCGTGCTAAATCACGAACGACAATTCAATCGCTGGTTGCGGGTGGATCCAGCAAACCACGCCGCCGAGTTAACTCGTGACGTCAAACACTGGCAACAACGCTGCGCAGAACTCGCGCTGTCGCAAGCGTGACAACGCCAATGTGACGATTGCGGGAGCGCGATCGGCGGGGAAATTCGGCGGTAGTTTCTCCAGCGGCACTCTGGCTTCGGCTGCGGTGTCTGAGACCGTCTGTGGTTCTAGTACAACCACTGCGATTTCCACATTGCGAAATTCATTTAAGCACGCATTACACTCCTCCATGGCCATGATCGTGCGAGGAACAATGTGCGGCATGTGAATTAAACACTCTGCTAAGGTCAAGCCAAACGTCTGTCTAACCTCATGAAGCAGCACGAACATATAGGCGTAACCAATAATTAATAAAGGCTTCAGTGCAGCGTCGGGTTGCAGCCACCGCTGAACAGCGGGACACACGTTTCCGATTTCTCTGGTTAATAACCATTTGTATGGAGCGCTTGGGTGGTTATTTTCTAAAGCTAATCGTAAATTTTATACACGCAGAATTTATATCATTATTTTTCTTAAAGTGTATGCAAACTGATGCGCACGTTTATGCGCACCTTCATATGTTTATACCGTTTACTGTGATTACGTGAATATAATGTTCCTGTGGACAGTTATAACGTTATTAGCTAAAATGAGGACTCTTCCTTCCCAAACAATTAAAGTGGCTGGGTGTCAAATGTACTTATTTTGTATCTCGGTAGATAAATGGCAATTGAGTACTACTTTTCGAAGCTACTGGTTGCAATGCTTTTTCAGTTAGGAGACTGCCTGAAATTCATTCGCTGCTGTACCAAAAGTTGTTGCTATGGCCTAATTGAGGGACATCACTCATGGAATCCATACTCACCTATAGTTTTAGTCATGTGAATATCCCTTGATGTGCTGGTGAAGTAATATCGCTTCTTTTACTGCGTGAATGTCGAGTTGAATTCAAGATGCATAACGTGTTGTCATGCTTAAGTGATCTGCAAAACACAAAGAAACAAATCGAAAGTATCAAAGTTGAAGAGTAATAGCAGGTAAGTTACATTAAAAAAAAAAACAAGAGACATGTAATTTTGTATTTTGAAATAGGAGACCAGTGAATAATGTTACGGTACAGAGCTGATCACCCTGCTTTTGCATCGTACATAATGAAAGTCACAGCATGAAACGCCACCCCTCATAAACGTATATCACGCTTCTCTTTTCTGTACCCAGGAAAAAGAGCATTTCAATGCAAATCTGCTATCCTAACAGTAGTTCAGCACTTTCGTACTTTAGCAGAAGCACAAGCATTCGCAAGTTGATGAACTTAGTTGCGCCGTTAAGGCTCGAATCAGCATGACGCCAGCGTTTGGATGTGCCCTTCAGTGGTGACATTGATTTTGCCTAGAGCCGGCATCGGACAGCTGAACCGAAAATAAAGCAAAAACTATAACATTCTGAATGGGGAAGGGATTGTGGGACGTGAGAGTGTCTTCGGGGTGGCGCCAACCGGAGATATTGAATGTGGGTGGTTGCGCAAGGAGCTTGAAGGGATCGTGTGCTGCGAACGCGCGCGTCGCAACCCCTGACAACGGGGGTACTGCTTCTCTCTCCAAGACTCCCCCTCGCAGCTAACGCCCAGGTTAGCACATGGGCGCCACTTTTTTTTTTCCAGCCATGTTTGGTTAGGATAACCCGCGCCTCTTCTGGCTCTGGAGATTGAATGATGGTTCTGGCAGAAAAATAAAAGCGGCAAAGAGAAGGCCATTGCGGGTGTGGTGAGGATGAAACGGGGAGAGAAAGCTGTTCAGAGAAGTGTATTTTCGGCCTCTTACCTCTGAGTTTCAGCTTTATCTTGCGTTGAACATGCGCGCACGGGGAACGCGCACAGAGAAAGAAAAATATAGAGCAACTCTCTGCCACAAGTAAACGCGGCACGTTTACTGTTCCCGAGGGCACTGGTGCCCTGGCTGCCGGCGCAAGCAGCCCCGCCTGTTTCGTGGCACACCTCAGCGGCGGCGCCGGTGTTGTCCCGTGCCCGAGCGCGAGCTCCCGCTCTCAACCCGCTGAAACCAGAATCTGAGCCAGGCCATGGGCGCCGTTGCAGAAAGCCGTGGCGCCTTCTTTATCGGGCTCCGCTCTCTTTACACGTCAGCGTCACATTAAATTCTCGCCGTCTCGGAGCCGTGGCCATAATGTTGAGCGTTCTCGCTGACGTTGCGCAAGAAGCTTCCGCGGCGTCACGCTCTGTTGCGTGGTGCTCTGCGATCGTATAGACCTCACTACGTATAGTGACTTCACATATTAGGGAGTTTTAGAATACCGTTGGCAAGCGCTGCGAGCGTTGCGGGCTTAGCGGGCGCCATATAAGTTTAGAATAGCGTTTGCCCTGCTGCTAACCGCAACGCACTGATCGCAGCGACACCGTAGCCTCGAAACCAGCGCTTGCGGGCCACATGCGGGCCGACCATTACCGCACGCAATTTCGGATTTTTTGCGTGCGGTCCGCGAACGCGAACGCCGACTCGCGTTACGACGCGAGTAGGCGCAGTGGCAGCGACCGCACCGCAAGGGCTCACGGTGCGCTATTCTAAAACTCCGTATTATGCTGTATATATGCATTAGAAGCCGGGAGTACGTTCACCATAAATCAACGAAAGAACATGGAAGCTCACAAAGCGCGTACTCGATTATCTGCCGTCAACTTGGAAAAATAGTTACAAAGAGGTGTCTTGCACCTATCAAACCTAAGTCGATCGCCATTATTACAAGCGGCATGACCTATCAACGGCTTCATAGAGTGTACAGTGTCTCGCATATCTTGGTGTGCTAAGAAAGAGGTTTAAGGTATATTGTTAGTCGTGTCCCTTTACATAGTGAAAAAAAAATTATATGCAGTTTCACTCAACGTGTAAACTGCAGGAACTCTAGGAACTCTCGCGTTCACGGGCGAGCGTACAGGAATTCCAAACGTGAAGCCTACTAGGAGTCCATTGAAGGAAAAGGAAAGCCCTATTTGTAATGTCCGCGACGCCCTTCTCTTTTTCCTCCTTCTCAAGCTCGTCGTTTTCTTTCACCGTTAGAATAAGACTCTTTACGTGGGTATACGCTCTTCATGGTTATGCCTGCGTCACGCCGAACATGGCTACGTTATGCTTTGTTCTATACCCTCCTCCTTTACCTTTTCCTCAACATCACTTCCTTTTCCTGTCTGCTGGCTATACCTGGTTACGCTATTCGCAGTCTGGCCGGCGCGAAGCCAAGCGATGAGAGCATCCAATGACAACATATCCCTCCTTTTTCTCCATCCGCTCTTCCTTTCCCAGCTAGCCCCTTAGTTATACAAGGGTATACTATACAAAATCGGGGTACCATTAAACATCAGCTTTAAGTGTTGAAAGAGAGAGTAACGTTCACACACACCCACGCAAGTATGTCGAGGATCAGTGTATGACGGACCCGATTCACAGGTGGGGACATGAATAACGCCGAATGCTTCTTTCGAACATCATGACAACCTTTGTCTTAGTCACGTGTATCACAAACCCGCTTACCGCAGTTCTTATTAAGAGGGTAGGCACCCCAGGTGATAGACTATTTAATCAACAAATTAATAGCTAACATACGCGTTCACAATTTTCGCAGATCTGACACATCGTGAGAATCGATATTATGATGAGCCATTGTGTACAACAGTTGTGGCGTGCCGTCAGTCGCAACTGTATAGTGCTGTGTACTCGTTCTTACACGTCATAGTTACCGGTCTTGATAAAACCTCATACATGCAAATAAACATTCAGGCTTAAATAATGTTCATTACATACAATGGCCGTCGGTAGGAGATTGAGAGCAGCTCGCACGTGGCCTCTCGACACTTGAATTCATTTATGCCACGCACATGGTCCACCGGAACAGCCCAGTGCTCACTACACTTTTCACAACACTTGGTCTTTACACCACGTCAAATCCGCTTTCGAGGCGGGCAGGGCATCAAAACACCTCGTTCGCACATTTAAGGCAGGAGGCATCGAAGATCGTGTCTTCTTAATTATTAATTACACGTCGAGCCTCGTTGCACGATCACGCTAGATCCATTAGAAGTCTTGTCTAGCTGCTCGTGCTCAGTGATCATGTTGATAACCTCCTTCAATAGCTGCCAAGAACCGTACCACAGGTGTACTTGGTTCATCAAACTTCTGTGTGTCATCTATCGCAAAAGACAAATATAAGCTTATCATACCAGCTGACCTGTTATGTTGTTGGCAAAACCCATGTGTGGTGTTGCCATCGGTTCATTGTTGCGGAACCGAAAACAACAGATAAGAGAAAACGTGCAACTCTTCAAGGTGTTTCAGTCGGTATAACATTTTTACATATGTCTAGAATGATTTCGTAACATTTCACTCGATAAAAACAATTACACAACACTCACCATCTCTCCGCATGCTCCGCACGACATAGATACTCGTGGTTCGTATGATCTACTGTTTTACGCATTTTTTTCGGTGGTAACTGTAATTTAACCACCGCTAACCTGATGAAACAAGATTTGTGTGTTTGCTTTAGAGTTGTCCGCTTTGTGCTTTGCATGTGGATGAGACATCTTAAAAACCTTTAGAACCAATGTTCTAAAAGCTCCGAGATGCTATTCCATGACAATGTCGGAAAGCGGGTTCCAGACGTAGATGAGGTTTTACCGTCACAGAAATAATGATATAAATAACCGAGAGAAAGCGAAACTGCTCTGTAATAATTTGTCAAGTACGAGTTGTATAAGCCATTTAAAAAGACAAGGCGCATGAACGCGGGTAGAAGAAAAATGTTGACACCTTAATACCGACCAGCAACTGAAAAAGGCGAAAGAAGGTAGATAGAAGAGGTACACGAATGGCCGGACAAGAGGGAAGCCTATACTAGTAACGCACAAAGTTGGGCTAGCTGGGTTATATTCTGTTTAAAAGCTTATTAACTGCGCTAGTTAACACGGACAAAGACAGGGTGAGTACAAAACGCGCGCGTCCAGTCATTCTCTTTATAGTAAAAAGATAAATAAATTCACAGTTTCACCGCTAGAGGAAAGCAACGAGTGTGAAAGCGACAAATTGTGAAATTATACGAAGTGTGGCTTACATTTGACTAATTTGGATGCGATCTCACGCAACTCTACGCAATGCTGGTGCAGGAGAATAAGGCCACTTCGTATACACTTGTCGCACTGTCTTTTCGCGTTGAGAGCGCAGCACCTAAAATAATACATGAATCACCCGCTGATCACTACTGTGATAGCGAGATAGCACATGCGCCAGCGATGCTGACCATGCCAGTAAAATAAAAATTCACAGTCGCTGCTCGAGCAACATCCCCCCCCCCCCCCCTGCGCCTTACATTTCCACTCCGCTTGAGCATCTTGCTAGTAGTTGACATGGGTCACCTCGTTTAATTTTTACTGTAGCCACGCTCGTGCTTTCCGCTCGTGCGCTATGGATACCCATGGATACAACGTACAATGCACTAATAGATCAATGGTGACGGCGCCGACAAGGACCAGTCCAGGGTGTCAATTATTTGCTATCGCAACAACAAATATTTTTTTACTGCTACTGTATCATATCATGAAGAGAATATGGTAATGCAACCAGAGGGGGGCCATGCAACGGAAAGAAAACGCGAGTCATCTGTGGCGTGTGTTGTGATCAGTTCCCGGACAGGACGCGTTAACGGACGCTGGCCGAAGGAGGCGCAGCCACCTGGGCAGCAATAACACGGCCATTTGCCAAAGCCTATTGGTTCGGCACAAGATACTTTCAAATTGTTTCGAATCAGTATGCAGGTAAACGTGGGCAAACTCACGGAAGCAAACGCTACGCTATACAATGGAATCAACCGACCAGTGTGACTAATGGCATTACCTCTACGCACCCCTGCTTGAATGCCCTCGCGTTTCCTTCCATCATTTTTCGGACGAAAGGCATTGATGAAGGACTTAGCTAGAAACGCTTTTCATGTTCCTTGTGTATACAATACTGGTTCCGCCTAAACTACAGTCGTGTACCTTTTTGTTTCACGATGCAGATTTGTAATAAACGGCCCCACGTGCCTACCTAGGCACAAATTTCTGCTATGCATCAGAAGAACCTTGAGATCAGTTATGTTCGTAGGTAAAACACTGATTATCATAATCAATAGCACACGTGTCCACTCATTTAGCACAGTGCAGTTTTACAAATACGATTCATCGAATTAGAACGATGTTCTGGTCTTTGCAATTAGAAGATTATGCATGTCCTGTCGGGCAAAAGGAAACTTTAATAGAAAAAGAAAAAAACAGGCAGGTTAGCCAATGCAGGTACCCGTACTATGTCACTTATGCGTTTGCTTAACACGGCTATAAGAAGGTGAAAGCCTTGTCCTTCCTTTCTTTCTTTTTCTTTTCGTGCAGTCGACGTTTTATACCTCCGAAACCTTCCGGCACCCAACGTGTTAGAGGGTGATTGCGTCTGGAATCGGAGACATTGGAAACTTGCTTCACCTCATGTGGTTTTGCGGTGTAGCCGCAATTAACAAACGTTTAGTCAAGGGGCTATGTATCACGTTATGTGAACAAATTTTGACAATTTGTGACGTCGTATGTTGACGTCATCACACGATGATTTTCTTTTTTGCCTTACTCGTGCCGGTGCCCCAACGGTAAATAATCGCGTTTGGTGGGCTTTCACCTGAAAAAAAAAAGTGTATGTGGTTGCCTTTGAGGTGAAAGCTGTAAGGAGTGCGCAGGTGCGATTCGCCTTCCCTTCAGAGATTCTCGCGTTTACGGGCCCACCACTTGCTGGCGTACTCCATGAGTAGCCTGCTTTCGGTGTCCACGGTGGGAACGAAAACCTTCATTTGCGATGCAAGGCGCACTCATTATGCAGATTTTCTTTCCTATTACTATCAAATGAGCCAACATATCCTTTCTTCAGAAAATAGCATTTGTTTAAATCGTAGTTTCTTTCATAATAAGAAATATTGCGCTATTGTAACGATATTATTTTCCAGAATCCAGCGCTGTATTGCCAATATTACCAAAATCGCTCACAGGGAAATTGCACAAAATTTTACTATTTCAATTATTTGTCCATGTGTCTTACCCGTTAGTCACAGCATAAAAACAAGTGCTACATTTAAAGTGCTTGTGCATAACTTTAAAGCAACCAGAAGATAATTTTCAAAAATTGCTCTCACTTGAATTCTATACTAACGCCCTCCGAATTTCTTTATTGTGTTTCGTTCATGTACCTTGAATTTCTTGTTATTCAAGCTTTCTGCATATCGGGAAACATTCGCGTATTACAGTTGTTTGAGTGTCAGTGACTAGACACGCTTTGTCACGATGTTGTGTTATTTTTGTGTATTACAAGTTATTGATGACCGCCCTATTACTCTTTGAAGTTTGTACCCCCCTCACTCAATGCTCTCATTGAGCTTGTAAGGTATCATAAATAAATAATAAATAAATAAATAAATAAATAAATTCGTGGTCCTACGCAGTTCGGCCAATATCAAACAGTGGAGCCACCTTTCACGAAAGTATGACGTCTCTCAGAGGGCATCACAATCGTCAAGAACCGAAGGAGCTGACGCTGAAAATGCTGGTAACCTGAAAAATACTTTTAACAAAGTATATTGCTTTCGGTATGCTCGTACGCGTATATGGGTTTAGTGCTTACTGTTGAAAAGATGTCAACGTGTTCGCTACGAAATCTCTAGCGTTGTAGTTTGCCTTAGTTCCTTACGTTTTTTCTACTTTCTCTACAAAATAAAATAATATGAATCGACTACACTCGAATCAAAGAAGATTCTTCGGTTTTCGAAGCAGAATTGCCTTTTTTCCAAAGTCGATTTCGCTCTCCTTTTGAAGATGACGCAGGCAGGAGTGCGAAAATAGCGCGATAAGCAATGACAGGCAGACATCAACAATGAGGCCCATAATATATACTGCGCTGAGTTCTGCTGTATTTCAAAGAAAATATTTCATAAATTATACAAAACTAAATGAGGAAGAAAGCAAAATACCTTGATGGTGAAAAAGATTAATAACATTTGTTCGCCACAATGCAGAAATATAAAAACTTGGACAGCATTTGCACTTCACTTTGAAAGTATATAGGAGGCGCTAGCATGATCCGGCGCCATGCTCATCGCCTTCAACCATGCTTCAAGAAATAGGACATCTGTGTTCGCGATATTGCTCCTTCCAAACTGTAGCATAGAATACCTACTATACAAGCAGACATGCGTGCCCGAGATGCGTAATTAAGGTGCCAGGCATGCCTGCCAAGCTGCGCACTTCCTAATGGTCAGACATCTGTAATTCATCCATTCTACGTGTTACACACTATTGGTGCGATTCTGCAATACTGAGAGTCATTGATTCATTCATTAGAGAGGCTACTAATACATGACGTTTTTTTTGTGCTTCTTTACTGAGCAATTTCAAACACCGATGAGCTCAACATTAACACCACGCCTGCCATACAGATGGTCTGATTTTTATTCTAAAACGAATCAAACATTTTCATTGTGCATTTATTTTCATCTGTCTTGAATTCTCACTTACGGATAACACCAACTTTTCGCGCCCAACCAACGATGCTGTCGCTGGCGCCGGCACTGGAGTTTCTGCGAAAGGAGCGATTTAATGCTATCACTTTAAAAAAAGTCTCTATTATGGGCCCGCAGTTGTAAGTGCTTATACCTGATCGTCAGAACGCCTCTAAAAGAAGAGTATGCGTGACTCCTACGGTAGTCTTGAAGTGCCATGTGTATGACTATCCTAAAAGAAGCACTTGAACTCTCATGTTGGTCATATTACTCTCAAAACAGATTATAATGGCCCTTTAAAGAGAGCAGACGCGCATCCTTAAACAGGGTCATACCCGAAAGGAGTAAGGACTCTTCTTTTTTCTTAAAGTGCGATCCATTTTTACTAGCGATGACACTCGAATGCCAGCAAGAACCTTCGAAAGTATTATTGTTTTAATGCGAAGTATTATTTTGGTGAACAGGAGACACTTTCGGCTATCTTCGACTCTATCTGGACTCTATTGCAATGAGAGGCGTCCTTCGTGGCAGCACCGCCAAGGTTTTTCGGGTGCTCGTACGGTGAGCCCGGGCTATTGCAGATATTGTCATTGTAGTCCCAGTAAATGGATCCTCTCCGTTTTGTTTGCACTTCAATAAAAAACTGTTTTCTTTATTGATTTAGCCAACCACGTCTGGGTGGTCTGAGTGGTCATTGTCACCTCCTTGACATGGTGTACATCGAAATTGGCATGGGAAAGAAAATGGGTTTAAAATATGCGGCCGCATGGTAGGGACGCTAACAACGTGAAGATACTGTAGCGCAAGTCGTCGAACCATTTCCTCCAGACAAGTGTAGAACTTACCCGTGCAGAACGGGCCACAGTATGCGGGTATTCGCACCACAGGTAATTGACAGTTTATATCTACTCAGTAACGGTTATATCATCATCGTCATCATCATCATCATCATCATCATCATCATCATCATCATTAGCCTGACTACGTCCACTGCAGGACAAAGGCCTCTCCCATGTTCCGCCAGTTAACCCGGTCCTGTGCTTGCTGCTGCCGATTTATACCCGCAAACTTCCTAATCTCATCTGCCCACCTAACCTTCTGTCTCCCCCTAACCCGCTTGCCTTCTCTGGGAATCCAGTTAGTTACCCTTAACGACCAGCGGTTATCCTGTCTACGTGCTAAATGCCCGGCCCATGTTTATTTCCTCTTCTTGATTTCAACTATGATATCCTTAACCCCCGTTTGTTCCCTAATCCACTCTGCTCTCTTCTTGTCTCTGAAGGTTACACCTACCACTTTTCTTTCCATTGCTCTCTGCGTCGTCCTCAATTTATGCTGAGCCCTCTTTGTAAGTCTCCAGCTTTCTGCTCTGTAGCTAAGTAACGGCAAGATACAGCTGTTATATACCTTTCTCTTGAGGGATAGTGGCAATCTACCTGTCATAATTTGAGAGTGCTTGCCAAATGTGCTCCACCCCATTTTTATTCTTCTAGTTACTTCAATATCGTGGTTTGGCTCCGCTGTTATTACCGGCCGGTAATAACGGTGATATTAGACATCAGTAAATTTAATGCGTGAACGTTGAGTAATCTCGACACCGGCGATGAATACGAACAGCAATAATTTGGATTCCAGCAGGATTCTAACCAAACCATTCAACGTCGAAGCCCGGTAGTCTACCGCTGAGCCACGGCATACTATCAAACTGTTTTGGAAAAAGATCGTGCGCAAACGTAATTCGCAGTGCTGGCTCCTTAAATTTATAACAAAGCAACAGAAATTACATATTTACTCCTATGATACAGGCATCATGTCGGGTTAAAATAATTTTTTCAGTGTTCGCTTCGCTTTCATAGCAGTATAATAAACGTTGCAATTCTATTCGAAAGGTTCAGAAAGCTATATTCGAGTGTTGCTCGCCCACGAAAGAAGAAGCTAACGAAAGTGACATAGAATATGCAAACAATGTTAACGTAACATTAACATCGCTGTAATAATCATGACGCATGTAGCCAAATATCGGGGATGACGTTCTATTGGTCATAAGCTATTCAGTAAGCGCGAGTACATAATTGAAGTGTCTCGTAAGCCCCCGATGGGCACACAACTAATACATTTAGAAAAAAAAACACGTCAATGCACACCTTAAAACTTGGCAGAAAACAAAAAAAAAATGTAGCATAGACGAATACTTGCTGACTGCATCAAATGAAAACTATTCCCACAAAAAACGAGAGTAGCCGATTATTAGAACTGTATTATTTTTTTATCCTGACAGGCTGTGCTGGTAATACTTCTAGATATGGCGTAATATTGCTTTGTTTCCCTTTTCTGCGAGCCTGTGTGCCTTACGGCTCCATTTGTGCTTGTAAATTTGAAACTGTATATTTTCCCACCTGCATGGTCCTTTGTTACCGCAGTATACTCTAAATAAAAATAAAAAAAATCAGAAGAAAAAGTCTCATGATGCGCCCTTGCACACAAGTACTAATACACGACACGAGCTTCCGCATCAGTACGCCACTATAAGCAAGTTGTCTGATTGAAAAAGGTTCAGCAACGCACTTTTGGAGCAGCTGCAATGTGTACATAAAGGACTGAAAGAGAGTTCTAAGTACACCTAGAATATGGAAACCGATGCAAAGGTCAACACAGATTGAACTGCAATAACTTACACTAACTCCTGCAAAGCGTGAACGCGTGTGCACATGGGCCGCCGGGGTGAGCAGAAGAAAGGGTAGCATTATTGGGTCACTGAAATGCTACTAATAATATAGCGAAAGGCTTTGTAAAAAGCTGCCTCGAAAATGTTGTATTTTTTCTACATATATTGAGATGTGTATTAAAGTATAACCTTTAAGTGAGAAATGTGAACAGGAACGCAACGTAAAACAAACTGAAACGTGTTTCAAACGACGAATATATTCCAAGAGGCTGACTTGGTTACAAGACTGTGGAGGTGTATACGTTCCAAGTGCGTTTAACGAGGTAGATTATACGTATTTTTATATAATATTTCACGAACAGTTTAAGCACTGTACTTTTTTCTATAAAGCTCGTTAATATTTTTCTTTTCACATATTCAACATCAAAACTGTTTTTTTTTAACCACAGTTATTTACCTCTGCATGTTTCTGAAGCCGTTTCTCTCTATATGAACCACAAAAACACACTGAACAAGCTTAAGACCAGAAGGAAGAGTATGAGAAGCAAAGCAAGCTTCACTAAGCCGAGAATCGTCTGTTTTCTAGCGGCACGCAAAGGTATCGCGTCGCAGGAAAGAGAAAAGGGGAAAGGAAAACAAAAGGTGGAGCCAGCTATGGGAGGGAGGCGATCCCGACACAACAACGCTTTTGAGGTTTGAGGTGATGCGCCGAGGGGCAACAAAGTTCTACACACACATAGAAACGGCCGAACTTTCGGAGGAGTTCGCTGCGCTTCTCAGATTCAGCGTTTAGCCCGTACGAAAACGCCGGCCAGCGCAAGAGTGCAACAGCGACACTTTCTTGTCGCTTCTGCTGCTTATCACATCTATATGCAGCTGGTCCCCGCGAGAGGCGACGGCCACCGATGAGAAGGCTTTACGTGGTCTTTGTTTCTTTGTTCTTCTCCTTCCATTATTTTTATTTATCAATTTATTTATTTATTCATTTATTTTCTTCTTTGTGCCCTTGTTTTCCTGCTGCTACTGCCCTTTTTATTTCACTTTGCAAAAGCTAGCAGACTGTCAACACAAGTGGGGTATAGGCAAAAGCTCATTTTGTTCTCCTTCAAATGGCAAAAGACAAATTAAAAAAAAGAAGAAAGAAGTGTCATGATTGTTACGAGTGTACCGAAAGGGCGAAAACGTGAGCGCGCAATAGAAACGTAAACGAAAAGGAGAAAGAAGGTTCGCAGAGCCGTGCGCAAAAAAAAAATGTTTGAAGTGATGATCAATTCAAATACATGTACCTCTGTTTAAATACTTCGTTACTCGTTATGAAAGCTTTTCTCAAAACACAACAATATAAAGAACGTGAGCAAAGAATACTAAAAAAAGCTCTTTCGTCTTCTTTTCTCACGTCGATGTTTTTTGTTCGTGCGCTGAGCAACGTTTCATAATGTATACATTACATATACATTACATATCGGTTCTAATATCCGGCTGGGTGGATGTTGCTGAACAGTGAACACGTTCATCAAAGCTAGTTTGTAATAGTGTAAACTTGCGAATTGCTACAGTGGAATTGCCAGAGTGCTAGAGTGTATCGTGACCTCGACTTCCGGTAGTAGCTCGTGTAATGTGACTATGTGTGACGATGTATGTACCGGCGAAGCTGAATCATATAGTGTCTTTTTGAGCATGTGTTGAAAGACTTCCGCGTATCTTAATCGGTACGTTGTGGGGCTGTGTGCAGATTTAGGCTGATAGAGCGATGGTGTGGCAAGAACAAGAATATGTCACCTGAAAGTTGCAAGCTAGAATATCGTATGAGAGGTAAGCGTACCAGTCCTGAATGCGTTGTTTTAAAGGGCCGCAAAACAATCTCTGAAAATACGAAAAACGAGCGCGCTTTCTTTCGCGGTGTTTCTCGTCTCTGCGGCACAATATTTACACCAGCAGTTTGTTTACGGGACTCCACAATAAAATAAGCTCTCGATTGTTTGATATACGAGGATACCTGTTGCGTTTTGTCTGATACCCTGTTTTTCAATGGAGAAGCATGCACATACTTCATTATTCTGCATGACCACCTCACGCGAATAATTGATTTCAATTCAGGTTTTGTTTTTGCGTTTGTGACTGCACCAGCAGAAACTGCAGCGTGTAGTCAAAAAGCTCGAAGTCCTGACTGGCCCAATTCGTAGAGTTGACATCACACGGCTTTTATAAAATATTATCGGCGAGTAGTAGATTACGCTTGTGCAAAAGGTGATGAATGCAAGGGAACTACTGCTTCGTGTTCAAACTTTGTGATGCTTAGGAGTTCTTTAAAGTACGCTACATCAGCGCTGGCTCATACTTCTCACGACGCGTTGTCAAATTTGTCTATGTCAGCTAAAGTAATGGGCCAGCAGTTTTAGTTATGTCTACTGCTTCTGAATACTACTCAGCTGTTAGCGCACGAGTCGTTTACTCGCGGATCGCTAGTGGAAGCTTAACTTGGCCCGCGGCAGCTGCGTAGTGAGAATGTTATGAAAAAAATTATTTTTGCACCGTCAGTGCGATGAGACGACTGAATTTTGCGAGCGTGTGCAGAATATTGAAGTTAGCTGGAGTAGAAGCGTTCGGAAATGCTATAGAGGGGAACTGACAAACTTCTCCCAAAACAACGTCATTCGAAGAGATTATAATTTGGAGGAAAAAAAAGGTACAATTTAAGGCATATTGAGCAGGAAAACTTCAAACACTGGATTAGTAGAACTTTAGTGATAACTACAATATAACATTTTGATCGTTAGAGCAGGCACTATGAAATCCTCAGGGCTTATAACTGCTTCTATAAAACAAGTGTGACATAACTTAACTTTCAGTCTGAATGAGCTGTACTGTGCAGCTTATGCATGCTGTAAAATTGTGCTGTATACTTCATTACAACTTCCCAAAACGTCCATGAGTTTTTTTTAAGAGTACCTCACTAAATAAACAGAATTTTTGCACAATTTCCGGGAATAACTCTACGTTTTACAATATAACAGTTGTAGAGTTTTTGAGGTTAGCATAAGCTCGTGTGCAAGACATAGAATAGCATTCAAATATGTCACTTAGTCGGATTGGTGGGACCTCGCATAACACGCATTCGAATGAAATAATATAGTTAACGATTGTGTTCTCTATAAAACTGCATGTTGAAACAGCCAACGCTAAATTAGTATGTTCGCTGTGAGAACCACCTAAACAAGGCTACCAGCGATAAGTTATTTATTCTAATTGAAGATTTTTTAAAAGTGCCATAATATTTGCCGTATACAGTAAAATTAGGGCCGTGGTTGCTTTTTTTATTATTTTATTATAACTGCGTTTTATGTGTAGAGCAACTTGTGTTTAAACTTTTCATACTTTTCAGCGCACCGAAACGGCTGCAAGCAATGCTGCATTATGCAATTATGCTTAAACGTTCGATCATAATGTAACTTTCTACACGTTTTCTGCTCTCGTTGTTTCTGGAACACTTTGGTTGAACATATTACCACCGAGTGCACGTTAGCTTGGAACTGAGATGCGATAAACAGAACAGGTGTTGAGAAGCACGCAAGTCCTACGTCTTCGTACTGCGTTTACTCACCAAACATCATTTGTCTAATTTCAAACATGGATAACCAGAGCGTGGATTGTTTGCGAAGGGATCATTTGTGAAGTTTCAATTCACACCTATCTTCATTAACATTACTTGCAGTGATAATGATACTTAATTAGTTTCTGCACTACTAAATTTCTGCTTATTCTTCATAACTATCATAACCCTTTATACTTATTTCATATGACGCGTTCTGTATGTTCTGATCTGTTTTCATTGGCCTGTTGTAGAGACCTCAAGGTTTTTGCATTCAGTTGCTATATCTATAATAATTTGCTCAGTAAAAAAATGCTACTCTACAACAATAAGTACGAAGTAAAAAAAAGTCAGAACGAACTCAGTCAATGAAACTGCCATCTATTGCACACTTTATTAGCAAAAGTTCACTCCGCAGTAGTAAAAACTAAAATTTTGGCAGATTTCGCATACCTTGGGAATCGACGTTATGCGAAGCATGCGGCGGGAAGGTGGCCGTGTTGTAATTTTGCATTGAATGACACGTTACGAAATGATGTCAAATATGTGTACAAAGGTTGCGCGCTCAGGCATATATTGTACAGTCACAGATATTTACATAACTAGTTCTTAGCACTTGCGCAACGCTGCCAACAAGAACATGAGTATTAGCAACACCAAAAGCGATAAGCTGACATGAAACGCTAGTGCTCGTGAGGGGGGCAGCCTTGAACCCTGCTACATAAACGAACTTCAGAGGATGGTCACTTACGTGGGGGTGCTCTCGTGATGAACGCCTTAGCCTGCGGTGAACAAAAATTAGTAATGATGACTAAGATGGTTTGACGAATTCAAATTGTTGGTCATGACATGAATGATATCACAATCCCGTCTTGTACTTCGTCAAACACTTTCCGCCAAACAGTGGCAGACAACCGTTGGCAGGTATGTGCCATTGGTATGCGGGTATGTGCCAGTTGTGACTGACACTTCATGTCTACCCAAGAACGGCGAGGACTAACAAGGGTAATTTTAACGCATGAGCGCCGAGAAAAAGCTGATATCGGCAGCGTTGGCCGGACGAATGCAAATAATAAACGTCGGGGTCCCAGCAGGAACCAAACCCTAGCATTCTACGTTGCATCCAAGAATCCTACCACAGAGTCACGCAAGGTCTCCGAACTTCTTTTTAAATAGACCCCAACGTTCATGAAGCGTGAGGTCTGGTTGTTGTACTGGCTATCCAATTCGCTAAACATTATATATATGTACTTCTACGATACAGCGGTCATGTTGGGTCAATGCCAATTGTAGCTAGGTGCCTTCCGCTGAAGTTCATTCATGTGACAGTGTTCAGGGCTACCATTATCGCGAGACCAGCGCGAGCACCAGCGCTTCATATCAGCTTACCCCTTCTGGTGTTTCTGATATCTATGTTTCTGTTTGCATCGTTATGCAACTGTAAATAATTGACAATATACAACACATGCGGCTGTTCAATGAATGTTCCTGCGCGCACGTATCTTTAATGCCACTTTTTAATGCTTTTCGCAATGAAATATTTATCACGCAGTCGCCTTCCATCCGCATGTTTCGTATACCATGTATTGCCAAAGTACACGGAATATGCCAAATTTTCGTCTCAGTATCTCCAGCATATGCATATTTTACGCATACAGGAAAAACGTGACCAATATTTTCATTTTCATCACTACAGTAGGATTTAGGTCAGCTAGATCAGTGTATGTTACTTTGTATATTTTTTTGCATTATGGACAACCCAAGTTGACGTTCATTATGACGTGTTCGGCAAGGAACCTTATGTCGGTATGTGCTTGCGTTCGGTAAGTGGTTTGTGGTATTTGCACATGTCTGTGATGACTCAACAGTGGGCAGAATGGCGTGATGAGGACAAATTACAGGTCCTCGATAGGCGTCCGCCAATTACTGTCAATTGCTAGCGGGTGCTGCAAGCCCGGCTTACACTTCTTTCGCTGCTGTGCCAACAGAGAGTGAGGCCAGCGGAGACAAACAGGCCTGGAGGGGGTGAGGGGTTTGGTGCATCAGGTGTGTGGAACGTGAAAGTGTCGAGGAGAATGGCTTTGTTTTTCCCGAAGAAGAAACGAAAGTGAGTGGAGACGTGATTAAGCGCTTCCTTCAGGAGACATCACCGCGTTAGCTGAAATAATTGAGGGCGCTGTCGACACGCGGCTGACCCTATCCGAAATAGGTATAGGATCGATGAAGTAAGAGACTAAGAAGTCGATAAATTTGAAGCTGCGAATTGTTCTTACTTGACCGTATACAGCGTTCGTAACTATCGTCTACAATTATTCTTTTTATATTGTATTACAAAAGAACAAACGAATGACACTCAAGACAGATTTAAGCATTAAAATTCTTGCCTAATTATAGTGCGTTGACCTCATTAAATAAAGTTCGTACCCATTTATTATGAATGCCGCAATTTCAGAGCACTTGTCTGTTACTTTTCTTCGCCTGCTTCCTGCCAGAGGATTGCTGCAAGAAAAACACGGTCTTTAGAGCAAGAAATTACAGATTACCATCGTATAAGAATGGCTGCATGCATGCAGACTTATCAGTTTCGCTTGGCACATATAAAATGTGGGAATCTTTACGAACGATAAAGAACACTACCGAGACGCGTAAAAAATACGTAAGTTGGCGTGAGATAACAGCAGCCCAAAGAAAGAAAGATATTCAAAAGTGACGTCGTTACAAAAATAAAACAAAAAAAGCGTACGGCTTCATTTCGAGGCTGACCGATGTGCAAGAAATATTTCTCACTATGGATATGTGCGCTGCTTTAGCTGGTGCAAATTTGGCGTTGATAGGATCAAATGACTACTCTGACCCAAATAGCTTGTGTGTTGGTTGCGTGAGTATATGAATTAGACAGCATCAGAACAACACATGCAAAATGGCGCTAGGCTCAAAGTGCTGAGTGTAGATGTGAGTGTAGCACTGAAAGTGGCGACTTAAGCATTCTAAAGGAAAAAAAAAAACAGAATGCACAGAGATTCGGTGGGCACCAACACAGTTAATTCATGCAGTGCAACAAAGGGGAGAACGACCACACGTTCCAGTAGCCTTAGATGAGCAGATCGTGTTTTGTGGACAGAACACTTGTAAATAAAGGAGCTACAGTGTCTAGGCATTCGTTCACAAAGTGCGATGTTGGTAACAAAAGGCGCTGTAAAGGAGGCGAGTTCTCAGAGTCTGAAGGCATGCGTAGCACATCCACGCGCCTTCTACAGCATATACGAAATAAAGCTTGCTAGGGTAGTTAGCGGCTCTTGGCGTCCCTCGTCTGCAAGAACGCTATCCAGGTCAAAGCAATTTAGAAAACCGTTCTTTGTACGTCGATCAAAAAAAAAAAAAACGCCAGGCCTGCGCTGTAGGCGCAGCACAGTCACAGCGAAAGCTAGTATAGGGACCTTTCAGAGCCTATTCAAAACACTGATTGGGTAACTACTGCAAGCACACTTGCTTGGTACCCTCTAGGGTATTAATCATAAACGTTTGGGTAGTAGGCTGGCATTCGGTATGCTATTTTTATCATTCTTCTGAGAAGCGTGGTCTCCGCAACACAATTGCAAGGAATTTCGTGCCAATTGTCTATGCAGTGGCTGACGACAACGAGGAATTATGGGTGAAGTGGGTATGCACCACCGTTAATATGGGAACAAGAACAAGGTTTTGTGATGGTTTGGAGCATCGGACGGCCCCCTGGTTACGCTATTCGCATTGTCCGACGACTGGTTGTTTTTTCGCTGTTGTAAAACGCTTTATAGGTCGTATTAACGCGATTGCTTTCCCGGCATCAAGCCTGCCTAAGGCAAGTGTGACAACAAGTCACAAGCACCGGTGTAGCTCAGTGGTAGAATACTGGGCTGGCACCCAGCAGACCTGGGTTGAAGCCCCACTGTGCCATTGGTGCTAGGTCATGCTTGCCTAAGGCAAGTTTGACAACAAGTTACAAGCACGGGCCTAACTCAGTGATAGAATAATAAGCTAGCACCGAGCAGACCCGGGTTCAAGCCTCACTGTGCCATTGTTGCAAGGTTTCTTTTCTAATTTCGTGCGATGTGGTTATGGACACCGGCGGCGGTGGCAGTGGCGGCGGTGGCAGTGGCGGAGGCGGCGGCGGACAACAACTGCGCGTGACCCGTTAAGTGATCTCATAACAGCTTCCGCTGTAAAATATACTATTATAAATAAGTATGTGCCTCAGAAGTTGGGCAAACCACACTACTCAAAACTGGTTCGGTAAAAATAAAAGATAAAACAGATGACCCTGGAAACGTGCCACAGCAGTTTGGTGAATCGAAATGCTCGCCGCATGTCCACAAAAATTGAAGAAGGCTGCAGCCCAAATATAAATAATGCATGCGTGATTGTTGAAGAGGGGAAAGGGGCACCTAA
The DNA here is from genome assembly GCF_013339725.1 of Rhipicephalus microplus. Taxonomy (NCBI): domain Eukaryota; kingdom Metazoa; phylum Arthropoda; class Arachnida; order Ixodida; family Ixodidae; genus Rhipicephalus; species Rhipicephalus microplus. The sequence goes on from NC_051170.1 coordinate 42,711,950, forward strand.
TTTTTGTATGCCCATATGCGACCTGGTAAAGTGCCTCGTAGGGGGTGGTAGAAGGGGGAAAAGAAGAATAACAGAAAATTAAAGAAGGTAGAGCACCCACCACACAGGAGCGAGAGGAAGAGTAGGAAACATGGGGGACATGGTCGAAGGAGTGCAATGACGGGGCACCACTCGGCGAGAGCCACGCTGGTGTCGGCAATCGCGGACGACACAACCGTTCCTCATGGAATCCAGCTAGCTGAATACCATGAATACCTACAACGAGATAATACCGCGTATGAAATAGCGGAACGGTGGCATGCCTATACTTTTCGTAGGCTATGCCTATGACGACGTTCCCGTAGATGAATGAGAGGTGCTAACGCTTGCTCTTAGCACAAGTTTTCCTTCTCTAGAGTTCGGACATCCATGTCACGTCTGTGACTGTCTGTGGTTTAACTTGAACCTATCTGCTCTGAGAATCAGCGCACAAACAACCAATCAATATCTAGCTAAAACCCAGAAAAAACAAGTAGCAACTAAATAGGCCATCGGAATCGTCGTTGTTTTGCTGTTTCAATTGTAGTGCAGCATAGTGAAATCATCGCCAATATTTTTTCAATCCACGTATCACCACAATAACAGCCATCGTGACTGGAAACCTGAAGAGTATGTTACAGGAGCCAGGGTCATTACCTGTGAAAGTATGTTTTATCGCTTCCTTTGCATAGAACTATTTTGTTGCATTATTTGAAAAAAATCATTGACAAGTATTCATTGACGCCACCACGTTCGTGCCCCGATTCGGGCGTCATCTACACTAGCGGCGGCTAGGATGTCTCTCATGGACAGCCTTGTGGTTTAAACTTCGCAGGACCGTTTAATAATGTTCTTGTCTGACAAGTATAATTTTTAACACGAGCATTTTACTTATAATCACCAATGTTCATTGGCAACGTTTGTGGAATTGCTTTTCATAAGACAAAATATTACTCTTGGAAGATGGAGCAACCGGCTTCCAAAAAAAAAAATTCCAAATATGACTTTTATGAATCTTCCATATGTTATGCTTGAAGAGTATCTGTTGTGACCCTAATATACCTGCAGTAGCACATACATTTTAGATTACTGGCCTCTACAAATAAATAAATAAATAAAAATATATTTATGTCATTTTTCGTAGTAGTGCTGGCAATTTCTGTAAGAACTCTCAATCAGGATCGGTCGGCAAAAACAGAAACTTTGAAGGCTTCAAAACCCTCGCCACCTCAATAATATACTATTTATATACAAATATAGTCGCCCAGTGATTAGGGTCTTGAAAGAAAAAGATGATATGGAGAAGAAGCAGGGCCTTTACAACAACCGTGACAACCTTTGTCCTCTATAATCACATATGTCGTCGTTCGTTGTTAGGCTCCATGGTTTGGCACCCACCTCGGTACACTGACATATCCAGCATCCTCGTATTCTCGTTTTATTGGTCGCAGCACCGATTTCTCCAACGTATTGACAGCACCCGTCCGATACCATCCCCAAAATAGGTGTGGGGCAGTAACCACGAAAAGCCTGATTTATCTGAGGTGCGCCGCTCTCTTTCCGGTTTCCGATTCGCTCATAAACTTGGTTTTATCTTTTACTCCCGCACATACGTCTTCTGGTTCTCAGGAAAGCTTGGTCGATATGAATTATCATGACGCACGGATGTTAAAATAATCGCATTCAATGATCAAGTATGAATTCATAGCAAGATCATTCAGCCTAGTACTTGATCTGAAGATACCCTCTGTTTTCCGAATCCGAATTTCCTAGCTTCTTAGCTCCAATTTTACAACGTATTGCCATTTCTTTGCATGTTCCTAATTAGAAAGAAAAAAATGCCGGAAATTCACACAAAGTCGTGCAATGCCTGGCGCAGCGAAGCACAGGTCCATCATCGCTCACTGGGGATCCTATATCTCTCTTTATTTACATTTATACCATATAGAGATGGGCGGTCTTCTTTTTTACCGTTTAGTTTTCTTCTAACCCCTTCTCCTTCCCTCTCTTTGAAGAGTGAAGCACTTAGGGGGCCAGCATTTTGATGCTGTCGTATGGCGACGTAGCTTGTCGAAGAGCAGAGAAAACTGCATATACCGTAGCGAATTAAGCACTAGGTCTCGGCAAAGAGCAGTCTTCTTACCCTTGTTCTTCGAGTGCCTTGCTAATGTTACAAAGAAATATAAATCAAGGCAAGAAAACTCAGAACAAACTAAATGTAGGAAAAAGCGGAAGAGAGAAAGGACGAACCGAAGAGAAACAAGGATGGTTCATGAGCTCCGGACTTCCTTCATCCTAGGCACCACATAGTGCAGGCTGCCTTAATTTTTCTTTCCTTTGTTTTAGATACGGAAGCATCTTATACTCGCGCCTTGTAGTGCGCCGTCCGCGCCGTCCGCACCGCTTCTCGAACATTCGACAGCTGACGCGCGCGCATGCGCCGTCGCGCCGTCGCCCACCATCTGTGCCGCGCGCGCTTCTCCTTCGAGAACATTCGACAGCTGACAGCGCATGCGCCGTCGCGCCGTCGCCATCTGTGCCGCGCGCGCGCTTCTCCTTCGAGAACATTCGACAGCTGACAGCGCATGCGCCGTCGCGCTGTATATATACTCAAGGTCGGCGCTCGCTCGCTCAGTTGCCGCTCGTCGGTTGGTTTGTACGGCGCGTCGACGTCCGAAGTCGCCGTGAAATGAATGCCAACGAATCCACAAACACAATGATCGACGTCCCTTCGACCAGCGCCGCCCTTTCGCATACGTGTGTACGTGTTCACTCATTTAACACCCCCTCCTACAACCACGTTAACCAATTTAGCCATCGACCCAAGTAAGTCGCACTTCAACACCCCGTTAACCAATTATATGCTCCGCATCCTCCTCAGTGTTCCCCCGAGGGAAGCTGCGGGCAATTTTTTGTCTTGTCTCTATGTGTTCTTTCTTCTTCCCTTCTTTCTCTCTTTCTTTTTCTTTTTTGTTTGTCCTCGCTCTTTCTCTTTTTCTCGCTTGCTTCTTTTTCTTACTATTTCTTTCTATCTCTCTGTTTCTTTGGTTATTTTGCTTTGATTTTCTTTCTCTCTTTCTATTTTGTCATTTCTTCGCTTTCATTTATCCCTTACTCATTTTTTTAGTTCCATTCCTCAATATTTCCCCTCCATCTCACGCTCACATCTCTCTTCATCCTCGCGCACATTTTATACCACGTTGCTACAGGATACTATACAAGGCTATGCCCTATTCTGTCAGGATGTATCGATAGCCGAGTGGGGAAAGTCCTCCATCATAGGGCGGTGGAAATCGAACACTGGTTCGATTTCTACCTCCCTATGATGGAGGACCTTTTCCACTCGGCTATCGATACACGCTGACAGAATAAAGCATCATAGGGCGGTGGAAATCAAACTCTGGTTCGATTTCCACCGACCCATGAAGAACTATTTGCGAAATGTTTTTATTTTATTCTTGACTTCCTTCTGCCTCTCTCTTTCTCACTTCCTCTTCTTCTCACTCTTGCATCCCTAGCTCGCTCGCTTTGTGCTTCCGGCTTACTATACGTTTGAAAAATCGGCACAGACGCTTTGGGAGTGAAGCGGAACAAGAGGAAGAGCAGGCACACAATGAAGAGAGCGTGTGCTGGCTCATGATTGTCGTTGCTTTAAACTGTCACGATATATATATATATATATATATATATATATATATATATATATATATATATATATATATATATATATATATATTACGTCCAGCTAGAAAATCTTTCTTGTTGAAAAAATTTGGTATTTCGCTTTATTCAACTCCTCTTTCTGTCACCAAATGATATTTCATTGAGACGGAAAAAAGTAATTCATTTGGACAAGTTTAGCTCAAGCGTAGCAAAGCAGAAATATTTTGCCGCAATCAATTTCGTTTACATTAGGTCCGCAGTAAAACAACTTGTTGCACTGCTCACGCTACATTAACGTGCAGCTAGATTTCTCATGCGATAAATAATTGCGGAAAGCATAAATACGATAGCATGGGCACGCCATACTAATGTGTTAGTAGATTACTAAAAGATATTTTTGCTTCGTATTCCTCACTCACATAATGTGTTGGTAGAATACTAAAAGATATTTTGCTTCGTATTCTTCACTCACATCAATGGCGGTCACCCTAAAAGACCCCAGAACAACCTTCTATATATATATTTTTTTTCAAACATGGCAAGGAAACAGGCGCATTTCGTTTATAATGCTGTAGCGATCAAGAATCAGTGCTACAAGCCGTGGGGTGGTCAGAAATTACAAGAAACGATCTCTTCTCTTCTCCGGGCTTCCCGCCCCCTTCAGTGCCATGTGCGACGTCAGCACGTTGTACCTGTGCTGCTGTCTTCAAGCGATGCGGTGATTGGACGAAAAAAAAAAAACGATGACTTCCGGATAGCCTGCAAGGAGATGCCGAACCTGTAGCGGAAGTGCCGTAGGATGATGTTTCACTGAATGGGTCCATCAATTTAGCATTTTTTTTGAAGGCATGCGTGCCACACAGGATCCATGCTGACGCGGTTCGTGGGAGTTTGAACTGACACGGCAACAACAGTGGTTAGCAGAGAAACACCAACTTGATAAAGTCGCGGCACCCGTCTGAAAGTGCGGCTTCAAAGAACACATCAGCGATATCCTTCGCCACGTCAGACTGAGAGAGATACTTGGCGAAGGTGGGAAAGTGCTTTTGAGAGGGGAAACCAGCCGACAAATAAAGCATAGAGAAAGAGATAGAGAGAGTGATCTGCGCGATCGCGCTTCAAATATCAGACGCGTGTAAGTCGGCTGCTATGTCACCATTTCAAAAAAATTCTCACTGATTTTGTGTTTGTTGAAAATTCATGCACACATGCCACACCACAACTCTATTTCGAGCTCTAGTTGGTTTAAGGGTCCTCTAAGGGAAAGGAAAATGAAGCATATACGAAGAAAACAGTGACCACCTCGCAATTCTTATTGGCGCAACAACAAAAACGATTGCGGCATAGGTGCTTGACACTTCATATGTGAGCGCAGTGTTCGAGTGCATCGGTCATCGGTCCATAAAGAAAACTGAGTTGAAACTGCCGGCCACTGATGTCTGATTGATTGATTGATTGATTGATTGATATGTGAGGTTTAACGTACCAAAACCACCATATGATTATGAGAGACGCCATAGTGGAGGGCTCCGGAAATTTCGACCACCTGGGGTTCTTTAACGTGCACCCAAATCTGAGCACACAGGCCTACAACATTTCCGCCTCCAACGGAAATGCAGCCGCCGCAGCCGGGATACGAACCCGCGACCTGCGGGTCAGCAGCCGAGTACCTTAGCCACTAGACCACCGCAGCGGGGGGCCACTGATATCTAGCAGTCATTACACGTTCTAAGATGCCTGGGAGAGAACTCATCGTAGCACTGGTCACAATTGTTTGGGTCATTTAGATAACTGATCACTCCTTTTTATCCAAAAGTGGCAGTGCATATACACTGAGAACATTGTAGATCATCTGCAGTCTTCTATACTATTACTGCTCTTTGCGCATTCAACTTCATTGGTATACAACCACAGGTCATGACAGGTGACAACACATGCAGTTTTAGTTAGATGTGCTAATTAGTTTTTAAGGACATCAATCAGCAGCGTAAATTCAAGCATCAGCTGGAAGAGAGGCAACTACCTAAATACGTATGCGCGTAATGAGACATTTCAAATTTGTTTTTCATGTACCTGATCTTCCAATTTCATATGTCAATAACAGCTCTGAAATCAGCGTGCGACATTTCAGTGTGCTTGGCTCTCTATATAAACATTTTGTGTTGAGTGCCATTTTTGCTGTTTGCGAATAAAAAAAAAGCATATTTAAATAAAAGCTCTAGGTTTATGAAGTCATCCTGATTGCGAAATAGGGCACTTCAGCTTTACGGTGCCTGCGGCACCACAGTTTTACAAATTACTAATGACAGCCTTTCTATGTTTTCTTTCCTTTTTTTTTCTCCTTCCCTCTTCTTAATGAAAAGAAAAGTGCACGTTCTCTTTCTTTGCTGGCACTAGGAGCTGCCTAGTTCATTGATGTGCATGAAATGTTTTCCTGTAACAATATATAACCATATAAGCATTACAACAATTTCCCAAACACTTCACTGGCACTGTATGCTTGGTTGCCACTCAACAGTATATAACAATGTTGCATCACATTTACTGTCATCAAATATTTGCATCACTTTAGTACCCTCGAGATTATAGGAATCTTACGCTTAAGTATCTACTGATGTCAGACACGTTCAATTTTTATTTACTGGATCATTAAGTCGTTGATGCAATTGGCATGTATACATTTTAGTTAAGTCGTTGAATACTACAAAGAAGTGCATGTGATTCGATGATGCAGTTTGTGCGCTCAAGTAGGGCTCCTGAAGAAAGCGTTTTCATAAGAAATTGATATATATATCATGGAAGTCAGGACAGTATCATTATACTAACCAACAGTAAGCCCACTGCGCAGACCAAGCAAGCAGCAATTGGACACCGTCAACAATGCACTTCCGCGTTCTTGATGTCGACTGCTTGCGAGGGACAGGCGGGACTTCGGAGACCATAGTGGCACGGAACAGTGGGGAAGCCGATCAGAATGCGGGCGAGAAGGGACGGAGGGGAGTGGAAAGGAGAAAAAAACGCAAGGAAGGAAAGCTGGACCAGAAAAGAGTGCGGCTCTGCCAGATAAATCGAGCTCTCCGCTACGTTCGCCGTCCACTCATTGCTACAAGAGACCAAAGGGACGAAGAGCCGATAAATAGGCTGAGATTGGCTCAGGAAGCGTGGCTGGTGGTTCCTGGCAGAGAAAGAAGAATGCGCTCAGAGTGGTGGCACGTCTTCCTATCGCAGCTACTGGAAAAGCAAGGACCTACGGATGACAAATGTGACCGCACTGTCTCCAGGCGTGGCGCGTTGCTGTGGAAACAGTTCCTGCCCCAATAACTTCTGCTTTACTGGGGGAGTTTTTGCTTTTTTTGTTTGCTTGTTGTAACTGCGAGAAGAGAAGCGTTGACTGACACCACGAAGTTGTCATGGTTGAAAACACTGCCTTTGCAAAGAGCGCAGTACCAACCTCACGTTTACCGTGGTATTATTTTCCCTGCGTATTGTTGGAAAGATTGCGCCACATCTCATTCTGTCGAAATGAGGAAAGCAGAAACCTTGCTGCGGAGTGCAAATGTGTGTTATACCTTCGTTTGAATGAGGAAGAATAGTTGCTTCAGTAAACAGATGCATCAGCATGCATTTTAACAGAAACCACGTAAAACCAGAGCTATTCTGGCTTTCTATATGTTTTCTGCTTCTGTTGGGACTTAGTGTGCTTTTTTGGTATAATCGTCTAGTTTTACATGAACGTGGCTGAGCAGAGGCACGGGAAAATATGGCCTGATAAGTATCTCAATCATTACTCAGAGATGTAAAGCAAGGTCATGTCGAAGATACGCAGCTCATACAGGTTAGTGACGATTTGTCGTGCTTCAAAGCCAGCTAATCCGCATGGCTTTCGGCAGGAAGCCTAAATAATTATCTTTAAAATATTCAAGAGTCAACCGATACTTTACAACTCTAATAGAAAAGTGCCGGGGAGACAAAAAAATAAAGAAAAGGCCAGACAGCAAGCCACAATTTCTGCACTCTCTGGTTCGAGGAATTATTTTGTCATTTGAATTCCATGAGAATGATAAAAGAGAAAGATAAACGACTATATTCCTAGGCAACTTACAGTGCTACAGACCAGCTTTCCATTCAGAACATAATAGTGAAACGACAATCGCTGTATTGAATGCTGGTGTTACTACTCCCACTGAATTCGTGCGGAACGAAAGGATGAAGAAAGAGCAGGAAGAGGGCACGTAAGCTTCTTGAAAGAGCACCACTGAATAATTGCTCAAGGCACCCAAAAAAAACACACTAAAAAACATCCTCGTCTTCGTTGGCTTACTGGAACACTAAATAAGTGAAATCAGCTCACACCTTTTGCTCTTGCTCGGGGCCTCAGGAGCGTCAAGAGGAATTACTAAACGCGAACGCTATAAATAAATAGCGTGGAAACATAATAAACTATTGGGTGTTCTGAATATAGCATTGAAATTTATGACCATCAACAAATCTCTACATTAGAAAAAAGAAGCACAATTATTGCATTTACCTCCCAAGCTTACAATTTGCGCTGTAAGGAAACGGTATCGACAAGGAAACATGGAAGTCACACAGCAGGAAGAGAATTGTTTACATACATACATACATGCATACATACATACATACATACATACATACATACATACATACATACATACATACATACATACATACATACATACATACATACATACATACATACATACATACATACATACATACATACATACATACATACATACATACATACATACATACATACATACATACATACATACATACATACATACATACATACATACATACATACATACATACTTAATTTAGGTGTCTAGAGAGGCATCTCTGAAATGCTAAAATACGATCAGACTGTTCAGTTGAGACGTAATTCTCAGACGCATAGTTGTCATTCAGCAAAATTGAAGCCAGAGGTTTCGAAAACGACGCAGGTGGGACAGCTCGCATGCGAACTTGCACAGAGGGGTGGCTAAGCCCAGGGTGCGTTCTTGAACGAAAATGAGATCTGGGAGGAAAAAAAAAAAGCAGAGACACGGCACACGTGTGGAAAAAAAGGAACACTGGCAAAAGTTGTTCCGAAGCAATAATCGGATTGGAAAGCCGTCGCATCACTGCTCACGTCTGAGTTTAGGAATGCCTTGTGTCAGCCAAACTTGAGTAAGCATTAGTTTTTTTTTTTGCTTTCCCAGCTGAGCTTCGACAGATTTAGTGAAGAGAGCAGAATGTAGGTTGAAGTAAAAGGTGGGACGTGATAACAGGCGCATTGTCAGACTGCAGCGAGAGTTCTCTTCGATATTCGATTTGTGAATATTCAATTCTGTGAAACATACAAATCAGACCAGGAATGGGCAAAATGTCTTAGAGATTTTAATTCAAAGCAAACGTTCGAATGCAAGCCTGTAAACCTTAAACCAGCCAGCGCGAACCTTCAGAGAGTGGGGACACCTGCATGTATGTGACAATACAAATTTTCTTCTGCGTGTTAAGGTTTTACACGAATGCATCAGGCTCATGATTACCACAAGTAGATCCAACAGCATTTTACTGCCCCCCCCCCCCTAACCCATTTGTAAGAGTCGTGAAGGATCATGGTTGAAGTATTCTGATAGGGCGATGCTAACACAATATTTACCACATGCTGCAACAGTAAACGTAGCTATTGATAAAGGACTAAGGAATAGGTTGCCTTAGGTGCGCGTCAAAGGCCACAAAAACATTATCAGTTGCGAAACCATGTTACCTATGGCAACGATTGATTGATATGTGGGGTTTAACGTCCCAAAACCACAGCATGATTATAAGAGACGCCTTAGTGGAGGGCTCCGGAAATTTCGACCACCTGGTCTAAACGTGCACTCAAATCTGAGCACACGGGCCTACAACATTTTCAGCCTCCATCGGCAGCCGTCGCAGCCAGGATTCGATCCCGCGACCTGCGGGTCAGCAGCCGAATACCTTAGCCACAAGACCGCCGTGGTGGGGCGATATGGCAACGATTAAGAGCATCTCCAGAAAAGCTGTTCCTTTTGACACTTTATGAGAAAGACGCAAAGTACGAGAAAAATAACGAAAAAATGTTGGCGTACTGTACATAGCACTAGATGACGCACCTTTTCTGCGTAAATGCATGAGTGTTCGTTTTCCCTGCACAATATTTTTTCACCAACAGTTTTTGAACTCAGCTCATTTGCGAACTCCCGAAGCTATACTTACTTTATATGTTACAGCGTGACCTTTAACTCCTACGTGACTATTTATGTACTAAAATACGAGTAGGTTTAGGATAGTTGATACTACATTGACCAAAGCCTTAGCAGCTCAAAAAATAAACAAAGTTAGGGGACATAAAAAGCATTTCACTGTGCAGCCTTGCTTTATCGTTCTTTTATTTTTTCGTGCTTTGAATAGATATACCAGAAAACAAAACGAAAAAAAACATGGTGAGTACGATAATAACTTCATGGCAATGGTCATTCATCGTTTCCACCGAGTACTATGTGTTCTGTGGTTATGCGTATATAACCACGTTACCACAAAAATATCACCACCAACACAACGTCCTCATCTGTTGCTGTCGAGGAGGCACTTTTAACAATGCAATGAAATTAAAGTTTGTGAAGAATAAAATAACATCTCTGGCTTCACGGGCAAAAAGCAGCACGTGATTATGAGAAACGCCGCACTGGAGGTATCCAAAAATTTGGGCCAGCTGTTCGTTACCCTAAACGACACCCGAAAATATAACGCGCCTCTAGCTTTTCTCCTACATCACATTGCGGGCAGCGCTGACGGCATCGAACCCTCAGCTTACGGGTCAGCTAGCAACCGGGCTCCAAAACCTGTGAACCACTGAGTTGGGCTGACTCCCAATAAACAAGAGCAGCAGTGTCCAATATTCCAGCACACTACATACAGTCCGCCTAAGTGCATTCTAAGCTGCAGCCGTTGGATCCCATCGATATCAAAACAACTTCTTCTAAGTCGCCACGTTGCTATGGTCCAAAAATAGACAAACATACGTATCAATCTAAAGCTACAACAGGCATCACACGTTATCGAAGAAAAAAAAATGAGTGTGACAGCGGTGAACGATGCCTGCGACGTCTGTGAAGTCATGGACGCTGGTAGGAGATGCGATGCGGTCCAATAAAGTGTCCTTCCGTGTACTGTGTCAACAAACGAGGCACGCAGGTCATGTTTTCTTGTGAAAGTCCGTGTCTTCGAGGGCCGTATCAGATGTTTATGCTCGTTCGGTTCGCAGGTGGGCAGGTTTATTTTACTAAACTTTGTGTTATTGGAACCATTTCCGCTTAGAGAACAGCCGGACAGTCCACCAATAAAGAAGACCGCTTCTTCAATTGACAGCTCCTGACAAAATGAATGTAGCAAGTTTCAATGCGGACTATTTTTTATTGTCGAGTGGAATGTTATTGAAGTACGCAGACATTGATTATAAGTAGGCTCTTGCGAACAACACTACTTACACGCTTGCACAAAAGCAATGAGATGAACTGCGTACCTTGACATTTACATCGGAGCACAGTTTACCGTAAAATACATTGCAATGTCCATCCTTTTCCTCATTTGCGTTTTGCGATGATAATATAAGCTGTAGAGGTGCGAAGTCCCAATACCATGATCTGATACGAAAAAAAGCTATTGTGGAGGGCTCCGGAAATTTCAACCGCTTGAGGTTTTATAACGTGTACCTAAATCAAAGCTGATGGGCCCCTAGTATATGGCCTTCATTTTGCCAAGTGCCCCGACCACGGAAGGGATTCGACCCCATGGCCTACGGATCAGTGATCGAGCACAGTAAACACAGCGCGTGTTCTCGCTGTGTGAGAGCTGCAACTTGATAGCGCAACTTTATTTAATTTACTTGTTTCAGCACAACTCTCAATTGTGCTATAGCACTGATAAAGCCACAAAATCAGGACAACATCTGCAAAAATTACAATTAATAAGTTAAACACAACAGAGAAAGATTGAGAGAGATATGAGAATAAGAATAGTCATATCTGTAGTTTTCTTTCTCCAAACAACAGTGTGTCTATGCGGGATGCCATTGCGGACGGACTACGGAAATGTCGAACATTTGGTGTGTGTGTGTGTGTGTGTGTGTTTGCGTGCGTGCGTGCGTGCGCGCGCGTGTGTGTGTGTGTGTTTGTGTGTGTTTTAAAATGAGCTGTCATTGCACAGTACAAAGGCCTTCTACAATTTCGTTTCCACCGAGAGCGGAGAAGCCAGGGAGGTTCACCTGACAGCGCATGTACATGTTCACACACAGCAAAACACGATAGAGAGAGACAATTTAATAAGACGCTAAAAAGTCGGCCTGAGTGAATGCGCTCTTCCCTGCTATTCTACACAGGGAAGAGAACGAGTAGGCATATTGTAAAAATAAAACAAGACATATGGGCAGATGCTTACAAAAGCAAAACATTTGCGCAAAGTACTGTAAGGGCAACGAAAAGTACAAACCGCGATTTACGCCTTTTGAAATACGATACGCTTGCGGACATAAGGGCCGTAAGTATAGTGTCGAAACTCGTGGAGGAATCATGTAGTCATTGGCGGCTTTGCAAGGCAGAAGAAATTAAGAAAATGCGAGTGAGTGAAATTGGTGAAGTGGTATAGTCAGTGTGTAACAGCATTCAGGGCTCGAAAAGAAAGGCATTCAATTCGAAACGGCTGCCCTATGGGTAACTTATGGCTGCTGTTATTACAATGTTCCACGTAGAGCTGTGGTTCTCTTGAATTGTCACAGCCTGCCAATTTCCTTACTGTTCTTTGTACTAGACTTCCGACCATTTTGCCACACGACCTAGACCTAGACTTCACTTTCCAGAGCAGCCGTCTCCACCGCTGTCATGCTTACAGGGAACAATTCGGTGATGCTTAGTGCGCACTGCCTGTACGTCTTCATCTGTCCTTCTCTAAGTCTGCTTAGCGGCACGCTTGTTTTCTGTGTAAAAGAGTGTCTCCGTCCGTGTCTCTTCGTGCCCGTCACAACACGAGCTCCCGAAAAGACAGATAACAGAAAAAGAACATTTTTTTTGTTTGCGCTTCTTGGCCCAGTTCACCAGTCTTTGTCGGATTCGAGAAGAACAAGAAGGAGCCACGTTTGACACTGCCCATAGACGTATGTGCAGAGAGAAAGACGTGCTCCTAGGGCAAGCAACGAACAATAATAAACTTGAGCTGCACTTCACATAAAAAAGAGGTTTCCGACTGTTCGTCGTGGAGAAGACTTATTGTAGTGACGTGCAGTTCGCCAATGACATCGCTGGTTGCCTACTCACCAGGGTATTGTCTTGTTCTTCTTCACCTAATGACTGTGGCGCATACCTATTGTAGGGGATTGCCCAAGAAGGGTTGTGTCTTCCTTTTTGCCCCCTTCTTCATTTTTGACTTTAGGCTCCAGAACATGTGGGCTGAATTGTAAGGCGTTGAGTTCAATAACTCTTATGTGGGAGAGAACAAGGGGACGAGAAAGAGACAGAAAAATATAAAAAAGTTAGAAAGTTAAAGAAAAAACAGAAAAGTGTAGAAAGAAAAAAAAACACTAATATACAAAAACAGTACAGAAAAAAGAATGACCAGAAATCAATAGGGAGAAAGAAAATAGACAATGCGCGAAAAGCAAAAGGCAAATAAAGAAAAAAATAGAAAAGGCGACAACGAAAAGAAATAGAAAGAAAACAAAGAAATAGGAGTAAGCAGCGGGAAAAACTAGAAAAATAGAGATACAACGAGATGAATAAACAAGGAAAGCCGCTAAGCTACGCACTACTTTCAGGTTTGACACACTGGTGCGAAGCTGCCTGAATATAATTTATTTAGTTTGTCAAGCGTTGTTTTGTACGTGCCCTGTCTTGTGTGCATGAGTACATGGTTTCAAAATTTGCCGCATATATTGCAAGCTTCATCTGAACACCTCCAATAGACAGAAAAGAACTACTATCTCTCTCTCAAACGCGTCCTGGCAGCTGTTTGAATGAAATATTCTCTACGCCGTGTTCAGGCGAACCGCTGTCCATATTATCCCGTGTCATATTCTAAGTGATTGAAACATTTAGCCCGCTTGCTTATCGTACTTCACGCCTACTCTTCAAACATCCTTTAATACGATAAGAATATCGTTATATGGTAATTCAATATGCTATCTCGTATAAATAAAAGCGTCACAGCATATCCAAGGAGTGAATGATGGTGAGTGGGGCGAAGCATCCAGTCCGTCCATGCGTTAATCCGTCCGTCCGTCCGTCCGTCCGTCCGTCCGTCCGTCCGTCTGTCTGTCTGTCTGTCTGTCTGTCTGTCTGTCTGTCTGTCTGTCTGTCTGTCTGTCTGTCTGTCTGTCTGTCTGTCTGTCTGTCTGTCTGTCTGTCTGTCTGTGAACTAAGGCGGTTGATGTGGACATGCTGAGCTGGCTACGCTGGAGGGATGGACTGCCCTATAGAGCGTAAAGAGCTTCGCGCCTAAAAATGTAGGGCAGCGCCGCACTGGTGGTTCGAAGACTGAGGTAGAAGTGAAGTTGGTGTTCTGCCTCTTCTTCTCACCATCCCCTGTCTATTTCTTTCTCTCTTGCCCTCTTGATTTCTTTCTCATTGTCGGTATTTCGATCTTTCCTAACTTTTTTGTCATTATATCTCTCTACTCTATCAATTCTCTATCTGTAAATACTTAATTTTCTCGCTTTCCTTTCATGCGTTTCTTTGTTTATTTATTCTGTCTGTTTCTCTCTCTTCCTCTCTATATGAACATCGCCATACGCGTTTATTATTCACACTTATGTTTTATTCGGTTTTCGTTTCGTCCACAAAGCCTGTCTGGAATGCTCAGCGCAAACTTCGCCTCACTGTTCTACATCGTTCGCACGATTATTGTAGATCGTTCTGTTCAGATTGCGCGCAAGACGCAAACACTTGGGAATATTCCATAGCTTGCGCAAAGACCAGTGATAAGGCTGGGATATCCGACGGCACATATATAAATACCGACACGCTTCGCCACTTGTCCGTTGATCGACGGCCGACGCTCTGTTTACTGCAATCTGTGCGATTGTACATCGCTGTAATCTGACTTTCTGTTTACCGGGCACAGTTGTGGCCTAATAAAGACTTGCATTTTGGACAAGTCATTTTTGCCTACGTCGACGTCACCAGCCTGTGACAATAAGGTATGTTTTTTATGTTTTACTTTTTACTGTTTCTTTTCACTTCTTCTGTCTGTACGTATCCCCCCTCTTCCTCACTTTTCTTTCCCACCCCCTTGCTATGCTGTACTATTTGTCTACTACGTACTAAACGTGTGCTATAAATATATGCTAGCCGCTCATTTTCGAATGATGTGTGTGCTGTTTCGAGTTATTTCTCCCTTTCTCTACCTCTCTTTCTTCCTCTCTCTTTCCCTTTTTTTCTTTCTTCCTCTCTCTCTCTCTCTATGTGCTTGTCGTCTTTCTCATCAGATTCATTATATACTACGCCAGTTCAATTGGCGCTTGTGTTTCGGAAGCTATGTGAACCATGAATACGACAACGGTGATGAAAAAAGTTTGTGCCTGTGCAATGATGTTCTTCTGGTGGCATCGCACAGATCACGGTTAGCTGCGAAGGCTTCGCTATCAATATAACTCTGGTAGAACATTTTACATACGCGAGCCTCTAATATCAGCATCTTTAGCTTTTGTATGACAGCATAAAAGTATTTCTTTTTTTTATTCTTCTAAAGAGAAATTCCCAGAACTATGAAGAAAAGGCTGTGCTGTTGTTTTTCCAAAACGCGGCCGTACACGATATATCACCCCTTTAAAATTTACCTATAAATCTTATACCTTCTAAAGAAGCATAAACAATAGGAGCACAGGGCTTGCGCGACACTAGAGAATATGGAAGCTCGAAATACACCACGTGGAACCAGCATCTCTTCACCTTTACAAAATAAGCCACCCACCGCGCCTACACAGGCCACACATATTTTCCGAGACAGCAACGAAAACTAACGAAAGATTGCTGACCTACTCACTGCAGGATTTCAATTTGTCTTTATTTCTGGGGTGCAGAGATGACACGCCTATTTTTTATTTTGATGTCAACGTTTGCTCTTAGAACGCAAGCTCAGGACTTTATGCTGCAACCTACAAAAACACTGCAAAGCATTACCGTCGCATTCATAAAAAAATATTCAGAACGCCGCAAGATACTACCAACCTTAAAAGGGAAACCTTCAAATAGCTATATTAGAATTGCTTAAGGTCATACAGCAGAACACGTCAACGATATTCATCATTATCTCTAATAGCATTGTCATTTAGCTGTTTTATAATTTTCAATGAGCTTGGTAATTAATACAAATAAAACGCTGACTCGTGAACAATGAGGCTGAGTGTTTCAGACAGTAATATTTAGAGAATATATGAGAAAAGACGAACAAAGGGTGTATTTTCAGATTCAAAGGCACAGAAATGAATAATAACTATTTAATAACATTTCATAGAATACCACTGGAGACACTGGATGGACACAAACTTCTAAGCGGGCCTGTTTCCGCTCATATGACATCGTCGTGTCATGTTACACTATCGAATAAATAATTATCGCGTGTTGCTAGTATTCTGTCCTGTTGTACTCACACGCTTAAAAAAAGATTAATCAATAAAGCTCAAGTATGGATTTTGGCCCCGCCGCGGTGGTCTAGTGACTAAGGTACTTGGCTGCTGGTCCGCAGGTCGCGGGATCGAATCCCGGCTTCGGCGGCTGCATTTCCGATGGAGGCGGACATGTTGTGGGCCCGTGTGCTCAGCTTTGGGTGCACGTTAAAGAACCCCAGGTGGTCGAAATTTACGGAGCTCTCCACTACGGCGTCTCTAATAATCATATGGTGGTTTAGGGACGTTAAACCCCACATATCAATCAATCAACAATCAATCAAGTATAGATTTACAATGTTCTGTTTTCTAACTTGTCTTATACAACACAAGCTAGGCTGACATCAACAATTCACGTACTGAAAAAAACCAGCCCTGCGAGATGTCGGAATGTACCATGTGCACGCAATAGTTTCAGATACGTTGATTGTCCTCCCGTTATAAAAAAAGTAATATGAAATGAGGATTTGTTTTACTTTGACAAATGTACATTCATTTTTCCCAAGAACATGACATGATTGAAATAGTGTAGCAGAGAAGGTTGTCTTGTCGTCGATCAGTTTCTTTGACAGTGCCCTTGCTGAATTCTTGTTAGAATATACAGGTATGCGTCACCTCTACACGGCATTAAACTTTTTTTAGCCTTTTGCAGTTATACTGTAACGTGCTGTTCTTAGTTTGTCTTAACATACTTCTTTCGAGTTGAATTTAGTTCAATGAACTTTATTTGTCCTACAGTTGTTGCTGGCTTGGGGCAATGCTGCCAGAGACACATCGTTCGAAAAACATCTTCCGAGGTCCTCGGCGACGACCCTGGCCTGCTGTATGGCCCACACTTGGTCTTCGAGGGCTTCACAGAGAAGGGCGGCTTGCCATCGCTCAGCAAGGCGCCCTATTCCGGAGGGTCCCTCAGTTGGCGTCGTCCTCTCTGGTTCAAAATGTACCTGTGTCATGTCATCTGTAATCCTAAACATATTGCTGATCTTGTGATGTTACCTCTTTATGTTGCTACCACCTTTATTGTATTCTTTTTTGTTTTCCTCCCACAATAATGCTCATTTGGTGTTGTAGGTATCTGAATAAATAAATAAAAAATAAATAAACACTTCCAACAAATCCTTATTAAAAATTTATCTAACATAAACCCGCATTGCAATGACTCACGCCGTCAAGGCACCGACAGGTGACTTCGGAGCACGAGGTATTCTGGTCAACTCTGAGATTCGCACTACCGTCCCTACTATAAAAATATATATGTGTGAAGAATTACCCTAGCTTTATTAAGCCTACGAAAAATGCGTACATGTGTTCTCACAATTGCCAAAACTTTTTTTTCCCGTTGCTGTACAAACAGTGTCAGAGTAAAGCATTGCTCTTTATGCTGCGTCGTTTGGGTTTATCACGTCTATCTATTATTGTTAAATTTATTATTCGCGTGCGTATATACTCACGTCATTTGTCCTGTGTGTCTATTTGTTCTATTGTTCTATTTTTACAAGGTCCCTCAATTTTTATTCCGTTTTTTTTCCTTCAATACCCATACTTTACCTGTCAAAAGCAAACTTCTGTCATTAACCAGGGCCATCAGGCATCCTCAAGTGGTTTTGTGACCACTTGTCGGCTTAGAGATTCTTCAATCTAGTGCGAAATAAAAACTTGATTGTACTTGATTTCACGTTTTGAAAAGGAATCTGCGTAAGTTGTATTAGCCATGCAGCCGCGACACATTATATGGAATGCTTTGCACGTGTTAAAAAGGGTACATATTGATAAGATGAGTCAAAAATATATATCAAAATATACACTCAAAGCATTATTACATGTACAATGGGGCTTACGCACTTATAGTGCACTCTAAACGTAACACGTGTTTTAGATATAGCGGCAGTCACACATCCAGCTAGATTAGCAGGTCATGTTCGGTTAATGCAAGAGTGAAATCCTCTCTACGCGCCTCCGCTCATGTACCATTTGTAGCAACTCAGACTTCCCTTTCAAGTTCGACCGGCTCATCCCTATAAGGCCGAGACTTATATTGCTATATTGTCTGAAAGTTCTGAAGAACGTGCTTGAGACTAACTGTATACCTTTGATTTCGTCATTCGTGGCGCGACTGCGGCTGTCTTCAGCGCACGCAACCCATGTGGGATTGAGCTATGGCTTCGTTCCTACATCGACAACCTTATTAGACCTAGATGCTTGGGTTTTATGAATGCACATATACAAGCAATAATATGTGTCTCACTCAGGCTTTCCTGCTATTTGCGCAGGCTGTCTCCTACGCTCATTGAAACTAGACATTACTCAGCAGATGAACGGTACGCTCAGTTCAATATTGAGGAGTGCCTGTTTTGCCCCCTAGGCGGCATATGTAGGTTTGCTTGAATGTTCTTTCTTCATATAAGCTTTTCAGATAAGCAGAATATAAGATACACGTGGTTCCTAATTCGTACGAAGAGGTTGCCTGCTTCTTCTGTTTGACCAGTCACTATTGAAAGGAGCCATTGCGCCATCATGGCTTTTGGCTTGCGACGGTGCTTATTGACACAAGATTGGAAAGACAAGACATCTCTTCTGAAAAGCCGAGTGGAATGGTATTGATTTCAGACGGCGATAGGAGGTCAAAGTTTGCCGCCCGTATTATATACCTAATAAACAAAAACGGCCTAACTTGAGTTGAAGCTAAGAAGCAACGCTCCCTTTTACCTTTGCACGACGTAGTCACTAAGATTTCATCTCATTTCTTGTACGCTATTTATTCTTTTCACTTTTCTATCCTTCAAAGAACGTCTAGTTAGCGTTAATTTCTTTGTTTAACGAATGGTTCTGTGGATACTGAACTGCACTCTTGACTTCGGTGCAATTTGGTTCACAGCAATCCTGGCAAGGTAGTTGGTCTTTCAGGAATTCAAATCTGGTTATCAAAGATGTCAAGTAATATTTTGAGGACCTTTTTTTTCTTTTTTACCAATCTACACAATTACGACTTGACGCAAAGCCACTACGCAATCAAAGAAAAGGTTATGTTCACTCAGCTTAATTGCTATACATTTTTTCATATAAGCGCACGTGTACTGTATACAATTTGATGGTAGGCTTTATGTGTAACACTTTTTGTGGAATTTGCGATCCCTACGTATTTCCCCGTCACTGTTGAAAGCGCTAATATGGCAATTTATCTGCTATGAAAGTGCATTTAGCAATTATATATGAAATTACAGAAGAGCGTTCAGACCTTATATGTCTGGAAACGAACATGTTCTTGTCCTAGTTCGTGTGTCTTCGAAGCCATATTTATTAATAAAAGGACGTACAAAGAGACTACGACGACAATTATTGTTTTTGTTGTCTTTAGTCCTGTATCTAATTAGCAACATAGACCACTACCGAGCAGTGCTTTTGTCTGGGCAAATAGTGCGGCATGTGCGAAATAAATCAGCACGAAAGGTGGGATAAAGGAGTACAACAGGGCCAGTGTTTAACTACCAACTGAGTTTTATTTAATGAAAGTTTCATTTTATTGTGTGACGTGTGGCCACTGTCAAGAGGCCGCACGCACAAAAAGCAACTAGTAATAACCATAACCATAAATTTTATTTTTTAACAAAACTAGATCGAAGCATAGTTGGTCATACAAACGTGCGGGTTCATTGCCGAATCAGACTCAACGGCACATTATCGCACTTCAACGCGTTACTGCACACATCCATCTCTCGTTAAAACACGACATGATGATCCCAATCAGCGCCTTTTATAATCGGGAGGAGCGTGCATAATTCTGTGTTTTTAGTGGGCACAGGAGGTGTTTTCAATTGCTGCTTCTTATACATGCTTGAATCGTTAAAATGATTGAACTGCTGGCGCTTCTTGTTGCACTTGATACCTAAGTAAACTAAAATCTATAAGGCGAGACACGAGATTTGAATGTATGAAATGTACCTGCGTAAATCTACCACCTTCATTTATCAGGTCACGAAGACGTAAACTTGATAAAAGCGCAAAAAAAAAACACCAAGAGGAGAGGACAGTAAGCGCTGCACTGTATGGACATAAATACATGACGAGGGGGAAAAACGGAATGGAAGCGTTGCAACTGCAAGAGACGAAACAACATTAAGGCAACCAGGCGAGCAAGCCGACGTGTTTGTCAGCATTAATGATGACGAGGCAGTGATACAAAAAAAAAAAAGAAAACGTCACGGCTGAAAAGTGTACCGTGCTTTTGTGGTTATTCTTGCTAATGACAACTAATGAAGACCTTCTTTCCCGTTTACCTTTTGTCTTTTTTTAGGGGGCAGGGGGGGGGGGGGGTGACGTCCTTTCCTGCTTACTTCCAAAGAGCAAACTTTTGTTGTCTGACAAGAAGCAGCACGTAGGTGGTCTCTTCTGCCACGCTTTCGGAATGATCGACACCGTTTTTGCACCAACCGTGTAATTGTTCGGAAGACCCACTTATTCACTCCTTTTCGCCGAAGAACAAGAATAGCGAGAGCATGGCACGGGATAAAAAGTTCTGCTTATCGGTCACTAAACCATGCGCGTAAGCACGTCAGAAACAGGTTGCAAAGGTGCAACGAAGAAAGCGGTGGTTTAAGCGGCATAGAAGTATTTCTTCTGTTTCATCTAAATAGTGAATTAGCCTTTCCTGTCTGCCCTTTGACGTTGTTTCACTAACATATGTCATTTGATAATTTTTTTCATTAGAGTGTATTATAACCTAATAAAACTCCACAAACTGCTTCGGTTCAAATGTTGTGCCGTATGTAAACATTTAATTGCACTTTGTGATTTTAGCTTCATAGACGTCTTGAAGAGTAGCATACTCTTGAAAATGCTGCCTATACCTTATTCAATGGTCAGCACTGTGAAGTTTTACGCTAACAGACACCATATTACATTATGATCAAACATTGTTGGCAATGGTGTCTCATCATTGTCAACGTTTCCATGTGAAGCTGTGAAATATCACTCGAACGATAAAGCAGAGGTGTTGCTAGTTGGTACAGTATATTCTGTTTTTGCGCAAGTACGCTGTGTCCGCTGGGTCGATCAGTTTGTGCTCGTGTTTATTCGCACTTCACCAAAAAGTAATACTCCTGGCTTCCAGAAAGAGAATGCATTTTCGGTAATAAGAAATGCAAACTGTCCACAGGCGCACGAATTGTTTTTAGAAACCAACTGCAGGTATAACTGATATTTTCTGATTTATACACGCACGTAGCATTTGCCAAACACGGATTGTGGCTATAGTGTAGTACAATTGCCTTTATACATGGACAACATGACGGCTTGTCCTGCCACCACTCAAGCTCCTTGTTATCAAACAAAAGTGCACACCAGGGGCTTAAGCGCAATCATACGTCTGTCTGGATGAGGCTTCCCTGAATGACCTCTCTGCAAATGTAAGCTTGGCCACTTTCAAGTTTGATTAAGGCAGGCCTGCTTCACCTTCCTTCTGCAGCTTATTTCACCAACGCATGCTCCCTGTTTCGCTTTATTCTTTCCACTCACTGCGTTAAGTTGGCTGTAAGCGAAACTTAGGCTAAGCGCACGTTGTTTCATGTCTTGTTAAGCCTAGGAGCGGCATCACCAGTGCAAATAAGTGAGTTCTTTCTCGCGGAAAAATGCAAGCATTTAGATGAGTTATTGTCTTTCGATCAGCTTTCCTGCAATGTACGTGGGCTGAGCAGACGTTGCAGCGTACTTGTCACGTTCTTGGGCCTCCAACCGTGGAATAACGTAGTTTGGGTAACTAGGCTTAGCTTCTGGTAAATCTCCATTCCTTTATTATTATTTTTGCGTTGTGCTGATTCAAGTATTTAATATCGCAGTTTTTTCTTGTTCTAGCCGTATTTCTTTGCGGTGTGTTCACACAATCATTCTACCGACAAATAAGCAGTACCATAGCGTCAGGCCTGCTTCTATTCGCATGATTAGCGAAGCCTCGGATGCAGCATGGATGCGATACACAAATGCTAATGACTTGTTCATTCCATTCGAAGAGGCAACACGGAAATTCCTGTCTCGCATATTTTGGCCAACTAATTTCTTTCTTGCGCTCCACTGCAGGGAGCGATCTTACATTCTGCAGGTGGAGAAATGAATCAGAGCCCACTGGTTTTGCCCTGCGATCTTCCGCACAGAAGGTTGTTAATTAGGCATACATCTAAATACCGTCGCAGTTCATTAACGTAATTGTAGGCTTTTATCCTCGCATCAAAATTGATCGAAAAGTGGCTAATTTTGAAGCGTCGTATCTCATTAAAACCTGTTGAGCCTCATGCGACAACCGATTGTATTAGCTGCCCTCCACGACCTAGCTTCAGCATTAACGCAGAGAGCGCGCGAAGTCATGCTATTTAAAAGGATTTTTTTCCCGTTTCTTCATTTTTACTCGAAAGCATGTGCAATCAATAATAGAGATGAGACCAGTATACAGTCACTCGCGAAGACAATACTACTTGGGTTGTTTGTCAATGAATAACTACCTCGGGAATTGGGCCCACAGTAGTCCGGATACAGCATCCGTACAGTGTATGGGTGCTCAGAAGCATCGCGCGTCTTACTTGCGCCATGTGTAGCATTCATCTATAAAAATGGTTCACATGAATGCACCTTCAGCTTGCCACGTGAACCAATGCAATGAACAGAGTGGTTCATTCTAATTCTACCGGTATACACATATCGTTTGCAATCCTCTTTGTGTGTAACGGTGCTTGTTGACCCCACGCAAGCCGACATTGCTCATTTGCTACCTCCTATCTACCAGGGGTCGAAGACTGCTATAGGATTCGAACAAGTATGTCTAGACATTAGTTCGACAGCTGAGAATTTTACACTAGAATTCCAGAAAGGTCTGCACTGCCTAGCTTTCTATGGCAGCGCAGACCAGAAAGGTCTGCGCTGCCATAGGTCCACTGTCCATAGCAGATTTTTGTCAAGTATTTTAAAACTAAAACATAGCATAAATGCTAAGCGCGTTCAATCAGACATATAGTTTTCGGATCCTTATCCTTATTCGGCGCGTCATGATGTTTTGTTCAACCTGGCAAGCTGGGTAATTACCAATCACTGTTTAATTAGAGTGTCACTTTTCAACTCCTGCAATGATCTTCAATACAAAAGTTGTACCAACTTGTGCAGATATGTAGCATTCTTCATCTATGTGACATATTTGGCAATACGTCAAGCTGCATAACAACGATTGTTCAATTAATTTTCAATTTAGTAACTCTAGCAAGAAGTACTCCATAACAATGTCAACGGTTTTTTTAACGACGTCCTCGTCATTTCCTGTACGCTGAAAAAGGCAGCCTGTCTAATTCATTTGCAGCTTTTTCTTCAGGCAATACTGTATTTGTTAAATATTTGTGTTCCAGAACTCTGATAGGATTATGGAAGAAGCTCTAGTGAATGGCTTCGCAAATTTTCTTCCAGCTCGTATTGTTTAACGTGACCTAAATCTAAGTACATGGACCTCTACCATATCTCCTCGATTCAAATGTGGCCGTCATGGCCAAGATTTGATGTCATTACGTTCGGGTCAGTGGTCAAACACTACAATTAACAGACCTATTCTAGAGACGCCCACCATTGTTTATCTCCAGAGTGCAACTGTCGAATTGACCCGCCCAACAAGCTGCATGTAATTCTATTGGACTTTAAGTCGGCAGTGCAACAACTCTCGAGAGAGAATACCACAGACAAGTTGTGCTAGTCGCTAGCATCACTGAGACTAAAAGGCATCACATAACTTCTCAGTGGATAGCTTCACATGTTGGTGTCAGCGGTAACGAAAGAGCAGATGCCAACAAGGCATTTTCAAAACAGCCGAAAATCGAAACTCTTGTGAACCAACAACTACGAAAACAGACAATTATATGCCATTTCCGCTCTCTATGAAATTCTTCTCATCGGCCTTGTGTCACAAGAGGCCTTAGTCGGGCCGAGTCAACTCTGGTATACAGAATAAGAACAGGATCGGCATATACTCCAGCATGGTTATGTAAAGTCAGGAGCACTCCCTCCCCTGTGTGCACTGAATGCAACGATGTCGTGGATATTCAGCACTATCTTTTGTCGTGCAAGCGTCATTGCTTATGAAAGATATACAATAAATGGCTTTATTAAGAAAGAAAAGTTCTCCCACGGATTCTGTGAACAGATTGTGTTTGTGGCAGGTGTGCGGTTGGTGTGAAAGCAGGTATGTTTTCCCAGAGAGACATGAGGAAGGGATGTATGGTGAGTCGACCTTGATGGAAATAGTCGCTCAGGAGGAGCAATTACTAGCTAAGTCTGCCAGGCTAACCCCGCTTATGGTGACATCATCGCTACCTCCACCATCTAGAATGTAGCATCTGCGTGATGACACTGTCGACAGGCTGAAGCAAGAGGCCCTTGAATAAATTCCTAGCTAACGGTAATATTTCTAATATCGACGTTAAACGTGAGCGTCTTTAAGTCTTCCGTAAACGAAAAGGTTGTGTGTTATAGTGTCTTATTCAGAATAATTCAGATATAAGATTGGCGGCGACGAGTTTCCGTCTACGTCACTCATAATGGTATTTTTTACCTTAAATGACAACTTCTTCCTAAAAAAGCAGATTCTTCGAAGAGCTATTTGCCTGCTATAAATACTGCGGTGAACTTAAACAATTATATACTTTTTACACTGAGCACACGCAGTCCTAATGAACAGGTAGTAGGTTTTAATTTAAGATAGTTTGACAAGTCTAGGTTCACAAAGAGTTCTGTGTACGGCTCCCCATTATATACTTTTCTCTAAGCGTTTTACGCTTAATATTATAATTTGCGAATTTCCTCAAATCTGAGAAAGTTCGATTACAAATGTAGGGAATCTCTCCTAAACATTACTGAAATAAATAAAATAACAGCTATATACCTATCGGAGCGTTATAACAAATTAAATAATTTCATCTAATCTCTGTGAGAATAACTAGCATTCTCTTTCGCTGAGTAGCATGTAATCGTGTGGTCACAGGCCTAAAAGGCATGGCTTTCCTGGAAAATAAGTAAAATGACAAGAGCATATAAACAGGAACTTCATGAGGAACTCACGCCAAGTTTAGTTAGTCTCCCGATAAATCTTAGCAAACGGTTCACTCACTTCGTAACAAACTATTTGTACTGTTATCTGAATTTCAGTATGACAACTGAAAGCTACGGAACTTAGCGACACCCCCAGTAATCAAAATTGCTATGCTGTTACCCACGGAAGCATAAAATGCATTTCATCTAGTATGTAGAATATCTGGGTGGCGTCGTTGGCGAAAATTTCTTGGGAGGCTCAACATTTTAAATAGCCGCTGCTCACTAGAAAATATATAAGCAATACAGTATTTTCTTTTTTGGTGACGTAGCTCAAATGGTTCACCCAGACGAATTTCACGCAAGATAACTTCGCCTACTAGTGATCTTCATTCTGAGAACGCCGACGCTCTGACCATCATCATGTCATGCACTTGTAGCGAACATCTACACTGCTGAAAGGCCTGCTGAAAGGCTTACGACTGTGCCTTCAGTTTCCAGAAAAGTGGCAAAGAGCAGCGTGTTGGTGTGCTTTAGGCGCTTCTGTCTCAAGGTGTGCTCCAATTATTGCCCATTGGTATCATCGTTTCATACGCTAAAGGCCGATGGGAGATAGATTACCAAGTATGCTAACAAACAACCCGGCGTCGCTAGGAAAGCCTGCTCGAAAGGCTGTTCAATACTAACAAGAGCTTCAAATTTACTTGATCTCTTTATATCACTTTATGCGGGTAACAGATAGTATAATTGTGTATGCATTCTCACATTTTAGGGGGCATTTAGAAACGCAGGCTTCCCCAATGACATTTCAGATTACTCGCTACTCGTCAAGTGTATTCGCCCATCCAGTAACGTCGTCAAATATGCAATTTCACAGAGCTTTTCTGCCTAACGCAGGAGCCTCCAACGTTTAGGCCCTTAAAGAACTGCAACATCATTGTTGGTGCACACGACATACGGACAATGCATTTCGATATTAAACCTTGATGAAGCAAACTATGGTTTCGGGGGTTCAGGACGTCCTTACTATTGACAAAGCAATTGAACTTCAAAGCGAGTGCCAGCGTCTCGGCAACGGCGTTCCACCCAAAGTCTGGAGGGGAATGAACAGTTGCGCGTGGGTGCGCTTTCTTCTGGAGCACCAAGACTGGGCTGTTGCCATCCCTGAATCGTGCTTAGCGGGCTCCATATAGGGCTGCAGCTACCGACAACCCCTCCGGTCGAGCAAGCATCAAGGTATACTGCGAAAGGAACCAACTTGGTTTGGCTATAGCAGACAGAAGATTACGGAAGGATAAACCTTTTCAGGGAGGTAAGATGATCAAGTGAGCTATTGAAGCCGTTTTGTGAAAAATGTTTCTGCGCATTTAGCATCAAATCTGATTATTAGCGTATGGGTTTCATTGGTCGAAATAAAATTCGCTTCTGTATCCGACATTACTGCTGCTCGCGTAGAAACTGAAAAGCGACAGAGTGACTGTTTACAAAAAGTTATCCTTGCATGAATGAGAGGTGCCTCTTCGGTCACGAAAGACTGGGAGAGGACGCTGGAGTTTTCTCATCGAATATGAATGAGAATTGCTTAGAATTGCATCTGCATAAAATTCACGCAAAACCTTGCAAACCCCTTGCGTTGTCTGTTTCTTACAACAATGTTTCTTCTTAGGTTATCATTGTATATTTTATAAGTCCTCGTTCACCATAACTTGAGAACTAATGTAACTTCTTTGCTAACGTACTTCTATTTATTGTGGTTGAGGTACCACTGTCAGATGTTATTATCATATGTTTGTCTTATCCACAAAGTGCTCAATTCTTCGGTGTGTCATTGCACAGTTGAATAAGCATAGGTACCTTAATGCAGTTGCAATGCACTCCTGAGTGATATCTGTGATGCGCGGTTCAACAAGTGTATCACCACAGCTAAATTTAAATTGCTATTAGTGTTTCAGCTTATAATCCTCACAACTTCATCGATAAATGAGTCTCGTAAAGCTCAATGCATTTAATAACACCACTCCTAATCAGGACTCGCGTGGCAATCCGACCTTAATTTTCGCCTAGCTT
Source organism: Rhipicephalus microplus (assembly GCF_013339725.1). Lineage (NCBI taxonomy): Eukaryota > Metazoa > Arthropoda > Arachnida > Ixodida > Ixodidae > Rhipicephalus > Rhipicephalus microplus. The sequence continues at coordinate 42,739,431 of NC_051170.1, forward strand.
CCTGTCGATAGGTAGAAATGTATCTAAGACCAGATTAACAAGGTAGTAATAGAGAGGGTTTTCAATGTGCTCATTAGAAGCTTTATTGTGTCTGCCTCTCGAGTACATCAGACTCGCAGTTTCCAGGAGTGTTGTTTGTGCAGGTTCTCACTCTAAGGAAACCGTGTGACAATTCTCATTACCCTAGTGATATTTTTTTTTAAGTTTTGCTGTTTAATAGATTAGTGCTGTGTAAATGATAGAAAAAAAAAACGCCAGGCCTGCGCGGAAAGAGCCGAACAGTCCCAGCGAAAGCTAGATGAGTGGCCTTTCAGAGCCTTTTCAAAACACTCATTCGGTAACTACTGCAAGAACACTTGATTGGTACGCACTAGGTCATTATTAATGAATTTTTGGGGTTGTAGGCCGGCATTATTTATGCTACTTTTCGTCATTTGTCTGAGAAGCATGGTATCCACTAAACACTTGCGAGGAATGTTGCGCTAATTGTCCATGCAATGGCTGACGATGATGAGGAATTGTGCCTGAAGTGGGTATGTGCTGCAGTGAATTGGGGAACAAGAACAAGCTTTTTTAATGGGTTGGAGCGTCGGATGACCCACTCGTTACGCTATTCACATTGTGCGACGACTGGATGTTCTGTCGCTGTTTCAAAACGCTTTGAAAGTCGTATTAACGTGATTGCTTTCCCGACATCAAGCCTGTCGAAGGCAAGCTTGCCAACCCCTCCCAAGCACCATCGTGGCTCAGATAACAGCTTCCACGAAACACTCATCAACAGACAGAGCTCTTACATCACGGTGTCTGCACGATAACACATTACGCCAAACCGAACGCAGACCAAGCAAGAAAATAACGTCCACATTTTGCACAGAACTATCACAAGGCAAAAAAAAAAAAAAACGAATTCTGGTGGAGTATGAGGTAATTTTTTTTAAGTCCTCTATAAAAGTACCAAAAGAAAATGGCATTCTTACAATCAGTGTGAGATGTGTATAAGACTACCGACAGTGTTGAAGATTTATTATCTTGTTTGATGCGTTAAAACACATGAAACTTGTGTGATGTGTGATTGTCAGAATAACTTGGCCTGTAGTAAAGAAGGCAATAAAGAAAAAAAATCGTCGTGGCTCGGCTCAGGGGTAGAATACTGGGCTGGCACCCAGTGTACCCGGATTAGAGCCCCACTGTGTCATTGGTGCTAGTTTTTTTTTGTCTGATTTCAGCGCAATGTGTTTACGGACACCGGCAGCGGCGGCGGACAACTGCGCGTGGCCCGAGTTGTGATCTCATAATAGATTTCGCTGTAATAACGCACTTTCATGTGTCAAGTACGAAACTGTAGGCACTAGAGCGAATTGACTGAATGACACAGGGAATCTGCTTTTACAGGCGAAAGTTGTTGTGAGATCGCAACACGGGTTACGCGCGGTGCCGTAGTTGTCTGCCGCCGCCAGCGGCTGCAGATGTCCATGACCACTGTCGCGCAAAATAAGAAAAAAAAACTAAAGTGAAACACCAAAAACATGTAGGTGACATAGTGGGAATCGAAGCCGGGTTCCCTGCGTGCCAGCCCAGTATTCTACCACTGAGCCACGCCAGCATTTTTCTGCATTAGCGGTGAAATTTCACACACGGGAGGATAAGATAAATATGTTACAACACACAACAAGCATAACACAAAAACTGCTACGGCCGTCAAGCACTGGCATAGCACATGCCGTCTTAAAATTCCTTCATGGTCAATAGGGCTTACACTCTTTATAACCATAAAGGAAGACATTCATTGGTTCTTACTACCTCGATAAACCTTGAGATGCTTTCAAATACAATACGTGCCTTGCCCACTGAGTCTTTTCAAGTACACTAACGCGTATACCAAAGCGTGCACGTTCGTGTACAAGTAAGTTCATGGTATAAATAATTTTACCAGGAATTCCTACAAATTAGATCAAAGCGTTTCACGTATAAGTCATTTCGTTTCTCAAAAGTGTAATACAAATTTTTTAGCATATTCAATACATTGCGCAAGGCTTAACCTGAGATTTGATTGATTGATTGATTTGTGGGGTTTAACGTCCCAAAACCACCATTTGATTATGAGAGACGCCGTAGAGGAGGGCTCCGGAAATTTTGACCACCTGGGGTTCTTTAACGTGCACCCGAATCTGAGTACACGGGCCTACAACATTTCCGCCTCCATCGGAAATGCAGCCGCCGCAGCCGGGAATAGAACCCGCGACCTGCGGGTCAGCAGCCGAGTACCTTAGCCACTAGACCACCGCGGCGGGGCGGCTTAACCTGAGAAGCAGCCTGTCATTGAGTTTACTTCTTATTTTGTGACTGCTGTTTTGACAAATCAGACGGCAGTGCCGAGAATTTTCTCTCTGCGTGATAGGCACACAGAAGTACAGTTGTGTTAGTATAAATATCTGGGCCTGCCACTGTTATCATTTTTCGCATGATTTCAACGCATAATTCGTGTGTAATTTCTGCCTCAGATACGCGTCTCTATTGTCACAAGATACGATTAATTGCTCAAGCTGCATGACCTTGGTTTTTCCACATTGCCGATCTTTCACGCGAACGAAAAAGCGATAAAAAATTGGTTTCACTTTAGAACAAAGCAGTAGATAACGTCTCGGTTACATTTTTGTTTCGGTCTAAACTATCTTTTTTTTTCATTCTCGGTTTTCGTGTTGTTGCTACACGCTGATGTCTGCACAATCTCCAGTTTATTAAGCAACCCTGACCATTTCACCTTCGTCACCCTTTCACCCAGTATCCGAACAAAACGGAACAGTGAATGTCTTGTCATTGCGTTCCTTACGACATCGAGTACAGATCCCGACTCTCTTGCGCAACACAGCCGGCAAGAAAGATGAAGAGCGCGAGCGGCAAAGCTGCACTACCACCCATTGCCCTCTACTGACCCCCCACCTTACGCAGTGCCCCTTGGCGATCTCTTCATGCCATCGATGATGGCCATGGAGTGGGCGGGAACACGGCTGAGTTCAGCGGAGCGGAAAATCTCCGGCCATCACATCATGAGGAATGAGGTGAGCTTGCACCACACTCACAGATAGAGTGGTGACGTGGATGCCTGTTGTGGTATTTTGTTTTTTCTGGCTCTTCATGTGCTACAACCAACGACTCTCCCACTTTTTGTGTGCAATTTTTCTCTCTTACCTTTCGTAGCCGCCTGGATGTTCCTTGATCATTCTTTTGATTTGTGTTTCTTTTCAGACGTTTATTTATGAGATATGTGCCGGCTTATTGGGGTATTGAAGCTTCACTTTATCTACGATAAATAACCTATGAATACTAATATATTTTCTCATATTGCCATTACCTTCCCATACTTTTCGGAGATGCCTACTGAATTTAACTACCGTCATTGTTGTTTCCACATGTACGACTGCATAGTCTCGATTATCAGTCATGGTTGCTGGAATCGATAGAATCAAAACGCACTGGGCGCTTAGGCAGTCAAGCTCAGGCCTGCATTTAAGAACCAAGAGGTGTTCAGCATTCTTCAGGGGTCTCCCATTATCGTGCGCATGTTTATCAATGAGTGGTTTCTGAACGTAACGAAGATGCTTTTTTGCTTTACAATTACCATATTGCTTATCTAATTCAGAAGTAATCTCATTTTATGATTATCACTGAAAACCTAATTTATCACTAAAACAGTTTTTATGACACCAATACTTTTCTATATGTCTTATTCTATTTCTATAGTGTATATAGACATGAAGACAGTGAAAAATTTGTACAACATAGTCACAGACATGACAGTGTCATTTTGACGCTATTATGGTGATATTTCTTCATTTGGTTAATGTGCATATCTAATAGTAGAAAGCGAGCCTGCTTTGGCGTTTATATTGCACTTTGTAGTTGCAAAACATGGCATTTGCAATTTTTTATTAAGTCATCTTTGAAACATGTCGCAAGAGCGCCTATGTTTATTTTTAACTACCTGATATATGTCATACCTATGACGATATTGGTTACGCAAATGATGAGGGCCCCTGGTCACCACAATGCACAGAAAAGCTGTACGTTTAAAGATGAATTCTATTCCTTAACAAAAGGTGTACAATGAGCAATAAATTTTAGGAGGAATCTTTTCGTACGTTATTTTGTCCGTCCGTAGACACCAGAAGAAGGTCTCGCCATTTCATTGAGAAGCCTTGAGCCTGAATTGCTTGCTACAGATCACAAAGCTGGGCGAAAGTCTCTTCATTCGTTTGCAGCCTACTTTAAATGGGCTACTTCGTTGTGTAAAAATGATCGGTGATGCTGCCGTCATAGGAATCAGTCATAACACGGAAGTAAAACATGCCATTATCGAAGTAGTTGAATGTTTACTGTACAATAATTAGGAGAGCTTGAAGAACGTCTTTTGCTGTTTACACATATTAACGTGGATGCAACCACGTTGACACTTGGTGGTACATCTCTCTCCCGATGACAAACGTCCATGCTTTATGATGCAACGGACCTCTGTTGTAGCTGTAGAGGTTACCGGCGAGAACAGATTAAGAGAAAGCAGTAGGACAGTCTGAAGATCGTCAATGATTGTCTGTGGATCATGGGCTATAGTAGCTTACTCGCGAACTGTTATGGAACACCACTTCTAGAATGGAGGCAAGTTCAATGCGCGTCGTGTCCCCCCTGTTAGCCAGCTGTGATTTTTCTCGCAGCGAGCGTAAGCGGCGACCATGGTGCTAGAGCCAGGCTAGGTAAGCACGCATTGCATAGCTTGTAGCACAACCTAAAATAGCTATCTTTTGTCATGAATGAATGTTCTGAGCGAGGCGGACGCTTGGGCTAAGGTCACCACCTGGCGGTTTGCTGAAACGTTGCTAACACGTTAACTCGACAAAAATGCAATTTTTCTGTTTAACACGCGTCAAATGGTATTGATGTATACCATTAGCGCTTTGAAGAAGCTAATCGTGAGGGTCGTGGTTTGAATTCATTACTACCCCGCCGACTAACAGCACTGTGAGAAGGGAGTGCTAGATAGGTGGTGGTGGTAGAAACATTTATTGCCACTGTGTAGCGTGGGGGCCGAGCCCCCTCATGGCACGTGGGTGCACCCTCGCAGTGAGGAGGCACCCTTACAAAGCAAAGGAAAGCCCTTGAAGTGCGATCCTCTTCATGGCGCACGAGATGATCCGGCGCTGATCGAACGCAGAAGTGCTGGTCATGATGGTCTCCCAGTATGACACTGCCACAGCCGGAGGTGGGGGATGTGGGAAGGTGGGACATGTGAGGAGGATGTGGAGGAAGTCTCCTGGTTTGTCGCAAAGTTTGCATGAAGAGGGGAAATGGTCTGGGTAACGGGCGTTTAGTAATACGGGGTATGGAGCAGTTCGAGTTTGTAGGCGTCGCCAATGTGTGGCCTGCGCTATGTTTAGGGATGGGGCTGGGGGTGCGTATATTCTTCGTTGTTCCCGGTAATACGATAGAATATCACGAAAAGAGAGCAAGCGCTCCTCGACCTGTGGAGGGGGCTCCATTTCTCCTGCCCGGAATGTGAGACCTCGGGCTAGAGAATGAGCCTCCTCGTTGCCAAGGAGGCCGGCATGTGCTGGCGTCCAGATCAGGGTTGTGGAGCACTGAGGCTGCCAGAAGCGTAGCAAGCGAGCAGCGCTACATGATATCAGGCCATTGGCGTAGTTAAGAATAGCTGATTTCGAGTCGCTAATGATAGTGGTGGCAGGTGTGGAGATGAGAGCAAGCGCGATGGCTGCCTCTTCTGCCTCTGTGGAGGAATTTGTGACAATTGAGCAAGAAGTTAGGAGATTTGCCTGATTGTCAGCCACCGCAAGGGCCATGCGGGATCTTGACGCATATTCCGCTGCGTCAACGTAGACTACATTCTGGTCCTCGCCATATTGTCTCTGGAGGGCCCGGGCCCTTGCCTTTCTGCGTTTCTCGTCGCGCACAGGATGCATGTTCTTGGGAATGGGCGGTACGTTTAGGTGAGAGCGGAGGTTAGAAGAAAGAGGGACCCTTCCAGGTGATTCTGTTATTGGGGATAAGTCTAATTGGGTCAAAAGAGCGCGGCCACTCACCGAATTAGACAGACGACATATTTGTGCCGTAAAGGTGGCTTCAGCGAGTTCCTCAAATGTATTATGTACACCAAGTTTGAAGAGTCTGTCATTGGATGTGCTTGGGGGAAGGCGTAGAGCTGTTTTTGTGCAACTTCGTAGAAGCGCGTTAATGCGGTCTCTCTCTTTTTGTCGGAGAGGTAGGTATGGGAGGGCATACGTGGTGCGGCTGACGATGTAAGCCTGGGTGAGGCGAAGCGTGTTTCGCTCGCGTAGGCCAGCCCGACGGTTCGCTATGCGACGAATCAGCCGAATGGTCTGCTGAGCATGTGTTTGGAGAGTCCTGATGACTTCTCCATGTGCGCCATGTGAGTAGAGTACTAGCCCTAGCACCCGAATTTTTGAGACAAGTGGGATGGGGTGGGCACCTAGCGTGAGAGAGATAGGGGGAATGGCTGAAGCATGCTGCTTCGGTCGGTAAAGAAAGAGCTCTGATTTGGAAGGGGAGCAGGTAAGGCCACGTTCTCGAACATATGTGTCGATGGTGGTTAGTGCCAACTGTAAGTGTTCTTCTATTTCGGCGTCACTACCACGGTTTGCCCAGACGGTGATGTCGTCGGCATAGAAGCTGAAGTGGATGTCGGGGATCTGACCCAGTTTTTGGGGCAGATGTAGAAGTGCTATGTTAAAAAGAATAGGTGAGAGGACTGCTCCCTGGGGCGTACCACGGGCTCCAAGCGTGATGCCTGGCAGGCTGTGATCGCCAAAGGTAAGTGTTGCTGTGCGGTGGCTGAGGAAGTCGCGGACGTAGTTGTACATCTTTACGCCGACTCCCAGGGTTATAAGGTTCTCTAGAATAGCTGAGTGCGCAACGTTGTCAAATGCCTTTGTTAGATCTACTCCTAAGATAGCTCTGGTATCGCAGGTTTGAGAGTCAAGAATGTGATGTTTTAGTTGTAGGAAAACGTCCTGTGTGGAAAGTCCAGGGCGAAATCCAAACATGCAAGCAGGCAAGAGATTCTTGCCTTCTAGGTACTGGCAGAGCCTGGTTTGGAGTACGTGCTCCATGAGTTTGCCGACACAAGAAGTGAGGGATATGGGCCTGAGGTTAGACGTAAGGAGAGGTTTCCCAGGTTTGGGTATAAAGACAACCTTGGCCTCTTTCCATTGTGGTGGGAGGATGCCCCTTAGCCAGCACTCATTAAAGTATTCAGTAAGCTCGGCAATTGATTGGTCGTCTAGATTACGGAGTGCTTTGTTGTGAATATTGTCCGGACCGGGGGCTGAGGAAGTGTTTAGTTTCTGTAGTTCGGCTTGAACTTCGGCTACTGTAATGGGTTGGTCGAGGAGCTCATTAGGAGGACCTGTATAATCGGGATACAATACGGCAGGGTATGTTGGGAAGTACTGATTTCGAAGTTCCTGTAGTAGTTCTGGTGGAGGTTTATCGCAAGTATGTAGGAGTTTGGTGAGGTTGTGTCTTTGGGTAGTCTTTGACTGAGTTGGGTCAATTAAGTGTCGGAACAAATTCCAAGTCTGAGGCATACTCATATTGCCATCTAATTTGTTGCAAAGCGATTCCCAGTTCTGTCGCGAAAGAGTGGCTGCATGGGTCTCTATCTCTTTGCTCAGGCGGGCCAGGCGACGTCTAAGAGTTCGGTTCCAACGCTGGCTTTGCCAGCGTCGTTCTAGGCTTGTTTTAGCGTCCCATAAATGTAGGAGACGAGAGTCAACTGTGTCGCTTGGGCAGTCCTCTCGTACTAGACGAGTTGCGGATCGGACATCACTCCGGAGTTGTTCTGACCATTCAGTGATGTCCGTGATAGAGGCGTGGGTGCGTGTTGCCCTATAAGTGCGGAAAAAATCCCAGTTGGTAAAAGTGGAACCTCTGAGAACCCTGCGGGGTAGTTGCATATTTAAGAGAATTTCGATAATGTAATGGTCACTACCCAAATTCTCTTGTGTGTTGCACCATGTGGCATGAGGGAGGCGATGTGCGAACGAGAGATCTGGTGTAGTGTCCTTGCAGACACTATTCCCTATGCGTGTCGGAAAGGCAGAATCGGTGAGCAGTGAGAGGCCGGCTTGCTGCGCTGCTAACCACACCCGACGTCCTTTTGGTGTGTCGCGCGGATAACCCCAGGCTGTATGTGGGGCATTGAAATCTCCCACGACGAGTAGGGGGCACTTATTGGCTATGCGTTTCGCGAGCGTAAAGAGGCGCTGGAAGTTGCCCTGTAAGCACTTAGGGCTGCTGTATACATTCAGGATGAAGAGGCTTTTAGCTCTGGCATGTTGCGGCACAAGCTCAATTAAGAGGTGATCAATGTCTTGGACTGCTAAACAGTGGGAGATGGTGGTGATTGAGCGATTAATTAGAAACGCCACCCGAGAGGGTGTAGGGGATGTGGGTGTAATAGAAGTATAGCCGGGTAAGGTTAGGGGGTTGGAGGGTTCTTGTAGGGCAAGGATATCGGGTCCCGCAGCGCAAGATAGCAGTTGGTGGACAACATGACGCTTCTGGCCAAAACCTCGGCAGTTCCACTGCCAGAGTGTCAGATTACGGTTTAGAGCTGCCATCATGAGAATTGAGAAGGGGCGTAGCCGCCGCGCAAGGTTGGGAGTCGTTAGTGACGTCAGGGAGTGGATTGTCTTGCCCTTCAGTTGCTTTGGGCTTCTTGCGTTTACTTGGGGTGAGATCCCGTTTTGCAAGGCATGTTGCGAACAAATTGAGCTGTGATTCAAGATTGTTGTAGCGGTCAGTTAATGTTTGAGCTAAAGCATCAAGACGATGATTAAGTGCTGCATTGTCTGTTGTTACCCGGATTACCGCATCTTGGAGCGTTGTGCATTCCTGATTGATGCTGGTGATACCTTCCTGCAATTTTGCCTCAAAACGAGCAGTAAAAGACTCAAGCATGGTTGGAATATCGGCTAGTGAGCTGTGTGTTGAGGGACGCGGGGTAATGTCCTGATTTGTGTGCCGAGGAAATGCCGTGTCGATATCTAACTCAAGCGAATCAGAGCAGGATGTCGCGTTGACATGGCTGGGTGGGAAAGACATGCTAGAGGTGTTGGGTGGGTTGTGCGCAGGAGTTTGGGATGTAGTAGGAGTTGGGGTAGGTGGAGTGGCATGGCTTGTGGCGAGAGTACTTATCTGGGTCTCCAGCTTCGCGATGTGTTCTCGAAGGGCAGCGGCTTCAGCTCGGGCTGCTTGAGCTTCTGCTTTGGCTGCCGCTGCCTCCTCCCGAGACTTGGCCAGAGCGTCTTGCAGACTGGAAGTCACTGTTGATGATAGTGCGTTCTTGCAGGGCGAACGGGGAGGGCCCCAATCTTGTTTAAGCGGCTCGGTCCAGGCTTGCTTGGGTTGGCTGAGTTGGCTGGGCTGAGTGGGTCCCGCTGACAACTGGGGGAAGTTGTCCCCGTGTGGAACCGGTTCTTGTCGCTGCGTTTGAGGTTGCTTTGTCGTTTTGCGTGGCTGGTGAAGGTTGCGTCCTTTGCATGAACCAGTGCCGGTAAGATGAGGGCCCTCGCACAGAATGCACTTAGGCGTGCAAGGAGGTTCCTGGGGTGAGTGTTGGCTGCCACAGCGTGGGCAAAGATTAGTCTTGGGGCTTGGGCATACGTCGTGACGATGGCCCGGTAGTCTGCAGTTCGTACAAGCATCCGGACTTCCGCGGTATGGAGTACAGCGGTGAATGGCTCCCATGTATTTAATGGAATGTGGCACCTCATTGGCGTCGAAGGTGATGAGAATGGAGTGCGTCTTCCCCATTCGTCGGGCTGCGAGTATAGAGTATTCAGGATTCCGTTTGACCAGGTCTTCGTACAGCTGGGTTGGCGTCTCGTCGTCAAAGGCGTTTGAGATGACCCCTCTTGTAGCTCCTGGTGGGGGTGCCACGTAAGCCATGCAGGGGTAAGCATGGCCACCAATGGTGAGTGAAGTCAGCGTCTTTAGGAGCTCGGCTGCGGCGGAGTGTGTTGTAGCTGCCGTGAATGTATTATTAGTGGGGTGTATGCGCAGGCAGAAATCATCGGGCAGAGTGGTTTGAAGTGCGGCCTGCACTGCCTTCATGAGTCGAGGCGTTGGGACATCTAGGAGTCGCAGTTGACCTCGCGGACGAACAACGACGCGAATAGCGTTCGGTGGGAGTGGCGGCAGTTGCTTGCTGCGTTTTACAATGATGCGCGTCTCCTTGGTAGCAGGTGGTAGGTGGGTTGGCGTCTTGCCTCTTCCAGTTGCAGCTGCTTCGACGCGCATGGCGTTCGGGTTGGTCTCCTTGACGGTAGCGTTGGGTTGCGAAAGTGGTTTCTGTGAACAGGCTGGTCGAGACGCATAGGCTTTGTAGAGAACTGGTGTCCAATTGCCTGCCTGGAGCTCTTCAGCGGAGATGGTGTGGCCCTCAACCGTTACTTCCATAATAACGGGAGGCGTTGCTGCCAGTGTCGACGAAGGAGCGGAGTCTCAGAGAGGCTTAGCTCGGATGCTCAGCGTCTCGGTTCACTAATTGTTGCACACAGAACGTCGGAGCTTGCCCGGAATGGGCGTCGTCTCTGTCTTCCTCAGACCCTTATGTCGCTGTTCGAACAGGCTAGTGACCGCAGGAAAGGTTGGTAAAGAGTAGCACGTACCGTTTGCCGGAGCCGACGTTGCAGGCATCCGCTCACGTTGGCCCCCTAGCGGCCAGTCGAGTGCTAGATATAAAACGCCCGTATGCACGGCCTTCAGAGTACGCGACCGAGGCGAAGAGGATATAGCGCGCCAGGCTGCAGATGGCGCACAGCCAGTTGTCGTGCGTCCCCGTTGAGAGAACCTTTTTGCCATCTGGTCCCGTAGACATTTTACACGTCATTTCCGTGACAGAAATACGTCAGTGACGTCTTGGTGATCCCCGGTGTAAAACACTTTCGTGTTAAAGTAAGAAATGGAGTGCGATATTGCCAACTGTTTTTCGTTTTTGCTAGGCTTATGTCAAAAAAAGAGACTAGAATGCAGAGAGCTGGTGGCAAGATAGGAACAGCAATAGACAAAAGAGGACATGGTGGCAAGATAGGAACAGCTATAGACAAAAGAGGACAAGGTCACGCGAAAAAAAAAAAACACTGGCATGTCGTGGGGCAAAATAGAGGTAACATACGAGGCTTCCTGTCACGTATCTGGATCCCGGTGGCATTGTTTTGCACGTAGGTGTGGTCAGTAGCTTTCACACACGGCATTAATGACTTTCGCGGTAAGCATACATTGCGAGGTTCAATACTAACAAAAAGACAAGAAAAAAACGAACCTGACTCCTTTAGCTGTAGTGACGTGTCAGGCAACTCTCTAGTGCACTCGCTTTGTTTTCTGCCCTAAGTTTGTAGTCGACGGGCAGACGAGGGGAACGATGAACGTCATAATTTTCTCGGGTGCTAAGTATCCTGGCTGTTCATAGCTTGGGAGTCAGGGGTACAGCACAGCGGAAAAACTAAATAACAAAGAAAGAACGAGTTTGGGGGAATGCTCTATTCGGCGAAACGCTTCTTTATTGGCAGTGTTTATTTCATCATTCAACACACTTCAGAAAAAAGTAACCCTCCTTTTCTAAGTTCTAGAGTCTATCGAACTGAATGTGATGTTTTCTAAATGTCTTGCAAAGGCAATAAAAGCTTGCCAATGTAATTCACCTATACGTAATTTATGTTTATGACAACAATGCAATAATTATTGTAATATGTTATCATACTTAAAAAAACGACATTACATGCTCTGATATTCCACTGCTTCTAAAAACTTATTCTTCATACTGCATAAACAAAACACAATGTTTCATTTCATCCTGCCTTCGTTGCCGATTACTTTGGACAAGGCTTATCTCTTTATCACCACAAAAGCAGAGACTTGAGAACGTGTTTAAAATGCACGTGCAGTAAACTGAAACCCAGATTCTGAGAAAACCTTTTTAAAATTTTGAAACGTAGTACTGAGCCTTCTAATAAATATTGCGAAACTTTTAAACTTATGATATTTTCTTCGATACATGACTTCACTTTTTTTATTTCCATATTTACTAGTTAAGTTACTCTTCATTCCTTCCCCTTCCCCCCAAAAAAAAACATGCCTGCTTTTTGACAGACTTATTCAACTTATTCAGTTGAAAAAACAAGCACAGGGTTCAAAAACAGTGCCCGATTTAAAGTTCCCAAGGAAATGTTGTAGCTATTTCTCTACGTTTTTTTTTTTTTGGCCGTGTGAACAAAAAAATGAGGGTCGCTGCGGTCGTCTAGTGGCTAAGCTACTCGGCTGCTGACCCGCAGGTCACGGGACAAAATTCCGGCTGTGGCGGCTGCATTTTCTATGGAGGCGGAAATGCTGTAGTCCCGTGTGTTCAGATTTGGGTGCACGATAAAGAACCCCAAGTGGTAAAAACTTTCGGAGCCCTCCACGACGGCGTCTCTCATAATCATACATAGTTTTGGGACGTTAAACCCCACATATCAATCAACAAAGAAATAAGATTTCTATCATCTCTCACCTTGAAACAGATACGCAAAGGTTGACCTAAAGGAAATTACTGACGATTTCGGTGACGTCTACAATGTGCCCTTATCTTTTATCTTTGACAGCAAAGAATACTATTCAACTCAAAGCAATTTTTTATCGCGGGACTGAAGAAGAATTAGGGAGTAGACCCAGATGAAAGGAATACTCTCTTTGTTATGAAGAAATTTGTTAAAGAATTTTGGGTGTTTTTTATTTTGTCATGGTCAAATTCATTATTTCTATTATGTAACAGTCATAAATGTTTTCTTTCTAAGCAACAATATTGTGATATATTAATCAAATGACTGCAATTTTCTACTGAAAAAACTTGTTAGAATTTCCCTACTTCATTAAAACAAATAAAAGAGATGCAAAATAATATGTTATCATACTTAAAAAAACGACGTTACATGCTCTGATAT